>JASVEL010000133.1:0-373213 GCA_032618575.1 Nicotiana noctiflora
AGGACACGACACGGAAAAATGTTGGAGGTTGAAAACGGCCATCCAGGAGCTCATCGACACTCGCAGGATTGAGGTCCAGACTCCAACAGAGCCCAACATCAACCAGAACCCACTTCCAACTCATCATGAGACCAACATGATCGAGTTGGTATGGGTGGAAGAAGGAAAGGAGAAAGCCTCTCAGACGGTAATGATGATCAAATCTGGCGGGGTAGGAATGAGGACTGGGCCAAGCCTTGATGAGTCACCCAGTTGCAAGAAGGACATACCAGGAGGGTCGGAAGCGGAAAAGGGAAGTATGAACGGGGTACCGGTGAGGCTGAGGGAAGCAAAGATAGTTGTACCAGGGGCAGTAATCAAGCCCGTCTTGACGGTTGCAGGTGTTCAAATGGATCCTTTCATCATCAAGCCAGCAATACAGTTGCCAATAACCGATAGCCGGGCTATTCCATGGAATTATGCTCGGATTACAACAACCTACAAAGGAAAGGAAGTGAAAGAGGAAGTTTGCGAAGCGCAAGGTTTGACCCGCTCGGGAAGATGTTTTGCCCCTGCGGAATTGAGGAAGATCACTCCGGCAACATTGAAAAAGCCGGTAACTGATGAGGAGGCGGAAGAATTCTTGAAAAAGATGAAGCTGCATGACTACTCCGTCTTAGAGCAGCTGAAGAAGACTCCGGCGCAAATATCATTGCTATCCTTGCTGATACATTCTGAAGAACATCGGCAAACATTGATGAAAGTCCTGAATGAGGCACATGTACCGGATAAAATCTCGGTGAGTCATTTGGAGAAGATCACCAATAGGATCTTCGAAGCGAATCGGATCACCTTCACCGATGATGAATTGCCCGAGGAAGGCACCGAGCACAACAAGGCTTTATATCTTACGGTAAAGTGCGAGGAGTCGGTGGTTACCAAAGTCCTTGTCGATAATGGGTCCAGTGCTAACATTTGTCCTCTCTCTACACCGGACAAGTTGAAAGTGGACATCGGCAGGATACGCAAGAACATGCATATGTGTTCGAGGGTTTGATGGATGAGGCAAGGCATCGGTCGGGGACATAGTGTTAATCTTGACGATCGGGCCGGTGGAGTTCACCATGGAATTCCGGTGCCGGACATGGTGGTGTCATATAACCTCCTCGATAGGGCGACCATGGATCCATGCCGCAAGAAAGCAGCTCCATCCAGCCTTACACCAACTCGTCAAGTTTGAGCGGGACCAACAGGGAGATCGTCGTCCATGGAGAGAACGATCTACAACCAGGCACCATCGTCCCCTTCGTCGAGACAGAAGAAGATGTTGGGCCGTGGGTGTACCAGATCTGCGATGTGGTATCCGCCAACCGAGTTCCGGAAGGGGAATGCATTCCCAATGACAGAATAATTACTGCAGACGTCATGGTGGCGCATGAAATGTTGAGACATGGTTTCGTACCCGGCAAAGGTCTAGGTGCATCTCTGCAAGGAATCATACAACCGGTATCTGTGGTCGAAAACGTGGGAACCTTCGGCTTGGGATTCAAGCCAACATCAGAGGACATCCAGCGAGCCAAAAGGAATAAGCAGAAGACATGGGTGCTCCCGAAGCCGATTCCACGCCTTTCCCAATCTTTTGTCAGGTCCGGAGTGAGAGGACATCCGACGGCAAGGGTTCCCAGGCCTATGGTTAGGCCAGACGAAGAGTTCTTAAAAAAGTTCGAGGACCTATTTACAGATGTATGTATGCTCGAGGATGGTGAAGGATCCAGTCATGCCGAGATACAATTTGTGGGACCAAAGGCAAAACTGAATAATTGGAAGGCTACTCCTCTCCCTGTCCGGAAGGAGTCTTGGTAGTTTGTCTTGGATTGTTTTCTTTCGAAATTTTGTGTTGGGGGTTGTCCCCGGAGTAAAATCCAGTTGTTTTAGTTCATTTTGATTGAGTTTGCAGTTTGCTTTCCCTTGTACAGTTCCCATTTAATGAAATTTGATTCCCTTCGTGTCTAATTTTGTTTATTTTTCCTTCTTTTAACTTTTCTGAACAGCCTTCTTTCAACTGATCTTAATGATATGGCGTGCTTAAAGATTAATCAACCCAGTCTAGAAAGTCAATCGGGTTTGGAAATAATAACGCATGAAATAAGAAGTGACGAGAGTGAGTCAGAATACGGCAATGATGAAGCCGTAGAAGAAATCGGCGAAGAATTAAGTCACTTCGAGGAAAAACCCAAACCAAATTTAAATGATACTGAGGCCGTTAATCTGGGGAATGCGGATGACGTCAAAGAAACCCGAATAAGTGTCCATATTGAACCCAACCTGAGAGAAGAGTTGATCAAAACACTCATGGAGTTTAAAGACATTTTCGCATGGTCGTACGACGACATGCCAGGACTCAACACTGATCTAGTGGTTCATAAATTACCCACTGATCCGGCATATCCTCCCGTCAAGCAAAAGCTGCGGAAATTCAAGACGGAGATGAGTGTGAAGATTAAGGAGGAGGTAACCAAGCAGTTGCAGGCGAAAGTCATTCGTGTCACTCGATACCCCGAATGGTTGGCTAACGTAGTACCGGTGCCAAAGAAAGACGGAAAGATCAGAGTATGCGTGGACTATCGCAATCTCAACAAGGCGAGTCCTAAGGATAATTTCCCACTTCCCAATATCCATATCCTGATTGATAATTGCGCCGGACGCGAAATCGGATCCTTTGTGGACTGTTATGCGGGGTATCATCAGATCTTGATGGATGAAGAGGACGCGAAAAAGACGGCTTTTATCACACCGTGGGGGACTTATTGCTACCGGGTGATGCCATTCGGTTTGAAGAACGCAGGGGCAACATACATGAGGGCGATGACTACGGTATTCCATGACATGATACACAAGGAAATTGAAGTGTACGTGGATGATGTGATCGTAAAATCCAGACGTCAAGAAGACCATGTTGCCGACCTCATGAAGTTCTTTCAAAGACTTCGAAGGTACGACATCAAGCTCAATCCGGCCAAATGCGCATTCGGAGTTCCATCGGGAAAGTTGCTAGGATTCATCGTCAGCCGACGGGGCATTGAGTTGGACCCATCCAAAATCAAGTCCATTCAAGAGCTACCCCCGCCAAAGAATAAAACAGAGGTAACGAGTCTGTTGGGAAGGTTAAATTACATCAAGTAGGTTTATTGCCCAACTTACGGCAACCCGTGAACCCATATTCCGTCTATTGAAAAAAGACGCGGCGATAGAATGGACGGCAGAATGTCAGGAAGCGTTTGACCGGATCAAAGGGTATCTGTCAAATCCACCCGTACTAGTTCCGCCTGAGCCAGGTAGACCCCTGATTCTTTATCTGACGGTCTTGGAGAATTCGTTTGGCTGCGTACTGGGGCAGCATGATCTTACTGGCAGGAAGGAACGGGCCATTTACTACCTCAGTAAGAAATTCACAATCCACGAGGTCAAGTACACTCATCTAGAAAAGACATGTTGCGCCCTGACTTGGGTAGCCCAAAAGCTGAAACACTATTTGTCTTCTTACACCACTTACCTCATTTCGCGTCTGGATCCGTTGAAGTATATTTTCCCAGAAACCTATGCCTACAGGGAGGTTAGCAAAATGGCAAATATTACTTACGGAGTTCGACATCATATACGTGACAAGGACGGCTATGAAAGCTCAAGCCCTGGCCGATCACTTAGCCGAAAATCCCGTTGATGACGAATACGAACCTTTGAGGACGTATTTTCCAGACGAAGAAGTATTGCAAATTGAGGGGTTAGAACTAACCAAGGATCCGGGATGGAAGCTCTTCTTCGACGGAGCGGCGAACGCAAAAGGAGTCGGAGTAGGGGCTGTGCTCATATCGGAAACAGGACATCATTATCCTGTTACTGCTCAACTGCGTTTTCACTGTACCAATAATATGGCCGAGTACGAGGCATGTATCTTGGGGTTGCGATTAGCGGTGGACATGGATGTACAGGACGTCTTGGTCTTGGGGGACTCGGACCTTCCTGGTACATCAGATTCAGGGAGAATGGGAAACCATAGATCTAAAGCTTATCCCATATCGTCAGTGTTTGCATGATTTGACCAAACGCTTTCGATCGGTAGAATTCAGGCACATCCCAAGGATGCATAATGAGGTTGCCGACGCGTTGGCTACTTTAGCGTCGATGCTACATCACCCGGACAAGGTTCGTGTCGATCCGTTACATATCCAGGTCCGGAATCAACATGCTTATTGTAATGTGATAGAGGAAGAGGTGGATGGTGAGCCGTGGTTTCATGATGTCAAGGAATACCTCAGGTTAGGAGTATACCCAGAGCAAGCAACTGGAGATCAAAAGCGAGCTATTCGGCGGTTGGCGAACGGATTTTTCCTTAGTGGAGGGGTGCTGTACAAAAGAACCCCGGACTTGGGATTGTTGAGATGTATAGATGCAAATCAAGCCACAACAGTGATGACAGATATACACTCGGGAGTTTGCGGACCACACATGAGCGGATACGTATTGGCAAAGAAGATTCTTCGCGCAGGATATTACTGGCTCACGATGGAGCGTGATTGTATAAGTTTCGTGCGAAGATGCCATCGGTGTCAGATACACGGAGACTTGATTCATTCTCCACCAACTGAATTGCACACAATGTCAGCACCATGGCCGTTTGTTGCATGGGGTATGGATGTTATTGGACCTATAGAGCCTGCGGCTTCCAATGGTCATAGGTTCATTCCGGTAACGATCGATTATTTTACCAAGTGGGTGGAGGCCAAAACCTTCAAATTAGTAACCAAGAAGGCGGTAGTGAATTTCGTGCATTCCCACATCATCTGCAGGTTTGGAATTCCAAAGATAATCATCACAGATAACGGTGCAAATCTTAACAGTGGATTGATGAAGGAGGTCTGCCAACAGTTCAAGATCACACACCGAAATTCCACACCGTATCGTCCCAAAGCAAATGGTGCGGTTGAGGCAACAAACAAGAATATAAAGAAGATATTGAGGAAGATGGTAGAAGGGTCTAGGCAGTGGCATGAAAAGTTACCATTTGCGCTGTTGGGTTATCGCACTACCGTCCGGACTTCGGTAGGTGCAACTCCTTACTTGTCGGTATACGGGACTGAAGCAGTAATACCCGCAGAAGTTGAGATTCCATCCCTCCGAATCATCGCTGAAGCTGAGATTGACGACGACGAGTGGGTCAAAACCCGATTAGAGCAATTGAGCTTGATCGACGAAAAGAGATTGACAGCAGTATGTCACGGCCAATTGTATCAAAAGAGAATGGCGAGAGCATATAACAAGAAGGTACGTCCCAGGAAATTTGAAGTGGGACAACATGTGCTGAGGAGAGTTCTACCACATCAGGCCGAAGCGAAAGGCAAGTTCGCTCCAAATTGGCAGGGACCATTTGTGGTGACTAGAGTATTATCCAACGGCGCTCTATGCCTAACTGATGTTGAGGGAAGATGCACCGATATGGCTATCAATTCTGATGCAATCAAGAGATATTATGTGTAATTCTTTAATGCATTTGTCAACGTTTGGTTTCGTTTGTGTGTATTTGGCATTTTTCGGAGAATGAAATGACAGAGGCAGTTTTTTCTACTACCCAAACACTTTAACCTTTGTTTTCCCCTTTGAGCCTTAATTATTCTTTCATATACCCTCTTTCGGAATCATCAAGGAAGATGTGTAGCAAAATAGAAAAAGAAACAAAGAAAAAAACACAAGAAAAAGTGAACTACGTTCGACCTGATTCCTCAAGAAGGATACGTAGGCGCCACACGGCTCGGTCATAATAAAATAAAATTCAAAAGTTCCCCAAGCAACAAAACTGGGGCAGAAGTCATTGTTTCATTTGGAAAAATGGTGTGGATTCCGAAAGTTGTAATGAGCTAACCGTCGAGGTTAAACCCCTTTTTTAGCCTCACGCACAAAACCACATTAATGACCGAAAAAGACCTCTCGATCAGTATTCGAGGAATGCCAAGTCATGCGAATGAAAGCCAAAAGTGACATCCCGACCCTCGATTGAATCCAGGATGCACAAGCCGAAAGGGGATAACGCTCTAGAGGGAATCTCATGGGTGATACCCCACCGCAGGGAAAGAAAGCGTAAATGAGAGAGTCTTAACGGTGAAAACCCTCGCGGGCACCTTAAGGCGAAGAAAGTTGAGAGAAATAAAATGAGAGAGTCTTACGGTGAAAACCTTTACGGGCACCTTAAGGCGACGTGAGATAGAGAGAAATGAGAGAATCTCATTAGTGAAAACCCTTTGAAGGGCACTATGAGGTGACAGGATGAGATGGTTACAAGATGTCCGCACGAGACAAGGTTTGGACATCCGTTTACCTCTAGCAGAACGCGGCATCAGAAAGTGATTGACATGAATAGACTGGGTGGTTTAATCTCAAAGGCGCGGCATAACCATTGGATCAGTCACACATTCAGATAAGTTTTCCTTTTTGAGTTCAGAAAAGTTTTCCTCTTCTTTTGTCATTTGCGGTCAGCATTCTTTTCTTTTCTTTCATTTTTCGAAAATTGATTTTTCAAAGCTTACTACCAAGTCTCCCAAAGCAGTATAATGAAAATGAATAGGCGTGGAACGAGGCAATAAGGCAGAAGTCGTTTCGATAGTAAGATTGGAACGACAGGTTGATTGGAAGGTTCGCAGGAATTATGGAGTATGATGGACACATGTGGCACGTCCGAAAGATGATTTCACGCAACGGATCACCGGCTAAAAAGAGTCGGATCAAACCAAAGATTGGAATGAAAGGGAGAGATGAGAAACCATCTGTGGAAAGAGCATCATCCCCAGTAAGCGCAACGTCACCCTCAAAGTTCGAGAGAGGCCAAGCAGCTGAAAGAGAAAAGAAAATGGCCCCAACAAGAGTGGCACGACCACTCACCGCGTTTTGAAACTAACAATTTTTCTTTGATTTAAAAGCAGGAAAAGAGGGTTCGTTGGCGGAAAAGCATACCATCCAGAAGTTTATCAAACTGGGGCAGAAAATTTTCTCCTGTTGCGAAAATTTTCTTGAAAGCAAAGACTCAGTGGATAAGGGTAGAAAGCAACACAAGATTTCGGGAAATACCAGCTCCGAGCAGAATAGTTTTGAGAAAGGCCAGACGACACGATGGGGTAATCTTTGAGCTTGGTATCATCCCCAGCAGTTGTTGGAAAAATAAAACAATGGCTTCGAGATTCCCCCAGCAGTATTACATCCCATAATTTGCTCGAGGAAGCAAAAGCGTGAGTCCCAGAGGAGGTATGGGAAGAAGGAAGAGAATGAGGGGTGAAGGAAACAAAGAATACTTCCTCAGTAGCATCATCCCCAGCAGGCGAGTAAACAGTTCCAAAAATATCCCCAGCAGCCAGAAGAAAAAGTAATACGACCCAGGGGAAGGCAATTCCAAGACAGGATAATTCGGAAGAGAGGGTGGTCCGAGAGGCAATGCAGGAAGAAGGAAATGGTACAAAAGGCAAAGGAAGGTAATCAAGATAGGATGAAATCGGTGAGTAGTAGTTGAAGTCAGGGAGCCCGCCCGGAGAATGGAGTGGCGATTTTATTTTGAAGTAGTAGTTGAAGTCGTGGAGCCCGCCCGGAAGAATGGAGTGGCGATTTTATTTCGAAGTTAGTAGTTGAAGTCGTGGAGCCCGCCCGGAGAATGGAGTGGCGATTTTATTTTGAAAGTAGTAGTTGAAGTCAGGGGAGCCCGCCCGGAGAATGGAGTGGCGATTTTAGTTTTGAAGTAGTAGTTGAAGTCGGGGAGCCCGCCCGGAGAATGGAGTGGCGATTTTATTTTGAAGTAGTAGTTGAAGTCGTGGAGCCCGCCCGGGAGAATGGAGTGGCGATTTTATTTTGAAGTAGTAGTTGAAGTCAGGGAGCCCGCCCGGAGAATGGAGTGGCGATTTTATTTTGAAGTAGTAGTTGAAGTCAGGGAGCCCGCCCGGAGAATGGAGTGGCGATTTTATTTTGAAGTAGTAGTTGAAGTCAGGGAGCCCGCTTGGAGAATGGAGTGGCGATTTTATTTTGAAGTAGTAATTGAAGTCAGGGAGCCCGCCTGGAGAATGGAGTGGCAATTTACTTTCGAAGTTGTTTGAGGAAAGCAGTACCGCCTGGAGAATGGAGTGGCGATTTTATTTTGAAGTAGTAGTTGAAGTCAGGGAGCCCGCCCGGAGAATGGAGTGGCGATTTTATTTTGAAGTAGTAGTTGAAGTCAGGGAGCCCGCCCGGAGAATGGAGTGGCGATTTTATTTTGAAGTAGTAGTTGAAGTCAGGGAGCCCGCCTGGAGAATGGAGTGGCGATTTTATTTTTTAAGTTGTTGAAGTCGGGAACCCGTGTGGAGAATAGAGGCGTTATCTTTTTAAGTTGTTGAAGTTGGGAGCCTGCCCGAAAAATAGAGGTGTTATCTTTTTAAGTTGTTGAAATCGGGAGCCCGCCCAGAGAACAGAGGCGTTACCTTTTAAAATGTTGTAGTCGGAGCCCGCCCGGAGAATAGAGGCGTTATATTTTTAGGTTATTGAAGTCGGTAGCCTACCCGGAGAATAGAGGCGTTATCTTTTTAAGTTGTTGAAATTGGGATAGAGTATAACAGAAATCCCCAGCATGAATTCAAGTTCAAAATCAGAAGGAAGGCAACAAGGATCAGAAAGATAGATTCAGACTTCGAAGAAGAATGGTTCGAAGATCATAAGGAAGGGACCAACGGTCGGAGTTCGGCAATCAAGATAGGCCGAAATAACAATTGGCGGAAGAGAAGAAACATCAGAAGGAACGATCAAGCCAACAAAAAGCAAGGTGGCAAAAGCAAGTTGAAGATAGATAGGATCATGTGATCCGTAGGCTAGCCTAGTTTCTTGTTTTATTTTAGCACGATGTAATGAGGAGATCGGTAAGCAGTGATAGCAGCAACAACAACAGTAACAGCAAGATCACAGCAGTCACGGTAGTCCCAGCTACCAAAACTTCCCGAACTACATTGACCTGATTCCCTTTTAGCCAGGGATATGTAGGAGATCTTTTGAAGCAAAGGTTCGGTCAAACTTTTCCAAAAAAATGCTTCATACGGAGTGCTCAAACGGACAAAAATCGCTCGTATCCGCTCACTTATCTTTGCACGAAAACTCTTCATGTTTCCGCGCAAAGAGGGGCAGCTGTGAGCACGTGATTTTTGCCCTGCGTAAGGATTACTCCCAAAATTTCAAAATAAAATAGTATTGGTGTTGTGCGTGATTTTTGTGGATTATATGTTATTGTTCTCTTATTTGCGTTTGTGTGTCCGTGTCTGTTTGCTTAAGTTAACAATCAAAATACATATACCAAATAGGTTGCATTTATATTTACAGGGTTAGTTCCCTACTTAGAAATAGTCAAGTTTTATTTTGCGAAAATGAAAAGTCATGAAAAGGGGGGGTATTTTTGTTTTCTTTCGTAGTTCTTGTCATTTAATGTACTAATTATAGGTGCTACAATTCGATTTGTTTATATATATATATATATATGTGTGTGTCTTGTCATTTAATGTACTAATTATAGGTGCTACAATTCGATTTGTTTATATATATATATATATATGTGTGTGTGTGTGTGTATATGGATACATGTACATATAATACCACATGGAATGTAGTATGGAGATCAGATTTGGGCCATAATTTAGTCCAAAAACCTGGCCCAAACCCCTTACCCGATCTGCCTAACTGGCCCCGTTGATCTGGACCGTTGGATTTTGTTATCCAACGACCCAGATTAATCAACCAAGCTTCAAAGACTCAGACCGCAACTTAGCCAAACGACACCGTTTGGGTTTAAGGGAGGAAATCCTGGTCGTTGATCGTAAATGATCCAACGATCAGGATTTAACCTCCTGAGTCATATATAATCTCACCTTCACACCCCGCCCCCCAAGCCAGACCCCCCCTCACACCTATCGTCTCTCTTAGAGACTAATTATCTCGCCGTCCACCGCCGTGTTCCGCCCGCCGGAAATCGCCTCACGGCGGTTCCGGTAGGCCAACGGCCACCAAAATAACACCGGACGACCTTCCAAACACCCTGAGTCCAAATCTACTAACCATTTGTTTCGAATCAGTCCCTAACTTCTCGAATATCCAATTGAAGATCCGAGCCAAAACAAAAACCATTCCAACCAACCCCAAAATCACACTATAGGCTCCCATGACCTCCCTCATACCCCCACCAGTGTTGGTTTTGCTCGAATCGAACCCAAAGCCCCAAGCCCCAAATCCGAGCCTATGAACCCTAGATTTCAAATTAGAATCTCCGTTTGAATTCGAGAGAAGTTGAAGCCTAATAGAGTTTAATTGGGATGTTCTCGCTGGAGAACATCTCAATTAAAGTCCTTTAGACTTCACATCCAAGGCCAAGCTCAAAACAGTCCGGGCTTTGCTTCGATTTCGATTGCGTTCGAGGTAATCTCCCTTTTTCCTATCTATTTTTAATTAGGTATGTGTTGCTTGTGTGTTCTTTGTTAGTTCAATTTGTTTAATTTTCTTCTTGGCCGCCCCTGTTTTCATTTCTTCTCAAAAGACCTTTTATTTGGTCAATTATACGTCTGTATCGTTTGTTTGATTGCGTATGTATTCAAATGCGTATTCGCTTCGATTAGCGTCGTCGAATACTTAGTTTCATTGTTGCCGAGATTCTTAGATTCACTGTTTTATCGGCTAAATTGTTATCAATGATACGTGTTATAGTTAATTGAATGTCGTCATTTGATCTCGTAGAATTTGTTTGTGTGAAATCCCGGGCAGTGGCTTGTTTTGGCTGAATTGAACTTTTATGCCTGTTGTTAGGATCTGTGTATTGAAACTGGTGGTGGTTTGTTATAGCTGATAGAAGCTTAGGAAATCCATAGTGAATGCACATGCCTAGGGCCAGTGAAACCTGCTAGACAGCAAGTATCCACCTAGGCTTTACACTTAGGGAGTTTTTAATAGAAAAGCCCCATACCCAGACATATGGTAGTGTTAAAAAACCAGTGTCAGGGGGCTGCCAGGGAATATCATGGGCTGGCAGAGCAGGGATGGGCAGGGTTTTTGAATGAATTTCTGCTGGTCTTTGGCTTTTAGAGATAGGGATCTTTTTGGTTATAAATAGAGGACACACAGTAGGAGATTAAAGAAGGAGAGACAGAAATATTCCTACACGCACAGACTCTTAGAGAACATTAGGGATAGACATTCACAACCTGGATATCTACATACACTCATATAAACATATTGGTATTGACTGCCTACTGGTTGCTTTTGCTTTGGCCTCTATTTCTTCTGTCATTACTGTTGTTTGGAGGCTGTAGTGGTCGTTTGATTGTGGTTGTTCTGTTGGTGTTGTTATTCTTGTGCTGTTGTTGTTTGTTGTGCTGCTGTGACTGTGATTGACTACCACTGGTTGCCGTTGGTCGAGGTTGTGTCACTGGTTGGCTAGCATTGTGTTTGGCCACTGATACTCTTGTGTTTGGCCACTGATACTCTTGTGTTTGGCCACCGATATTCTTGCGTTTGGTTGTTGAGTTGGGACTGCTGTAGTTTGTATCTGGGTGTTGATTGTTGTTGTGTTTTGGCTCCTGTTTTCTCCTGTTGTTGTTGTTGGTATTGCTGTTGTTATTGTATTCTCTACTGCTGCCACTGATTGATCCTCGTCGTGATTTCCAGGTATTCTTCTGTCCAAAAGAAGCTGTAATGACTTGAAGTAAAGAAATGGAATGAAACAAGAGATTGAAGCATCATGTCATTTATTTTACAGTTCTTCTACATTGATATTTGTATGTTTGATCATCTGTTTCAGTGTGGTGTGGCTGTTTTCACATGGATTACCTAGATAACTTCTTTATAATTGGATTACGGACTATGATGCAAGACTAGACCAAAATATGAATTAATAGTAATAGTTGTAGTTTATGGTCCTCTCGATAGTTAGCATTCATGATTGTGGTAGTCTGTTTTTAACTTAATTTCTTATGTCGGATTGTTTAGCGTTGGAATAAGTTTAAACCTTAATATGTGTTCTTATGATGATCTTATTATTTCACGTTAAATTCGATTTGTTGTTGAATTCTTGAGGTACTTAGTTAAAGGTGGTTAGGTTCTAAAGGCTATTTCAACAAATCATGCGAGTTGACATACTACTGAAGAATCTGTAATTTTAGTTAATAGAACTTCAGTCCCGTTGTTTCTTTGTAACTTTAATAGCTCCGATATTGCATTTGAATTCTGGAAATACCACCTTGTTCATTGTATAGAATTCTACCTTAAATGGAATATGCGCAAAAGTTGAAATAGGATAAATGAATCTTGTTAGCTCCAACAATTTTCCATGTAATGGTGACTCTCACGAGATCCAAGTAACATTGGGTCTGTCGATGGCCCAAACATTTTTCAATTAACCATCATTTCACCCAATATGGGTCTGTCGGGCATTAGGTTTAAACTTAATGTTAAATACGGGCAAATTCGAACTCTATCAGATACCCCTCGGGACTTAGTTTAGAAATGCTCTATTTAGAACAAATCGAGGTGCAAAATACTAAATAAAAATGATAAATGCATGGCCCTCATTTAAGTAATCTTGTTTACTCTTAGAATTCGAGGCGTGACAATAGGTTAAAATGGTGCTAAGCCGGTTAATGTTTAATTGGTAAACTAAGGTAATTTTTCTTAGTAACATTCGTTAGGATTTTCTTTCCTTTTGATATAAAAACAAAGCAATAGAAAATTTAGTTATGCTAGGTATGACCTTAAATAATAACGAGACGAGCCTCGCCAAACAAAATACACAATTGCGGGGCCCTCTAATCAGTTGTTATAAAAACTTAGACTTGGAAAGACCGTTTAGTGAATTTCACGGTCTTTTCCCAAAGTTAATAAGGACGATAGACTCTTTAGGCGCGATTTGTAAGTAAATTACTTTCCTAAACACGGGTGCGCATTTATGTGACCCAAATCTTACTCTCGGCGAAACTGAAATACATTAAAGTCACAAGCGTACTGGTTGCGGTGTGACTCGAAATGTGTTTTCGTGACGTCGCAATTCTTCTAAAAATAAAAGCGGAGCATAAAAAATACATAGTTAAAATATATAAAGAAAATCAGATAAAAGCAAAAAGTGCAGTTGAGCGACCGTGCTAAAACCACGGAATCCGGGAGTGCCTAACACCTTCTCCCGGGTTAACAGAATTCCTTATCCAGTTTTCTAGTTTCGCAGACTATATTACAAAGTCCTAAATTTCCTCGGTTCGGGATCAACCCGGTGACTTGGGACACCATTATTTTCCCAAGTGGCGACTCTGAATTTAATAAATTGATCCCGTCTCGATTGTCCTTTAATTGGAAAAACTCCCTAAAGCATGTTCAAAGGGAAGGTACTTATGCTACATATTCCACTCCTCCGGGAATGGCATCCTCTCGGTTAGGATGATGTCTGAGGTTCCCACTTGGACAAATCTTCTTATCCACCCTCGATCCTTGTCCTCATCAATGCTCGAGAAAAATAGCTTCTTGGACTGAGGGTGAAGCTTAATCAAACCTCGATAAAGTCGAGGGCTATACAATCTAATCAAATGGTCGAGGGTAAAGGTCATATCCTCGGCCTTGTTGGAAAAATAACGGAGCATGTAGACTATCCTCCAGAAAGATGGATAGATTTGGCTAAGCGTCACTCGGTAATTGTCACAAAAGTTGAGAATCACCGGATCTATCACCGGGGAAGAAGGGTTTGAAGAATCGATGGGACCCAAAGTGAAAGAGTATGTATATACATAAAGGAAGCCATCCTTGTGGCCTGTTATACTCCCGTCGGAACGGGGGATCTCAACCAGTACCGCCTTCTTCCATAAACAGTCTTCCTTTACTTTTCCTATATTGGTCACAACGCTAATACCGGGACACGTGTTTGCATCGGCCCGGTGTAGACGAGGGTATATCGACGGAAAAATCACTCTCCGTGTTGAACTCAGTAGGGGTACACTATTCAACGATGGGTATCAATTTGGGATTGCCTTTGGATGTTCGGGATGAAGAGGCATCATCCTCTTTTTAAGGCACTGTCTTCGAGGTTTTTGCCATGGTGGTAGAATGGCCTTTTCTGAAAAAGTAAGTAAGAAAGCAAGAACAAAAGAAGGAAGAATGTGAAAAGGATGGAATTGACTCTGAAAACTCAAAGATGTTGTAAAAATGTGAATTATCAAATGAATGATGTATTTATAGGAGCCATATGGGCAGCAAAAAGGAAGAGCCAATAGTGGTTTGTGGACTCCTCGATAGTCGTGTTGATGGCAACACTTGCACGGCTTTTGAGTTATGGAATTTAATGCTCTAATAGGTTGATGTCATGATGATGATGCTTAAGGAATAGGAGTTCAAAACCGTTTCCTATCACGTTGTTCTCGGAAATGCGGGGACAATCTGTTTACGGTAGAAATCGGTAGTTCGATTACACGGCCATTAAAGCATCTCGAGGGTTTCCAATGATCGACTTCGAGGGTTCCCAGTGGTCGACTTTGAGGTAGTGTAAGCAATAATCAGCCTCGAGTCATTGTAAATTAGTGGTTTTGGTGGATCAATGTGAGGTTCCCAAGGCACGTGACTAGATCTGACAAAGTCTAGTGGACTAGTCCAAAATGAATTAGGGCATTAAATGGATGTACGAGCCCCATTATCTTTGTATTAATGCATTCGTACTATGTTGGGATTTTTCCTCATATATAAAGGGGATCCTTGTCATTTTATAGACATCTGATATTCAATACTAAATACGCAAGAACATTCTCTCTGCTCTCTAACATTTTCTCTAGATCACATTACTTCCATCTACTGCTTATATTTATTGTGTTCTATTTATTGTTCTTCATTTATTGCTTATCATTAGACATAAAGAGCCGTCATTGATTTTATTATAACTATTAGTATTCCAACAACTACCCTCGACGAGACATCGAACTCGACTCCGAGGCCCCGATTATTAAACAGTCGGTTTGGTTGCTCTCTAGCTCTTATCTTGTTTCCAAATCTTTTATTTAGCATCTATTGCCTAAATAACTAGCATAAACACAGATCACATATTTTTAGAACCACATAATAAAATTTAATTGTTATTACCATTTTTACGGTAAACATGATGGTAGCCAGATCCCAAATCAATCTTAAAAAAATACTTTGGCACCTTGAAGGTAATCAAATTAGTCATCAATCATCGGCAAATGATACTTGTTCTTGATAGTGATTTTTTTTCAACTATCGATAGTCTATATACATCCTCATTGTTCCATTCGTCTTCTTCAAAAACTATACCGGTGCACCCAAAGGCGACGACGACAAATGACTCTCTTATCATACAAATCCTGCAACTGCTCCTTTAATTCCTTCAACTCAACTAGGGCCATACGATATGGTGCGGTAGAAATGGGTTAAGTTCTCGGAACCAAATCAATGCAGAAATCTATATCTCTATGGGGTCATCCCCGGCAAATTTATAGAATCATCTCTGAGAAGTCGCACACAATCGATACTGAATTCATGGAAGGAACCTCTACACTAGGATCGCGGGTATAGGCCAAATATGATAGATATCCTATCCTGATCATACGTCAAGCCTTCATATAAAAAATGACACTACTAGTAGAATGGCCAGGAGCCCCTCTCCACTCTAATTGAGGCAACCCCGACATGGCTAATGTCACAGTATTGGCGTGATAGTCCAAAATATCATGATAAGGTGACAAATAATCCATGCCCAAGATAACATCAAAGTCCACCATATCAAGAAGTAGAAACCCTATTGTGGTCTTATAGCTCTTGATAGTGATCACATAAGCACGATATGCACGGTCTACCATAATAAAATCTCCCACAAGCTTGGACACATAAATAGGAGCACTCAATGAATCACGATAATATGAAGAAAAATAGGATGATATATATGAAATGGAACTCGGATCAAATAGAACTGATGCATCTCTATGAAAAATAAGAATAATACATGTGATAACTGCATTCGGCGACTCTGCCTCGGGTCTAGTTGGGAATGCATAACAGTGAGGTGGAACCCCACCACTCTGACCTCCGCCCCTCGGACGACCTCTAACTGGCTGGCCTCCACGTTTAACGGTCTGACTACCACTTCTAGTTGCCTGACCCCAACCTCAGGCAGGTTGTGAGGGTTGTAAAGGAAGCAATGCCAGAATCGTGGGACGAGCGCCCTGCTATGGTCTACTGTTCATCAACCTAGGACATTACCTTTTGATGTGACATGTGTCACCGCACTCAAAGCAACCCCCGGCTGGCCTAACTGCTGATTCTAAGATGATCCTTGATAATCCGAGCAACCATTGTAGTAACTCTATAGCGGTGGCGTAATGATAGGAGCTGAAGGTGTACTGGATGTTGGTTGCTCAAGACGAGACCCATAATCGCCACGATTGCTCGAAGCACTATCAAAATACCTATTCGAGACCGTTTACCTAAAATATTGAGCGTGACCAACTTTAGCCTCATTTTTAGTCAAAATTTTTATTTTCTTCAAAATTTCACATAAAAGCTTTTCCAAAATCGGCACTGACCACGCAGGCAAACCAATAAATATCGATGAAGCTAGGGGGGGTCTCGAATCATGGTATTTTTTTTTTCAATACCAAATAAAAATCAAATCAAATCATAGTCAGGATTCTTTTTTCCAGTTCGGCTGTGATTATCCGAATTTCTTTGTACACCCTTATTTGTTTGTATTCAAGCCCAAACATGAAATAGAGATAGTTTTGGGGTAAAAAAAAAAAACAAAACAAATTTCCACTGAAAAACTTAACGACAACCATAGGAACACACCATCTAAGAAGGTAGCAGAGTAAACACCAGCAACCTGGGAGAGCTCACGGTAAGCACCATCCGGAAACCCCTTTTGCTGTCTTTGCTCTATACTTTTGCAAGTTCCCCTTTTTCCTCTCTCTCTCTCTCTCTCCCTCTCTCTCTCTCTCTTTTAAATTTGATTTTAAGGTGTTGGGTGGGAGGAGGTTGTCTTCGGTAAAAATTGATTCTTGAAATTGGGGTTTGGCTTTGGAACGTGAAATTAGACTATGGCTTGATTCATGATTATTGGACCTTTAAAGTGGAACTTTTATTTATTTATTTATTTATTTTGATTTGGTGAACAAAAAAAAAAAAAAAAAAAAAAAAATCCCTCCTAGGCGCAGCATAAAGACTTGGATGATTAAGTTATTGATGAAACATGAATATGTATTACAACAAAATGAAGGCAATTTGGATGGAAAAGAACTTTGCTTGAGCTTTGGCATTTGTGGTATTTATTTATTACAAGTTTGTATACAGCACATGACGATGTGTAGCAAAAATAATGTCCATCTACATTGTCCTACAAAATTTTGTTAGGTGCTAGCTAATTGTTGTATCAACTAGCGAGCTTAGTTCAAGTGGCAAAAGTTGATGGATTTGGGACTTAGGTCATTGGTTCGAGCCCATGCACCTAGTGAACTAAGCATAGTATTTATGTGGAGAAGGGTAGAGGTGCAGACCCATTATCCCCAAGTTTTGGATGCTGCAATTGGTCCTAAGGGGTTGACCCCAAATAGATTTATCAGTCATAAGAAAAGGGGTTGGATCAACTGAGTTTCTCTTTTGCCAAACAAAGATAGTTTGGGAAACAGATAGCAGGAGTCGAGGAAGGTACAAAAACAAAAGTTCCTTTGAATCGCGAGGCACAAAAAGACAGTGGAGACTCCTTTATTAGTAATGTTATTAATAGTTTCATCCGTGTAATTTTTTTGTTAAGTAATGTAGTTTAATCACAACTAAATTGAAAGCACCAAGGGCTATAAAAGCATTGCGAATCTTCCTACTGTAGCTATCTAGATTGTTCATGTTTCTTACCTATATCACGATAAATTTTGCTAATCTGTTAGAATCTTAAGTTTACACATTTCTTGAAACTTCTGCAAAGCACCTCAAGGTGGTTGAACACTCTATAAGACTATAACTGCTTTAGGCGTTGTCTAATCAGTCTCAGAAAGAAAATAAATTCCAGGCATCTTTTACTGCCTTTTTTTGCAAATAAGAGATGATCCATTGTTTTTCCCTCCTTTCCCGGTTCACATGACTATGTGGATTTTCAGTATCCAGCTTACAAGCTAGTTTAGGAGTGCATCTTCCAATCGACACCTAGATATTGATCTTCCAATCCACATCCGATACAATATGCTATGACTTCTTCTAAACTCAAAGACAACAGCTTTAGTGAAGTCCTTTACTAAAGTTGTACCAAGCTGGTACCAGAACAATTGAGTGGAAATCTGGTGATCAATCAAGCTCATCTCGTCTCTTGAAGATGCATCTATCCTGAAAGTAAAAGGTTCTCAGAACGTTTTTCTTACCTATTGCCAAAATTTCTAAAATAAGCTTCACTCTGAAGCCATCTGACCTTCATAACATTTCTCCTGCTCGTGAATTTACTGCTTCAATAACTATCTTTTGGTACACCTGGTAAAATGAATTTCTTCCACTTTTGGCCACTAGTGCTTAGTGTCGGAGAATAGATCCTGATGAAAGTAAGGGATTTCGTTCTTATTCTTATTTGTGTCCTTAATTGTTCTACCATTAACAAACAATTTGAAGATACTGTAATAGTGATAATTTGCATTTGCCATTCTACACAAAATCTAATGTTTTTGTCTGCTTCCTTGATGCACCAGGCTCTATGTTTTTGTTGACATATGATGTCCTTTGTTAATGCCAATCTGCCCAGGTATCCGTTCGGCATTTTCATGATAAATCCTTTTGGTCTACTTCTTGGACTTAGTTGTGATGTCAAGAGATTGAGAGTCCTCAACTTTCCTGGAATCTCGAGTTTCATCTCTTTTAGTTCAAACACTTATTACTTGCAGTTTCGAACACCCCCTTTCCTATTTCAGCATCACGATCAACACAAAATCTGTGTTTCCCGTCGGATGGTAGGACTCCAACCAGTTCTTTACTTTGTCTTCAGGCCCTTCCTTTCATAACTGCATGTTCTCTAATCTGAGAGGTCTCTTGATTATCTATCCAAATCCAGCACAATGGGGAAGTGATCATAAAGAAGTCTTCGCTGTATGACTCTTGTATTTGCATATTCTCTTTCGAGTTACCTGAGATTAAAATTGTTCTAGCCTGGAAAACTTCCCTGTGTTTCCTCCACTTAGACCAAGTGAAATTTCCTTCTGTCAATAGAATATCTATCAAGTCCATATCCAGAATTAAGTACATGACTTATTTGATCTTTCTTCCAGAAAATTCATCTTAGGTCCATCGGCCTTGGAAAACACCAGGAGAAATTGCTAATGACAAATTCAAGTAAATAGGAAATAGAGTAGTTCCCAGCAAGTATGTCTTGACATGGTTAACCACCTATCTCGCATAACTACACTTTTACAAACACTGGTGCTACACACTCTGCTTGTATAGCTCATAGGATTTTTCGTCTATTTTACTGCCAGTTTTCACTCTTTCCCATTGTCAATGAACCTCTCCAATATCACAGGCAAGTCCCTCACTGCTGTATCATTTGCCAACTCGGCAATGATTACTACTGCGCTTCTTATCTTGGTAAACCTGAACGTAAACAAATCTGCCATAGAGTTGGAATTTCTTGTGAATTGCTACTTATTTTTGGTTTTTGCATCTTTTCTCTGTTTATCCAACTGTTATTGTGCTTGACGGTCCTCTTCTCTTCCGATGATACTGAACCACCCACACACACACTCTCTCTCTCCCCCTCCATTTCTGTTGGGCCAAAAGAGCAGAAATAACTGGAGAAGACAACTGAGGACACTGACGCTGATCCGTTTCAGCCACGATCACGGTGCTGCAACTCGTGACGGTGTACACGGACATCTTCTCTTCCGATGATGCTGAACCACACTGTTTCACTATGTTTGATTTCCTCAAAAGGATTTTCCTCCAGCAAGGAAGAAACTCTCTCTCTCTCTCTCTCTCTCTCTCTCTCTCTCTCTCTCTTCGGGACTGCCATTTCTCTTGGGCCAAAAGAGCAGAAATAACTGGAGAAGACAACTGAGGACACTGGCGCCAACCCGTTTCAGCCACGATCACGGTGCTGCAACTCGTGACGGTGTACACGGACACACATAGTGCTCTTTTAATCGCATTAAGTTGGTTGCAGCGTGATTAGCACTAAGATGATATATTTGTTTCATGAGTAATTTTTTATGCTATCAAAATTATGTAAACTGTGGTTACCGCTGTTTCTAAGATGTTGGTCAATTGCTTGTGTTTAGGTGAATTTTGTGTTACTCAGCATGGAAACTCCAGACAAAGAGTATGCTGCTTTTGGTGAGAAAGTGAAACGTACTATATTCATTGACAACCTTTCACCTGTGGCTACTGAAGCTGTTGTTAAAGCTGCTCTTGATCAATTTGGGAATGTCATTCAGGTCAAGTTTATCCCAAACTACCTTGAACCAAAGAACATTGGACAAGCTGCATTGGTTGAGGTGGACAATGCAGACCAGGCGAAAACTATTATCTCTGAGTTAAGCAATTCCCCATTTATGATATGTGGTATGCCAAGGCCAGTCAGGGCACGTGCCGCTGAAGCAGAGATGTTTGATGACCGTCCTAGAAAACCTGGTCGTAAGATAGTATGCAAATGGTTGGACTCTAGCGATCCGGATTTTGAGGTGGCCAACAAGATCAAGCTTACGGTTAGAAAACAGGCAGAGGAATCCAAGTTTTTGCTCAAGGTAAACTGTCGTTTTTTACTTGCAGTGTATATCTCACATTTAAGTATTCCTGATGTTAGAAGTTCATTTTTTCTATGTAGCATCAACTGGAGGAGGAAGAAAATCTTTCGAAGAAACAGATGGAGACCTTGAATGCAAGCCATAAGAAGTTTGAAATCATAGAAAGTGTTGTTAGCAATAGAGTTGCTACACGGTTGGCAGAACGTTACAGAGTTCGTGTTGCAGATGCTGAACTTTAAGCTCATTGTTCGAATACTTTGCACAACAAACTAGCATAGACCTAAAGATTCAACTTCTAGGCGATCGACATGTTTTGCTTTTTCTGAAGATCATATTTCAGGCAGTAGAGTTGAATCTATAAAACCCTGCGTTTACTTAATTATGTTTCAAGTAAACCTGCAGGAGAATCGCTTATATCTAATTATCTATGAATATATTGTAAGAGTGTTAAAGCTAGTGTGTGTGTGTGTGTTTGTGGTTTTCTTTTTTCCTTTCTGTTGCCAGGAGAAAGATATAGTGATAACCATAGTAAAGTAGGGCAAAAGTAAAGCAGCAAAAGAAAACAGTACACAATCTGGACTTGAACAATATAACTACACAAGAAGGTATAAAACTAGACAGACGAGAAGACGCTTTGAATTACAGATTTGGGGCTGGAATAGCAAACTCCAGAAGCTCGGGATCTCTTTCAAATATAGACATGTCTTGTTCGTCCAACATGACTAAAGCTTCAACTCCACCTCCACTTTGATTATCCATTAGAAAAAATTCCTTACTGAAGGGGCCAGTTGCCATGCTCACTTTAGCTGGCCTTCCCCAACCAAAATCCGTTTTATAAAACGGGAATGCAATCAAACTGCTACAAAAATAACTATCAAATTCATTGTTTTTCCCTTTTTCAAGTGAATCAAGTACTTTTGAAGTATTTTTCTTAATATATTCTTTGTCCACAAGTTTCTCTTTCTCCTTTCTTATTTCACTAACCAATCTTGGACAGTTCATTTCCCTTTCATTTGTTATTGGCACAAAAAATCCACTTATAAAATTTCCAGATGCTTCATGTGACAAAGATGGGTTCAGCCTTTGGCGCATATCTGCTAGTTGAAACAAGGAAGATGGTCTAAATGAACCAAAATTTGCTCTTCGTGCAGCTACAGCACATTTATAAAGGAGTGAGCTCACAACTTCGGTTCGAGTGGGATTGCATACTCCTGAATCCATAGAAAATATGGTTTTGAGTGCATTTACTTTAGTAGCAGGAAAAACAAATCTTTTCCCTACATATCCGACCGGTTCTTCTGACTTTATAGAATTTGACACAATAGAATGATCACTAGATTGAGGGTAGATGGAGTCTTCAACAAAATGAGGACGAGATAAATTTGCACTTATATCGCGGCTCAAAACCCCCCAGTTGTAGAAGAAACTGCTGGCGGTGCAACCATCTCCAATCATGTGCGATAAGCATCCACCAACTGCTATTCCTCCACAATCAAAATAACTTACCTGATCAAAATCCAGATTACTTGGGTCAGTATCAGTGGCGGATTTGAGGGGTTCACCCAAAGCCCTTGAGAAAAATCAAATTTTTACCTCTATATATTAAGTTTCGAACCTCCTTACCACAACCCAAAAGTGTAATTTAGTGGTCAAGAGGGTTTAAAACCTTCATAATAAGATCATACGTTCAATTCCCACTAGCTACAAATTATTTTTTGAACGCCTTTTGTGAGAACTTTTTTTACTTCTTTTAAATCTGAACACCCTTGAAAATATTTGATAGTTAAACCAAAAAATAACTTACCTGAGTTATAGCTAAATTTTCTTCATTGTGGCCGTGAGGGTGGGCTACCGGAAAAACTACATGTTCAGCATCAGCGTAAGGGTGATTAAAAATTTCAGACATGGGACAATGGACACGAACGTGGGATAACTCAACCCCAGCGTCATTACAATCAATAGAGGAACTATCCTTTAGTCTTCCAGCGTAAGGATAATAGAATGATAGTACTTTAGAAAGAGATTTCTCAAGAAGTTGAGATACGTGAGTTGGTTCATATGAATTGTCATTATATTTTTTGGGGTAGAAAAATGAAAAAGGAATAGAAAAATGAAAAATCTGATCAACAAAAGAAAATTTGTGAATTCTAAGAGGAGGAGTCGGAATAGAGGGTTTGATGATCTTCTTGGAAATCAAAGAAATAAGTGATGATGCCACCATTATACTTTCAATTATTAAACAATACTGCACTTCTTTTTGGTTTGGTTAGCTATTTGAGAGAGTTACATATATACATGTATGTCTTAGAATTTGATTACTCTGCATTAATTTTGGACAGTTATTTTGCACCATCAAGCTTAGCTACCAGCAATAAATTGTGACTATATATAGCTGATATGATAAATTGTAACTACCATCAAAATCTTTTTTTAGTATTAGGTATGTTGTTGCAGTAAATATAGCATAAGTAGCTGCAACAACAACATACCCAGTATTATTTCACATTATATGGTCTGGGAAGGATAATGTGTACGCAAACGTTACTCGCGAAACTGTTTCCAATAGACTGCTCAGTAAAATCATAAGTAGGCTGCCTAGTGACTAATTTCTCAAAGTTTAAATAGTAAAGTTGACAGGAAAATAAACAAAACTGTCTAAAACGCCCACACTACTTAACTAGTATCGTCTCCTATGCAATCAAATGAAGCAAAAAAGTACTTCTATTGAAAAACCTAATGTGACCCAAACTAGAAAAGCTGAAAAGTCAAAACCATACAGGGGCTTAGCTTAATGGATCATTCAATGTGTGGGTAATTGGCTGATTGCTATTGGATAAGTGGGCTCTTGATGGGAACGCATTAATAGCGGAAGCAAATAGTCAGATTACTTGCACGTAATAAAAACAAACATAAACAGAAAGTTAATCGAACATAAAATTGATATTTATCTCTTAAAACGTGACCGTAATTACGAAAAGTGCCTCCAAGAAAGAGCGAAACAGTCTACGAAATCATCCTCTAGTTCCACAGTCTTCTGCTGTGTGACCCAAAATTGTCCGAAATTGGTAAAACTCATATGGGTAAGTTTCTCCTAGGAAAACCGTAAAGTAAAAACTATCACATCCTTATGGAATAAGACCCCTTTATATAGTCACACATTTTATGGTATCAAACCTTTTTCTAATCTTTCTTTTCCACAAAGAATATGATTCCATTTAGTTCCTAACTATTCAGGCACAACAGGAACTGCCAGGCAATTACCTTTTTTCCATAAGAAATTGCGAACTACACAATTTAATTAATGAGACTTAGTTCGGAATATTCGAATTAATACTACCATAATAAATTACGAATGATTTCACTAAAAATTCGTAACTGCACTCCTTAATTCAATTTTATAATTGTTCCACTAAACCTTATTTAACTCCCTATGTTATGATTCAAACACTAATAAAATCAATTAAATACTGACAATTTAATTCATTGATTATTTTCTTTAGACTTTCATTTAACTTATTTTATGTGACAAATGCAAAATCCACCTACAGGATTTGCACATTAAAACTTATGAGCTTTCAATAAAGGTGTATCATCATTCTCTAGACCGAAACATAGATTCTATCAACTAACTATTACTTCATCAATGTATATTATCATTGTCCAATTTACCAGGCATATAAAGCATCTCACCTTTTAATAAATAAATAAAAAAAAATATACGCAAATAATAATTAATGAAGATTAAGAGTATAAGTATATTTAATAGACTAGAGACTTATTTTATTAAGCCAGTATAAAATACTTGTCTCTACTCTGTCTATTCTACACCTAAAAAATGTACTAGCACAAGAAGTCAGAATTATACAATTTCCATAATCAAGAATAATTGTATTTAATCTTGTTCTACAATCATTCCTGATGGTTTGTCTAATTTCATTATTTGATTGTGAATTCAAACTTTATTCTTATAAGAACCGATGCTTTAATTTTCGTGTATAAGATCTCTATACACAAAATTATCTACTATATAAGAAAATAATACAAACTAATATATGATCTATTTAAATTTTTATTCAAACTGAATAAACAATTATTTCATAATAAAAACTATATCCAAACCAAACCCATGGTTAATAGAATATATCCCAACAAGCTTCCACATATATTTTTAACCATGATAATTATTAGAATATACTATATCTAAACTCATCGTTATCAGTATATACCGCAGTATCTTCCAGTTAGACTCATAACCATGCATTTATAATTTTCAAAGGCATTCTTTTTACATGACTGTCAAAAATCTCTACCAATAGGCTTTTGTTGAAAAACTTACCAAGCGTTTTCTGATGCAATCTTTATCTAGTAGTGCTTTATCAAACTAACTAGTTTGGCATTAAGCTTTTCAGGGATCTTGTTATGAAACCCTCTCAAGAATACATACCAAACTATGATTTTTTGTTTACTATTCTCCCACTGTGATGAAATACTACTAACATTATCTTCATTACCCTTCGGTATTGAAATATTAATGACTTCTTCCCGTAGTGTTATATGCTCAATATCACTCCCACTACTTAGAGATTGTAGATTTTGTTTTTCCTATTAATGTTTCTCCCATTGCATAAATGCAATGGAACGTTTCGCGACCCGCATTTTCAACCCCGGGAGTCGTGATGGAGCCTACTCGCAGAAGCTAGGCAAGCCGCAAAATATAGAAATTACTAACTCTTCTATTTTAACCCTTTTTAAAAACTTAAATTAACAGGTAATCAACATTGAAATATTAACGATAAATGAATATCAAGCGGAAGACTTAATCAGATAAAATAACTAAAACTAGTATGGCACTGCCAACATACATCTCTACTAAGAATCTAGTGTCACAATATCACGGACTATCTATGAATGCTGCAAGCAAATGTCTAATAAAAAAATACAATCTGTCTCGAAACAACTGAAAACAGTATGCAAAATAAGATAGAAGAGAACTCCGGGCGTGCAGACGCCAGCAGGACTACCTCGGGAGCTCTAGCTGGACTAAAGGCAGCCTCCCTAAGTACTACTGTCCAAAAGCTGCTCCGAGATTTGCACATAGTGCAGAGTGTAGCATCATCATAACCAACCCCATGTGCAGGTAAGTCCCTTACCTAACCCCGGTGAAGTAGTGAAGAGGCTAGGAACAGACTCCAAATAAACCTGTGCAGTTATATAATGTATAGCAAAAAATAAAACAGGAATGGACAATTAAAGATGAGAGGGGGTGAATGCTGCAAGGGGAAATACCAAGTCCAACATTAATTTAGAAGAAATATAAGTGAAAAATTCGAGATCTACAATAAAATAATAATAACACTGTTGCGGCGCGCAACCCGATCCAATTATATCATTGTTGCGACATACAACCTGATCCATTGATATCACTGTTGCGGCATGCAATCCGATCTATTTATATCACTGCTGCAGCGTGCAACTCGATCCATTTATATTGTTGTTACGGCATGCAACTCGACCCAAAGAGGCTGAGGTCGGGGCAGAGTTCAGCCCCGAGCAGCAGCATAGGTGGCAGAACATCAGGTTCATATTGAGGATGAGGTTCCAGCCCCAATGGACCCAGCTCAGGTCCCAGGAGGGATTATGTTTACACCGGACCTTCAGGATGCTTTAGTCCGGATAGCAGGTTTTATGGACAATATTGATCGTAGAAAATTCAACCCGAAGGAATGAGTGGGCACAACTACTTTTACCTGAATAGTGGTTCGAGGTCACCTAGGCTCAGGTTCCTGTGATTCAGCCAGCTGAGGCAGTTCAGCCTGTCATAGTGACTCAGGCTAGTGATGGTGCAGCTATGTCTGCCGACGAGTTATGGAGGTTGGATAGGTTTACCAAAGTGTTCACTACCACCTACAGTGGCACTCCTTCAGAGGATCCCCAGAACTTTCCTATATAGCTGCCACGAGGTTCTCCGTACTATAGGCATTGTGGAGACTAATGGTGTGGATTTTGCTACTTTTCGATTATCTGGTTCTGCCAAGACTTGGTGGAGAGATTATTGTCTATCTAGGCCAGCAGGATCATCATCTTTGACTTGGGGCCAATTTCCAGAGTTGTTCTTGGAAACGTTCCTTCCAGCAACTCAGAGGGAGGCTTTGCGCAGGCAATTTAAGCGACTTCATTAGGGTTCTATGTCTGTCACACAGTACGAGACTAGGTTCATTGGCCTGGCTCATCATGCCATTGTCATACTTCCCACAGATCGGGAAATGGTGAGAAGATTTATTGATGGCTTGAATCAGCCAATTCGACTGCAGATGGCTTTGGGGGCAGAACTGAAATCACTTTTCAGGAGGCGGCTAATGCAGCTCGCCGGATCGAGATGGCTCTGTCACAGGGAGCAGGTCATGGATCGGATAAAAGACCCCATAATTCGGGTAGATTCAGTGGTACCTCGTCTAGAGGTAGAGATTCTCATGGTAGAGGCCATCCTCCTAGGCCTTATCAGTCAGCTCTTCAGGTTTCTCACGATGCTTCTAGTGGTCATAATTCTCAGCCATACTATTCTGATCAGCAGCCTATCAGTGCACCACCACTTCGCTATTCTTAGAAGCCGAGGTCTTGTTTTACGTGCGGCGATCTTAGGCACATTTCAAGGTATTGCCCTCGAGCTTCTGACAGCTCTCAGCAGCAGGGTTCTCGTGCTATGATACAGGCCACGGTTCCGCCACATCCTGCCCAGCCAGCTAGAGGTGGGGTAGAGGACATAGAGGTGGAGGCAGAGGTTATAGAGGTAGAGCCCAGACCGATAGAGGTAGAGACCAGCCAGCAGCTTATCGTCCTAGAGATACTGCTCGGGTTGGTGGGGCCGAGCCCCGATGTTATGCACTTCCTGCCAGACCAGAGTCTGAGTACTCGGGTGTCATTATTACATGTATTATTTTGGTTTGTGATAGACTGGGTGTTCCTGTTCATGTGTCTACACCAGTAGACGATTCTATTGTGGTTGATCGAGTTCATTGGTCATGTATTGTAGTGATTGAGGGTCTTGAGACCCGTGCTAATTTATTGCTCTTAAATATGGTGGACTTCGATATTATATTAGGCATGGACTGGCTATCTCCATATCATGCTATCTTAGATTGCCATGCCAAGACTGTGACTTTAGCTCTACCGAATTTGCCTCGTATAGAGTGGAAAGGGATTTCAGGTCATACTAGCCGCAGTGTTATTTTTTATGTTAAGGCTCAGCGTATGGTTGAAAAAAGGTGTTTGGCTTATTTAGCTTATGTCCGTGATTCTAGTGCTGAGGTTCCTTCTGTTGACTCTGTGCCCGTGGTCCGCGAATTTACTAAAGTGTTTCCTTTAGACCTGTCGGGTATGCCACCCGACGAGGATATTGATTTTTGCATTGACTTGGCTCAAGCCACTCAGCCCATTTCTATTCCCCCATATCATATGGCTCCGCCAGATTTAAAAGAATTGAAGGAGCAGTTGCGGGATTTACTTGAAAAGGGTTTCATTAGACCCAATATTTCGCCGTGGGGTGCGCCGGTATTATTTGTAAAGAAGAAAGATGGTTCGATGAGAATGTGCATTGACTATCGGCAACTGAACAAGGTGACTATCAAAAATAAATATCCACTCCCGCGAATTGATGATTTATTTGATCAGCTCCAGGGTGCCAAGGTATTTTCGAAGATAGATTTGAGATCTGGCTATCATCAGCTGAAGATTAGGGCATCTGATATCCCTAAGACAGCATTCCGCACACGATACGAACATTATGAATTTCTGGTCATGTCTTTTGGGTTGACAAATGCCCCAGCAGCTTTTATGGAATTGATGAACCATATGTTTTGGCCTTATTTAGACTTGTTTGTAATAGTCTTCATTGATGACATATTAATATATTCCCGCAGTCAGGAGGAGCATGCACAACATCTCAGAGTGGCTTTGCAGACTCTAAAAAATAGCCAACTATATGCAAAATTTTCAAAGTGTGAATTTTGGCTAAGTTCAGTTGCATTCCTGGGTCATATTGTGACGGCATCAGGTATTCAGGTTGATCCAAAGAAGATTGAGGCGGTCAAGAACTGGCCTAGACCGATATTAGCCACAAAAATTTGGAGTTTCTTGAGATTAATGGGTTATTATCGGCGACTCGTGGAGGGGTTTTCATCTATTGCAACCCCACTGACCAGATTGACACAGAAAGGTGTTCAATTTGAATGGTTAGATGGATGTGAGGCGAGCTTTCAAAAGCTCAAGACAGCCTTGACCACAGCACCGGTATTGATTTTACCCACAGGTACAGGACCTTATACCGTTTATTGTGATGCTTCCCGTATTGGGCTTGGTGCAGTGTTAATGCGGGATGGCAAGGTTATTGCCTATGCTTCGAGGCAGTTGTAGATTCATGAAAAGAACTATCCAGTTCATGATCTAGAATTGGTGGTGATTATTCACACATTGAAGATCTTGAGGCATTATTTGTATGGTGTGTCATGTGAAGTATACACCTATCATAAAAGTCTTCAATATTTGTTTAAACAGAAAGAGTTGAATTTCAGGTAAAGAAGATGGCTAGAATTGCTGAAAGATTATGATGTCACCATTTTATATCATCCGGGTAAAGCAAACGTGGTGGCCGACGCTTTGAGTAGGAAGTCAACCAGTATGGGCAGTCTTGCTTATATTCCAGTCAATCAGAGACCGCTTGCTTTGGATGTTTAGTCCTTGGCCAACCGATTTGTGAGGTTGGATATTTCTGAGCCTAGTCGAGTACTAGCTTGCACGATCGCTCGCTCTTCATTATTGGAGCGTATCCGCGATCAACAATATAATGATTCTTATTTATGTGACCTTAGAGACACGGTTCAGCGAGGAGGTGCTAAACAGGTCACCTTAGATGCTGATGGGATCCCGAGGATGCAAGGGCGCATTTGTGTGCCAAATGTTGATGGGCTTAGAGAATTGATTTTTGAAGAAGCTCACAGTTCGCGGTATTCTATTCATCCAGGCGCAGCAAAGATGTACCAAGATTTTTGGTAACATTATTGGTGGCGTAGAATGAAAAATGATATTGTGGCATATGTAGAGTGGTGTCTTAATTGTCAGCAGGTTAAATATGAACATCAGAGACCTGGCGGTTTATTTCAGAGAATTGAACTTCCTGAATGGAAGTGGGATCGAATCACTATGGACTTCGTTTCTGGACTTCCGATGACTCGGAAGAAGTTTGATGATGTTTGGGTGATTGTTGATAGGCTGACCAAGTCAGCTCATTTTATTCTGGTTGCCACCACCTATTCATCCAAGAGATTAGATGGGATTTATATCGGGGGATTGTTCGCCTTCATGGTGTGCCTATCTCTATTATTTCAGATCGAGGTACGCAGTTTACCTCACATTTCTAAAAGGCGGTTCAACGAGAGTTACGCACCCAAGTCCAGCTAAGTACAAACTTTCATCCCTAGACGGACGGTAAGTCTGAGAGGACTATTTAGATATTAGAAGATATGCTTCGGGCGTGTGTTATTGATTTTGGGGGTTCGTGGGATCAATTCCTACCTTTGGCAGAGTTTACTTATAATAATAGCTATCAATCGAGCATTCAGATGGCTCCTTATGAAGCCTTGTATGGTAGGCGGTGTCGTTCTCCGGTTGGATGGTTTGAACCGGGAGAAACTCGGTTGTTGGGTACGGAACTAGTTCAGGAGGCCTTAGACAAGGTCAAGATCATTCAAGATAGGCTTCGTACAGCTCAGTCCAGGAAAAAAAGCTATGCAGATCGCAAGGTTCGAGATATAGCATTCATGGTTGGGGAGTGGGTATTGCTCCGAGTGTCGCCTATGAAGGGCGTGATGAGATTTGGAAAGAAGGGCAAACTTAGCCCTAGGTTTATTTGCCCATTCGAGATTCTTGATCATGTGGGAGAGGTGGCATATAAGCTTGGCTTGCCACCTAGCTTGTCAGCTGTACATCCAGTGTTTCATGTATCCATGCTCCGAAAATATCACGGCGATCCATCGCACGTGTTAGATTTCAGCACTGTCCAATTGGACAAGGATCTATCTTATGAGGAAGGGCCGGTAGCTATTCTAGATCGACATGTTCGACAGTTGAGGTTGAAGAGTTTTCCTTCTGTGCAAGTTCAGTGGAGAGGTCAGCCTCCTAAGGCATCAACCTAGGAGTCTGAGTCTGATATGCGAAGCCAATATCCTCATCTATTCCCCGACTCATGTACTTCTTTCTTTTGTCCGTTCGAGGACGAACGGTTGTTTTAGAGGTGGAGAATGTGAGACCCAAAGGGACATCACTTGTTTTCTAAATCATTTCGAGCTTCTGAGGCCTTGAAAACCTCATTTATAGTTTCCTCGATTTGCATGCACAGTCCGGGCGCGAAGCTAGAAATTTTTTATGTTGAAATATATGAAAAATTTGAAGAATTTTGATATTAATATTGATATGGTTGACTTTGGTCAACATTTTGGACCCCGACTCGTGATTTGACGGTCTCAGAAAATTCGTAGAAAAATATGGAACTCGGGCATATGCCCGGAATCGAAATCCGAGGTCTAGAACCCCGGAAAAAGAATTTTTCTGTTAAATTATTTTCTGAAAATGTTTAAGGAAAATGAAACTGAAATTTGATTAAAAAGTAATGGTATCGGGCTCATATTTTGGTTTCGACGCTCGGTACAGGTCATATATGCTGGTTAAGCGCTTCCTGTAAAGTTTGGTTGAAAACGGACGTCGGACGTGTTTTAGCCTCAAATTGGAAATTTTGGAAGTTATGAAATTTTGAAAGAATTCTTGAGTTTTAAGGCTCAATTCAATGATTTTGATGTTATTTTGGTGATTTGGTCGCGCGAGCAAGTTCGTATGATGTTTTTAAGTCGGTGTACATATTTGGTTTGGAGCCCCGAGGGCTCGGGTGAATTTTGGATAGGCCACGAGTTCTATTTTTCATGTTTGAGAGTTGCTATCAGTACCTGACCTGCAGGCTTCGCAAATGCGAAGAAATGTTCGCAAATGCGAACTCCTTCATTTTTTACCAGAGTTCGCAAATGCGAAGAAATGTTCGCAAATGCGAACTCCTTCATTTTTTACCAGAGTTCGCAAATGCGATCCTTCATTTTAGCCCAGAGTTTGCAAATGCGAAGAAATGTTCGCAAATGCGAACACAGAGACCTGTAAATCCAGAATTTGACGATTCTAACTTCATTTTTCATATTTTTACAACCCAATACATCATTTGGCGATTTTTCAAGAACTTCCTCTCCTCCAAACCATTTGTAAGTCAACTTTTACTCAATTTCTTCAATCTTTAACATCATCTATCATGTTTTCATCTTAAATTTAAGGTTTTTCATGGGTAAAAATGGGGGTTTTGGGTAGAACTTAGGTTTTCATAAAAATTGGGATTTTGACCTCAATTTGAGGTCCGATTTTTGAACAAATTATATATTTGAACTCGTGGATGATTGGGTGAATTTATTTTGGTTCGAACCTCTAGTTTCGATTATGTGGGCTCGGGGTCGATTTTTACTATTCCGGGCAGAATATTGTAAAAATTATATTTGGCCATATGAACTAGTTTGTTAAGTAGTATTGATGATATTAAATCAATTGTGTATAGATACGATTGTATTGGAGCCAAATTCGAAAGGAAAAGGCATTGCTACAGATTGAATTGTTTGTAAACTTCGAGGTAAGTGTTTGTTCTATCCTAGCTTGAGGGAATAGGAATTGAGTTTATGTGTTAATTGTTATATGTGGAGTCCGACGTATAGGCATGGTGACGAGTATCTATACGTTGGGGGTCGAGCAAGACCGTGGGTCTTAAATGGATTAAATTCCTATTAATCCTATGTGATTATGTGAAAGGAAATTATTATTGATTTTATACCTGATATATATATAAATTGTTGATTAAGGGTTATTGGTGTCACACCGATAACGAACATATATTGTTGATTTATTATCATTTATTGGTTTTACACCGGTAATATAAACATTGTTGAAATTGAAGATTATTGGTTTAATACCGGTAATACTTTTATATACTTATTGTTGATCAGAGATTATTGGTTCAATGCCGGTAACATACATTATTAAGGAATTGGGATCGTGTGACACGTCGACCACTTATATATTAAGGAATTGGGATCGTGTGACATACTGACCACTTATATATTAAGGAATTGGGATCGTGTGGCACGCCGACCACTTATATAATAAGGAATGGGATCGTGTGGCACGCCGACCACAAAGTGATTTGAATCCTGGCATTGGCCATAGTTGCCGGTAGCCTATTGTTAAATCTGGGAGCGAGTGGTACGCCTACCACAAGATAAGAAATGAAAAATGAATTGAGACATGAAAGTAAGTTTTGTTCCATCGTTCAGATTACTTCGGATATGTGATATTTTTCTGTGGTACCAGAGTATGTTCTTTTCCTATAAGTATTTAATATTGTATCTTGTTGTTTGTCAGTATCTATATATACTTTAATCGCACAGGTTTATGTGGCTGTCTGGTCCTAGCCTTGTCACTACTTCGCCTGGATAGGCAAACCACTTACCAGCACATGGGGTCAGTTGTGTTGATACTACACTCTACGCTCTTTTTGTGCAGATACAGGTTATGGACAGCAGCAGCGACAGTAGTACGATTGTTAATATTCTGACCACCGAGACTTTGAGGTAGCCTTGCAGGCATCCGCAGGACCCGTTGTCTCCTCTATCTATATTTTTCATTATGTTATCTCATGTATTCGAGATAAACAACTTATATTTCTTTCAGACGGTTATGTGTATTATTCTTAGAAGTTCGTGAGTATTGTGACACCAGTCTTGGGTAGTGTATCATGTTTGGGTTTTCCGTATCATATTTGATAAAATTGACTAAGTCTTCCGCTAAGTTTAATTAGTTCGTTGTAATTATATGTTTTTAATTAAAGTCTTAAAAGAGAATTGTATCTAATGAAAATGTAACAAGACGTATTTCCCTACTATTGGATTGGTTGTTGGCTTGATTCTGAAGGAGGTTGACACTAGGTTTTGAGGACACTTTATGAAAATTTTTCTTTCGAACTCCTCCTTCTGCACGAAGATCTTTACTCCATTCATGCATGCATAAATAGGTGTTGTCTCTCTGTTGTAGGTGATTGATGCGTCTAACTCTCTCTGTAAGTTCTCCTCCTGCTCTCTTTGTTCTTGTTGACTGTGATTGTTCGGTGAGGGTGGGGGAGGTGGTGGTGTGTGAACATGTGGTGTGCCTGGCCTCAATAATGGTGTGTGAGGTTGAGTCTCCCAATAGGATTGAATCTAGGGGACATTAGGAGTTGGTGGAGGATAAAATGGCATTCTTATGACATTAGGATGAAGAGGTGTCTGCTCCCAGACCGGAGATGGAGGGGGAAGGGGTTGAAATGGTGCTATATTTGGAGCTTGCATCATTGAGCAATGGTAACGTGCAAAAATCTTCCGCTACAATTTGAGCTAAGTCTCTCGGATGATTTATTAGAACGGTCACATCTTGTTGATTCACTTGTATAGTGAATGTGAGAGCATGGTTGTGTAGTCCCGCTTCTAGCCAAGATGCTAGGTAAGTTGGTGCATGGGGAGTGTGAGCCGTGTACACTATTGAATTTTGTTCCATTGTTAGATGGGGGGGTGGATGAGAGAATGGATTGGGATTGTTGTGAAGTTGATGGGAGGTTTGTCTTGGAGTGTTGCGTGAGCTCCTCAAGTGACTTAGAAAATTGAATGGGAAGATGTTGAAGTTGAGTGGTTGTAGTAGGAGATAAGGTAATTGGATTATTAATAATAGGAATGTCTATATTAGTAGATATGTTAGTAGATATGTTAGTGGGTGTTTTGGCCGGTTGAAAAGATTGAGATGAAGGGTTTTGGTTTGACCTAGAAATGGAGGTTGAGTGATTTTTTTGCCCTATTTGCATGTGATTATTAGCTAGGTTTGGAGTACTGCAATTAACGAGGGAAGAGGGAGGTGTAAGTATTTTAGGGTAATGTTGGTCGAGTAATGTGGATTTAATAAAACGAGAGAGAGTTTGGTCATGCAAGGGTATGGATAGAGCTTTGTCTTGCATGTGTGAGTGTGTGTCGTGGCTCTTTGCATGTTGAGAGATAGAAGTAGTGGTGTGATCAAAATTTTCTAATTGGACCCCACTATTAGGTGCTTGATTGCTAGTTGAATTTTGACTAAGAGTATTGTCTTGTCTATGACTATTATTAGGGAGATTTAAAGCATTGAAATGATTACTATCATCCTTTAATAAATCAAACTTATTATTAGTTACAACTACATTTGTTTGGTCATTAATATTAAAGTCATTTTTAATAGGTAAACATGTATTATGTAAAGATAATTGGGTAAAGGGGAGATGATTAGGATTAATATTAGCCAAAGACTTACCCTTACCAATACTTACCTCTTTAGTAATTTGCCCTATGAGAGAAATACTCCCAAAGATTCAATATAAAATAATTTTTAGTTTTCTTGCAATTGTTGTGAATTTTGTGTTATTTTCTTGTATTACTTGCATTTTTATCTGTGCCTATTTGCTTGTTTAAATAAATAAAATATACAAAAATATGCTGCATTTGTATACAAATTCAAGTTTACAATTAAGTTTATTCTTTTTTTCGGAAAATGAAAAGTCATGAAAAACATGTGTTTTTTGCATTTTTAAGCATTTAATGTCCAAATCGTGTAATTTTATTTTATTAATGTTTAATTTTGTGTGATAATTATTATTAGGAGTTAATTAGTATTTTAAGATAATTCTAGGTTTTATAATTTAGTCGTAGCATGTTTTTAGTATTATTAATTAATAAAAGAAAAGAAAAAATATATAGAAAAACAAATTCGGAACTGGGCCAGGATTAAGTCTAATTTGTGGCCCAATGTTTTAGCCCAAAAAGATCCGGTCCAAATATTTTTTAAATTGATAGAATCTCAACCGTTCATTTCCTCAGATCCAACGGTTGAGATTATTAACGAATTTTTTAATGGTTAATTAATATGAGAGACTTGATCTCAACCGTCCAATCCAGATGATCCTACGGAGGAGACCTGTGGCCTCATATGGGTCAATACGGCATCGTTTGATTGGGCCAAACCCTGATCGTTGATCATCAAAGATCCAACGGCCAAGATCGCCTTGAGGACTCCGGGTATATAAGGCTTTGGTCTCAGTAGAGACCAGCCATTATACACTCCACAAACCCTAGCCGCCACAAACCACTCTTTCTTCTTTCTTCTTCAACCTTCCAATAACACCCGCCGGAATGTTTCCCAGGAACAACCGCCAGGCAGTAATCCGGGAGCCACGCCTCCCCGACTACGTTTTCTTTGCCATTATGTTCTTTTTCTTCTTCTGTGTGTATATGTATATATGTTTATATATATATATAATGAAGCGGGTCAACTGATCGTTGTCTCAATCCGGTTAGTCGATTTCAAATTTTTGTTCTTGTCCATATTTTGTTAGAATTTTTAGATCCGAAATTATTGTATTCAGATCCTCCTATTTGTTCGATTTTCTTAATTATTATTCGCATTTTTCGTCCATACATGTTTACTTGTTAAAATACAATATATGATTTTCTTAATTATTATTCGCATTTTTTGTCTATACATGTTTACTTGTTAAAATACAATATATATATATTTGCATTTGAATTTAGGATTTAATTAAGTAATTTTGGTTATTTTTGCATTTTTAGTCAAATTGTGTAGTCTGATGTTTAATTGTTTGTGAATAATTACTACTTAGAGTTAATTGATATTTTTAGGATAATTTGGTCGAGAATTAATTTGGGATTGTATTTTTATTTTTATTAGAAAGAAAAATTGAAGAAAAGAAATATAAAAATTATAGTTTGAAAATAAATAAAGAATGGAGAAGTCAAAATTGGGCCATATCTTGAATTAATCCTCAAGCCCAAACCAATTTTACTTTGAACCCAACCAAATAACCCTTACCCAGTCCAAATGTCAATTCCGGATCCAGCCCAGAGAAGTATGTGACATGTATTTGCCTTGGTCCAATCCCGACCGTCCGTTATCCTTGATCTAACGGCCCAGATCGATTCTTGCATTTTTGATATACCAAAGACCCCAAAACCCTAAATTATCTTTCTTCTTCTTCTCCTATTCTAAAACAGCCGCACACCCCAGCTCCCTCAACCAGAAACAGCTGGCCAGCCACCTCGCAGACCCGCTGTCTCGCCGGCCAACCACGCTGTCAGCCGCCAGTAACCCTAACATACCCCTCCACTGTCGCCATTTCCGGCGACCACTTTCCTCCATCGCCAACATCAAAATCAACGAATTGAGCCTTAAAACTCAAGAATTCTTTCAAAATTTCATAACTTCAAAAATTTCCAATTTAAGGCCGAAACACGTCAGACGACGTCCGTTTTCAACCAAACTATAAACTTTCTTTATTTGAATTTTGTAGGAAATCTTAATATTTAGGACTTTAAATTTATTGATATTTTTCCTTAAATAAATCATTCGTTATTTGAACCATGTAATACGAACTATATTTGAAACTTTACTATCAACTAATCTTTTACATATTAAAAGGGCGCGCTTACAAAATTACAAAACTTTGAATAGATAGGAACTAGGAAGTTCATAATGTAGTGTAAGTTAATTACAATTACTCCCAAAAAATTCAAAATAAAATACTTCTGTGTTGTTTGCAATCTTTGTGGATTTTATGTTAATTTTCTCTTATTGTTTGCGTTTGTGTGTCCCTGTTTAAATAAATAAATAAAAAAAAATACAAAAATATACTGCATTTGTATATGAAATTCAAGTTTGCAATTAAGAGTAATTAAGTTTGTTTTATGAAAATGAAAAATCACAAAAATATGCATTTATTCTATTTTTAGCATTTAATGTCCCAATTGTGTGATTTTATTTTTTAATTGGTGTGATGATTGTCATTTGAAGTTAATTAGCATTTTTTTTTAAAAAAAAGTTAATTTTTTTTGTAATTTAATTTAGGGGTTTTGGTTTTAATTTTTTTGGAAATAAATGAAAAGAGAAGTCTTGGTCTTATGAAGTATTTGAATTAAAAGAAAAGATACCAAGCCCAAAACAATTTTACCCCAAAATTAACCCAGCCCACACGCCTAACCGCCCCAGCCCAACCCCATCTCCCATCTTTCAATCTGGACCGTTGATGATAATGCATCCAACGGTCCAGAACATTACACTAATTCTAATTACCCAAACCCCTCCCAAAACCCTAAATTACATTCATTCCTTATATCTCTTCAAGACCAGCCGCCTCCCGCCCGTCGCCACCGTCCGCCGCCGCCGGAAATCGCCCCACGGCGGTTCCGGCGGTCCAAATCACCCAAATTTAACACCATAGAACCACCTTAACCCCCTCTCTTCGAATCCATGCACGGTTTGGTTCGAATCAACCTAGAACCTCTCGAATCTTCGATTGAAGATTCGAACCAAACTAAAACCGACGCCAAACCACCCCAAATTTATACCACACCTTCGCCGGACCTTCCCCATGTCAATGCCAAACTTGGTTTGGCTCAAATATAACCGGAAACCGTCGAACCCCAAAACACATGTCCAAGAACCCTAAAAACCGAAAAGGGATGTAATGTGCCGGATTTCATTAAATTGGGGTCTAATAGACCTTAATTGGATTGTTTTTACTTAAAAAACATTTCAATTAAAGTCTTTTCGACCCCGAATGCAAAGACCCAAGTCGGCCGAGCACTTTCTTCTTCAAAGGTATTTGTTTTCTTCTCTGTTTTGTTTAAATTATACTCGTCCCTATAGTAGTTCTCGATTGTTGTTGATATCGTTGAGATTCGGATGCCATTTTCTTTTCTCTCCTCATCTCTTTGGGACCTTTTATTTGGTCGATCTGTTAGTTGTTATTCTTCGCTGTTTAACGGGTAATTGTGAGTCGAATTCGATTCGTTGTTAATATCGTTAAGTTGTTTGATGTTGAATTTACAAAGTGCTATCCAAAATTTGTGTGATCACTGCTTGTCGGCTTTGGTTATCGATTACATATATCGTAATCGGCTAATCGAATGTTGTCAAATACGTGTTCGCGTCAATTAGCGTCGTCGATTAGTTAGCTTCGTATTTTTTTTTTTCTTTCTCTCTTCTTTGGCCGAGAATACTGCCTTGTTGATTGTCAATTCTAAGATTCTGTTTTGTCTATTTGATTACCAATGTTGTTGAATCACTGTTTTCGTCGAATAGTTAGCTTCGTATTTCTATTTTCGTCTTTGGCCGAGAATGATGAATCACTGTTCTGTCGATTTGTTTGTTGCCGATTATACATGTTGTAATCGATTAAATGACGTCGATTAATTCTGTGGGTTCGTTTTGATTCGAACATTGGACCTTGATTAGCCGTTAACTTATTGTAGTATCACTGTTGGTTATAGTTATTCAATTGTAGTTGTTAACTATATATAGCTTCACTGTATGATTCATAGTAGTTGTTTTGGTAGCTGTAATTGATATGATTGCCTGTAGGTCTGAGTTTTTGATTTCATATTAGGAAATGTTGAATTGGATATAGCTGTTTAGAAATCTGAAAAACCATACTCAAGGTTTCAAATGTGTAGCACATGGTAGGATCAGTTAAAGAGTTGTTTTAGTGCAGATAACACCCTGTTTAATACTCTTTTTGAGCTGGAAATAAAAAAAAACAGCAGGGAGGAATGATGAAAAGGGTTAAGGGGGTTCACATGGGCTAAGGGAATAACATGGGGAAAGCTGAAACACTTTAGAATAAAAAGAAAAGGGGGTCTGATTTGGGCTATAAAAAGAGATTGAAAGCACACATATAGGGGGGATATACACTGGAAAGATACAGAACAGAGAGAACATTAGGAAACATTCTGAAATAGATTCAAACATTGAGAACATTTTGAGAATCTGGAGAAAAAACTAAACTCACAGAAAAACAGCATATACACTCACTGGAAGACACACACGGCAGAACACTGGAAAACATACACACACTCATTGAACCTGTTAGTGTTTATGTGTTTTTGGTTCATTTCTGGTTTGCTTTTGATTGCTGGGATTTGTTTGAACACTGTTTGAAACTCCTGATGTTTCAAGTTTGGTTCAAAAGTGTTCTTCTCTGATTATTTTCTGGGCTAACTTTGTTGCTGCTGCTCTGTTATTTGCCACTGACCACTCCTCCCATTTCCATATTCCAGGTATATTCTTGTAATCACATTGGCCGAGAATAATTGCAAATTGACAAAGGAAGTTGATATAAAGATGTTGAAGCAAAAATAGTTTATTTTTCTTACCTTTTTGTTTAGTTTTGTTTTATGATTTAGCAATAAGACTTCACTGTATCTTGTTATACAACTAGAATTGGTTCGATCTAAGTTTGTAGAAAGTTTGTAAACTGAAACTTAAAGGAACCCATATGTTAGGCCTCTAGCGTTATTTGATTCCTTTAAATGATGAAATACTTAGAATTGTTAAGTGATTTATGTCTTTGATATTTTTTTTAGTCATAGTTTGCTTGTAGTTTAAGATACAGTTGTTTGTAAAAATAGACGCTAGAATTTCAATAAAAGGGACTTAAGATTACCATTAGGTATCCTATTGCGTTAGCCTAGTAAAAAGAATAAATAAATAAATAAATAAATTGGAACGCACTATATTAGGGATAATCTTATGCCAAGTAACGAACCATGACGAAATACTCACACCCGGCATAGTCGATTAATTTTTTACTAGTTTACATTTTGTTTTAGGCAATCTTTACTCATAAGTCAACAAACTGCAAAAATAAGCTATCATCTTGTATAGGGTCGTTAATCAGAAATAATTTTAAGGGATATACTGTCAAATAGATTGATTTCTTGATTTAGTATTACAACGACTTTAATCGGCATAGCTGCAAAGTAAGTAATTCGGATACTTTTTATTTGTCAAAAGTTCGAGTCTATGTTGCAATTAGTTTTTGTTTTTCTTTGGGTCCGGTTTCAAATTAATAGAGCGGTTTGAAGTTTAATTAGAGCATATAATTTATAAACATGTATAAAATCAGGAATTTTTAGCCATTTATAATAATTGAAGCGACCGTGCTAGAACCACGGGATCCGAGGGTGCCTAACACCTTCCCTCGGGTCAACAGAATTCCTTACTTAGAATTTCTGGTTCGCAGACTTCATTTGGAAAGTCGAAATTTCCTCGATTCGGGATTTAAATAAATCGGTGACTTGGGACACCTTAATTTATTCCAAGTGGCGACTCTGAAAAATAAATAAAATAATCCCGTTTCGAACATTGTCACTTAAAGTGGAAAAACTCCCTCACGCTTCTACCCCGGGTAGCGGGCGCGCCAAAAGGAGGTGTGACAGCTCTGGCGACTCTGCTGGGGAATAAAACTCAGGAACCACTGGTTCAGGGTTTAAGAATTCGAGCTTTGAATAATTATTTTATTTGGCTTATTTATTATCTGATTTTATTACATGTTTATATTTGATATGCTAAATGTTGCTTTACCGCTTTGATATTTTGTGAACTGTATATAAATTGTGCCGATACCCATTTTTTTTTCTTCTCTTCTGAGTCTTTTGAAATATAATACCGGGCATTTGCTGGACATAGCCCGTTTTTCTCAAGATAGCCGTGGTGCTTGGCACCGGTGAAGGATTTTGTAGTCACACATGTTTAGGCGGAGAGTTTTGTCAATTAAGCCGGAAAGCCATGCTACCGGTGCACTGACACTCTTCGGCTCGAGTTGTCCGCTCGAGTTAAAGCCAGTCTAGACACTTTTCCAACAGGATGATGACTTAGAATAACAAGACCTTATGCCGGATCCCCGATAGGAACGTTTATTTGCATCACGTGCATATTTGACTTAGGAGGCTCAACACAGGGGTTGGGCCTGTCTAGGACAGGTGTACCTGAAACACAAAGACCAACTTGTTGCATCTTTCTGTGTGCATTTATTTCGATCTTACATGCCGACCGGTTTGTTAAAAGAGAGGAAGAAGTGGAAAACGTTAGGGTACATAGTCAAAATAGTTTTATGGAAAATAGTTAGTTCTTTGAAAATAAATTCTGAAAAAAAAAAAATTCCAAGTAAATTTCCTTAATTTTACGAAAATAATTAGTTCTTTAAAAAATAAAATTTGGAAAAAAAAAATGTAAAAAATTTCAAATAAATTTTCCTAATTTTAATAGTTTAGTTTCTTTGAAAATAATTTTGAAAAAAATGCAAAATTCCAAATAAATTTTCTTAATTTTACGAAAATAGTTTAGTTTCTTTGAAAATGAAAAAAAAATGCAAAAATGATTTCTTTGTTTTAGAAATGCTGTTTAAAAATAGTTTGTTTTCTTTTCTTAAAATGATTTAGTTCTTTTATTTTCGAACTACGCAAGTTTGATTCTCACCAAACATGAGATACGTAGGCAATCCATATCGGGCTCAACTAATACTGAAAAAAAAAAAAAAATGGGGAGATTAATAACAATAAAGTTTTCAAGGATAAGAGAAGAAGAAAAAGAAAAACTGGAATGACGCATGCGAGGAATACATGTAGAAATGGTTAATTGATTAGGTGCATTACATCCAACGTGCGATAACATGCCTGTTAAATTCAGTGAGCTAACAAGTTTGTTGCAATTTCCAGAAAGTTTAGCAGTGACTTGACAGAGTATACTGGCCGATCACCCTTACCATACCAGATCAAAAGGTCCAATTCCAGCAAGCATGTCTAGTTCAGACAAAAGTATCGATGGGGAGAAAACCGAGATACAAATCATGAAAGAGGAGATGGACCGGTTAAGACAGCAAATGACAGAGATGCACCTAGCCTGGGCTAGGGGACAATCATCACCAAACCTTCCTACTCTTACACCAGCACCGGAGCGTCCGCCCATTGATCCCTCGATAAGTGCACCAATCTATCCTTATTATCAAGGGGAAAACCCATATATCCCCCCGGTTTCACCAGCCAGGCAAAATCCTCCTCCCCCGGTTACCCCTGTTTTTGTGGCACCTCCACCTGCTCCTTTACAAAAATCGTCCAGTGAGCCGCTTTTTCAAATCCACGACAATCATTGTTATTCTCCAGAGCCTACTTTTAGGGCTCCTGAACCGCAATCACACACCCCTCACTGGGATAATCCGGCAGAACCGGAAAAGCACTTCCAAAGTTCGGAACATGAGGAAGTTATTAGAAAAGTTAAAAGCCTGGAGCAGTCCTTCAGGAATATGCACGGTTTGGGCAACCAGGTCAGTGTCGCTTACAAGGATCTGTGTCCATTCCCAGATGTCCAATTGCCGGCCGGGTTCAAAATGCCCAAGTTTGACCTATACGAGGGGCATGGTGATCCAGTAGCCTATCTTCGAGGGTTCTGTAGTAAAATGAGAGGAGCCGGAGGACGGGACGAGATTCTGATAGCTTATTTCGGTCAGAGTCCGGGAGGATCTGCGCTGGAGTGGTACACTAGACAGGATCCCAGTAGATGGTTTACGTGGGATGATTTGGCTCAAGCTTTTATCGGCCAGTTCCAGTTACAATCTTGAAATAATCCCCGACCGCCTATCATTGCTAAAATTAGAGAAGAAACCCGCTGAAAGTTTCAGGGAATTTGGTTTCCGCTGGAGGGAACAGGCAGCAAGGGTAGATCCGCCTATGAGAGAGAGCGAGATGGTGGATTACTTCTTGCAGACACTAGAGCCAACCTATTTCGGACATCTGGTGACGTCCGTGGGCAAATCATTCACCGAGGTGATAAAAATGGGGGCTATGATCGAGGAAGGTTTGAAAGCCAACAAGATCATGAGCTACTCAGCATTGAAAGCCACCACTCAGGCTATCCAAAGTGGTACTGGAGGAGTACTTGGGAAAAAAGAGGAAAGAGGAAGTCGCGGCGGTTGAGTCCGGGACATGGTTCAGAAACAGAGGCCCCGCACCCCAATATAGCCCGCCCCAGCCTCACCACCAAAATTACTTCCACAATCCATATAACCACCCGCAACATTACTATCCCGCACCTGATCCCCATTTTACTGTCCATCACGCACAGTCCTATTCTGCACCTCCCGTTCATGCACCGTGGCGTGCACCAAACCCGCAAAACAATTACCCACCCCAAGAGCCTACAGAAACCCCTCGGGCGCGAGTTTTCGTCCGAACCAGGCATTCAAGGGCGACAGGGCGCCAAGGCCAAAGACTTTCACTCCCTTGGGAGAGTCTTACACCAGTCTGTTCCACCGATTGAAGCAAGTAGGGTTGCTAAATCCGGTTGAAGCTAAGCTACCAAACCCTCTTCCAAAGAACCTGGACCATTCAGTAAATTGTGCATACTGCTCAGGATGTCCGGGACACGACACGGAAAAATGTTGGAGGTTGAAAACAGCCATCCAGGAGCTCATCGACACTCGCAGAATTGAGGTCCAGACTCCAACCGAGCCCAACATCAACCAAAACCCACTTCCAACTCATCATGAGACCAACATGATCGAGTTGGTACGGGTAGAAGAAGGAAAGGAGAAAGCCTCTCAGACTGTAATGATGATCAAGTCTAGCGGGGTAGGAATGAGAAAGGGGCCGAGCCTCGATGAGCCATCCATTTGCAAGAAGGACGTACCATGAGGGTCGGAAGCAGAGAAGGGAAGTGTGAACGAAGTACCGGTGAGGCCGGGGGAAGCAAAAATAGTTGTACCAGGGGTAGTAACCAAGCCCGTCTTGACGGTGGCAGGTGTTCGAATGGATCCTTTCATCATCAAGCCAGCAATACAGTTGCCAATAACTGATAGCAGAGCTATTCCATGGAATTATGATCGGACCATGACAACCTACAAAGGAAAGGAAGTGAAAGAGGAAGTTTGCGAAGCGCAAGGTTTGACCCGCTCGGGGAGATGTTTTGCCCCCGCAGAGTTGAAGAAGACTGCTCCGGCAACACTGAAAAAGCCGGTGACTGACGAAGAGGCAGAAGAATTCCTGAAAAAGATAAAGCCGCATGATTATTCCGTCCTAGAACAGCTGAAGAAGACTCCCGCGCAAATCTCATTGCTATCCTTGCTGATACATTCTGAAGAACATCGGCAAGCTTTGATGAAAGTTCTGAATGAGGCCCACGTACCTGATAAAATCTCAGTGAGTCATTTGGAGAAGATCACCAATAGGATCTTCGAAGCGAATCGGATTACCTTCACCGATGACGAGTTGCCTAAGGAAGGCACCGAACACAACAAGGCTTTATATCTTACGGTAAAGTGTGAGGAGTCGGTGGTTACCAAAGTCCTTGTCGATAATGGGTCCAGTGCTAACATCTGTCCTCTCTCTACACTGAACAAGTTGAAAGTGGACACCGGCAGGATACGCAAGAACAGCATATGTGTTCGAGGGTTTGATGGAGGAGGCAAGGCATCGGTCGGGGACATAGTATTAATCTTGACAATTGGACCCGTGGAGTTCACCATGGAATTCCAGGTGCTGGACATGGTAGTATCATATAACCTTCTGATAGGGCGACCATGGATCCATGCCGCAAGAGCAGTTCCATCCAGCTTACACCAACTCGTCAAGTTTGAGTGGGACCAACAGGAGATCGTCGTCCATGGAGAGAATGATCTACAACCAGGCGCCATCGTCCCCTTTGTTGAGACAGAAGAAGATGTTGGGCCATGGGTATACCAAGATCTGCGATGTGGTATCCGCCAACCGAGTTCCAGAAAGGGAATGCATTCCAAATGACAGAATAATTACTGCAGACGTCATGGTGGCTCATGAAATGTTGAGACACGGTTTCATACCCGGCAAAGGTCTAGGTGCATCTCTGCAAGGAATCATACAACCGGTATCCGTGGTCGAAAACGTGGGAACCTTCGGCTTGGGATTCAAGCCAACATCAGAGGACATCCAGCGAGCTAAAGAGGAATAAGCAAAAGACATGGGTGCTCCCGAAGCCTGTTCCGCGCCTTTCCCGATCTTTTGTCAGGTTTAGAGAAAGAGGACATCCGACGACAAAGGTTCCCAGCCCTATGGTTAGGCCGGACGAAGAGTTCTTAAGAAAGTTCGAGGACCTATTCCCAGATGTATGCATGCTAGAGGATGGCGAAGGATCCAGCCATGCCGAGATACAGTTTGTGGGATCGAAAGCAAAGTTGAATAATTGGAAGGCTACTCCTCTCCCTGTCCGGAAGGAGTCTTGGAAGTTTGTTTTGGATTGTTTTCTTTCAAATTTTGTGTTGGGGTTGTCCCCGGAGTAAAATCCGTTTCACGTTGCGGAATATATAAGTTATAAATACTTAAATAAGAAACATCGGAAAAATAACATAAAAGATATGTAATCCGTGCCGCTTGGCACATACATCCGTCACACAACGAATAAAACACTACCAAGATCCGGAACCCCACGGTAACACAGACTAAAAGGGAAATACAACTGTGGCTCTATGTGTAAAGAGTATCTAACAACGAAATGAAGAAAAATGTCAACTAGTAATACTAGAATAGATGGGAAGCCTCCGGATCCGCGGACGTAGCAGATCATACCTCGAAGTCTCCCAGAAAGCTGCAGAATCACCTAGTACGAGCCTGCTCTGATGTACCTGGATCTGCACAACAAAAGTGTGCAGAAGAGTAGCATGAGTACACCACGGCGGTACTCGGTAAGTGCCAAGCCTAACCTCGATGGAGTAGTGACGAGGAAGGTCAGGGCCCTACTGAGAAACAATAATATAATGATGATAACAGTAATAAGAAGTTTAAATGATAATAATTTCCGAAATAACAACAATAAGATGGTTTCTGCAACCGTCTACAATTAAGCTAACAACAAATAACCAACTCAATAAAACAAGTCCAGGACCTGTGGGAATCGAACCCACAGTCCCATTGACCGTACCTCTGGGTCTCCGGGAATCGAACCCGCAGCCCATGTCTCAATAAATAATCAATAACTCAGGATCTCCGGGAATCGAACCCGCAGTCCCTACCAATAACTCGAGATCTCGGGAATCGAACCCGTAGTCTACATCTCAATAAATCTCAGGATCTTCGGGAATCGAACCCGCAGTCCACATTTCAATAAATCTCAGGATCTCCGGGAATCGAACCCGCAGTCCACATTTCAATAAATCTCAGGATCTCCGGGAATCGAACCCGTAGTCCCTCATTTCAATAATCTCAAGATCTCGGGAATCGAACCCGTAGTCCATATTTCAATAATCTCAGGATCTCTGGAATCGAACCCGTAGTCCATATTTCAATAATCTCAGGATCTCGGGAATTGAACCCGTAGTTCCTACCAATAACTTAGGATCTCGGGAATCGAACCCGTAGTCCCTACCAATAACTCAGGATCTCGGGAATCGAACCCGTAGTCCCTACCAATAAATATCAAGATCTCCGGGAATCGAACCCGCAGTCCACATCATTATCACTCCGGGTCTCTGGGAATCGAACCCACAGCCCTGGGATCTCCGGGAATTGAACCCGCAGTCCACAAACACAGCAAGTAAAGGAATACACAGAGAGAAATATAATATGCTTAACTATAACTTCACCGATAAACAGCGCCAGCGATTACCAAGAAAACTCAAGTAAGACAATTAGGCAACTAGACGGTTGAATAATACCTAATCATGCTTTTCTAACTGCTACCGGGTAGGAATATTGAATTTAATAGCTAAAACAGGAATATCACTCATCGAGCATTTTAAGTAAAGTATGTGTTCAACAACCAGCGCATGTACACGCCCGTCACCTCGCGTACAAGGCATTTAAAATATCACATAATATCCTAGGGGTGAATGTCCCCCACACGAGGTTAGACAAGCCACTTACCTCAATTCCGGTACAAAACCGCTAAGAAATAACCCTCTTGCCGCGAATGTCGGCCTCCACAAGTGTAGTATCTGATAAAAATCAATAGAATCACATCAAAATAGGCCAATTGGGCATTACCCAATCAAAATAACTCAAAACACACCAAAACCCACAAGTTGCCAAAACCCGACTTTCGGTACGCTTATCGAAAAATCACGAAAATTATATATTCGGGTTCCTTATCTCAATACGAGTCCGTGCATATAAAATTTATCAAAATCGGACTCCGTTTGCCCATTCAAATCAAAGATTTCCTAAATTTTAGGCCTAGGGCTAAATCCTCCATAAATTACCCCAAATTCCTCCATTTTCATGATATAATTGCATAATATTATCAATACTAATCATAAGATGAGTCCATAGATGATTACCCGATGATTTCCATTGAATCTCCCTCAAAAATTGCCCAAATCGCCTCTTAAGCCGAGACCCCAAATGTGAAATGTTTATGAAATTTTCTAACTTCTGATACAATTAATCATCTGCGATTTTCGCTTCTGCGGACCATTTCCGCCTCTGCGGAACCGCTTCTGCGACCACGTGGTCGCTTCTGCGAACTCCAGGCCCGGCTGGCCCATTTCGCTTCTGCGAGCCTAGGGTCGCTTCCGCGAGGCCGCTTCTGCGAAATCTCTTCCGCTCCTGCGGAACATTCCGCTTCCGCGCCTCAGTGTCCGCTCCTGCGGACTCGCTTAAGCGGTCAATATTCCGCTTCTCCGGAACTCCCCTTCGCGACCCCGGACCGCTTCTGCGATCCTCATTCCGCATCAGCGATGCCGCCTCTGCGGACCAGGGTCCGCTTCAGCGATCACTTCCGCTCCTGCGTTCACTTGTCCGCTCCTGCGGACTCGCTCCTGCGCTCCCATTTCCGCAGGAGCGAAAACAACATAACAGAACCCAAACATGCAATTTTTTCATGTTTTCCCCCGTTTAACCATCCGAAAACACCCCGAGGCCCCCGGGACCCCAACGAAAACCACCAACATATTCCAAAACATGATACGGACTTGTTCCAATCATAAAAACACGTCTAACAACATCAAAACCCATAATTCACATCGAATTCAAGCCTAAATTTCTTAAAACTTTCCGAATTGCACATTCGATCAAAAACCCGACCAAACGACGTCCGAATGACCTGAAAATTTGCGGACATATCCAAAATCACATAACGAAGCTACAGAAATTGTCTGAATTCCATTCCGACCCCCGGATCAAAATCTCACCTATCGTTCGGATTCGCCAAAATTTCAAACTTCGGCATTTCAAGCCTAATTGAGCTAAGGACCTCCAAAATACATTCCGAACGCGCTCCCAACCCCGAAATCACCCAACGGAGCTAATGGAACCATCGGATTTCCGTTTCGAGATTGTCTTAACACTGTTCCGGTTGCGGATCATTTTCTATCTTTAAAGCTCTCATTTAGGGACTAAGTGTCCCAAAATACTCCAAATTTCAGGACCGACTCTCCCGGCAAACCACAATAGCAGAAATGTACTTAGGGAAACAGTTAAATTGGGGATTGGGGCGTAATTTTCTAAAACGACCGGCCGGGTCGTTACATCTTCCCACCCTTAAAGATTCGTTCGTCCTCGAACGAGCATAGAAAACATACCTGGAGTAGTGAAAAGATGAGGGTACTGGCTGCGCATATCCTGCTCAGTCTCCCAAGTCGCCTCCTCGACCGGCTGGCCCCGCCACTGAACCTTCACCGAAGTGATGCTCTTTGACCTTAGCTTTCCGACCTGCCTGTCTAGAATGGCTACTGGCTCCTCAACATAAGACAGATCCTTGTCTAGCTGAACAGAAGTGAAATCCAAAGCATGCGACGGGTCACCATGGTACCTCCGGAGCATGGATACATGAAATACGGGATGAACTCCAGCTAGACTAGGAGGTAAGGCTAACTCATAGGCAAACTCCCCAATACGCCTCAAAATCTCAAAAGGGCCAATAAATCCGGGACTCAGCTGGGCACATTAGCCTGATATAATCTGAAGATATTCGCTCTTGTTCAAACAATTAAGTCTTATAGCTTAATTCCAACATCCGAAATTCTGTGTCAGGCTTGTTTTCATCAAGAGATTACTCAATATTCCTCAAACGCCGTCCTCAAACATGACTGCATAACCTTGCTGGATTCTTACCTTACAACACAAAATCCACAGGACCACGATAATATTTTATGATCAAATTAGCCAAAAATTCAACGAATCGGATGCTCCCATTGCACCTCACGATCTACATAGGTCTCGTTCCAACTTTTACAATACTGACACGACGGAAGAGATGTGCCGATATCCATAACCAACTACTGAATCAACAATTCATTGGGTCTATACTCCTGACAGGATCCATTACCTTGTCCAAAACTAGAGGATGATCCTTTCCTCTATAATATACTTCATATAATCAGTTTGCACTGACCCCAAATCACATAATCTCATCTCACCCAGTACGAACTGCTCAGGCGATAAGCCACATCAGACATAATCAAAAGTCCCACAAGATGTCGCAATGTGCTAGTAATCCACTAATTCGTACGTGATACAAAGGAAGGCGAACACTAGAGAGAACTATTCAACTCTCACATTAACATGGACCTCCTTAGAAAATAAGAAAAAGAACACATAAAAGCAATTATAGACACTGAAATAAACATCACACTGTTGCGGCGTGCAACCCGATCCCAACAATATAACCATGGCGGCGTGCCACCCGATCCCAACAATATAATCATGGCGGCGTGCCACCCGATCCCAACAATATAACCACGGCGGCGTGCCACCCGATCACAACAATATAGACTCACACAAGGAATCATATGTCGAGCTGAATAGCTCATCACATCAAAATACTGAATATCGATCATAAGCACACTAAGGTGCATGATATCAGCCACAAGGAAATATATAGCGCCATAGGCTACAAACTCAAGCACAACTGAGGTGCGATATATGATCTGAGTCTCAAGAGCCATCATGCTCATATAACATCACCGCTGAGCGGAACCTCAACACATAAGGAATTTACCAAGCCGTCTCACAACTTATACGGCGCAATATATCTTTACATGAATTAACTAACCGCGAAATAAGACCGCGACTATCCCTCCATAAAGGGCGCATTTCTGGAAGAAACATAACCGGCCTGACGCAAGGCTCACTTCCACATTTAAATCTATCCACCGACCTTAAGTCTATCCTGGTCGTGCCAAGCTAAGTCAATAGTATTTCACAGGTCTATAACCCAATAAGCAGAGTGCCCTCCAGGCATAAATTCTCAAATGAATGATATTACCAAAATCCTCATACTTGGTTTAAATTTCTAACCAATCAAGTGACTACAAGTCACACCTATACAATCTTCTCGTGGGTCAAGCTCCCACCATCTTCCGAATAATTAAACGGGCCTGCACATTCAACCCACCGGCTGCACTAACACTAAAAAGCGATCAGGAGTCCCTAACCGGGATGCAAAGCCTTTCTCATAGAACACCGACCTCAAATGATACCGATGCTTAATACCCATCTTACTCAAAACACTGAAAGTCCTTTCCTGCTCATCCGAGCTCTTTATATCACATTTATTGACCAAACCGTGACCTTGGTCCTTACTTCAAATTTCATACTACTCACTGCACCCCACGTGCCGATATACGATACACACAATTTCCATCATAGCTCTAGAACTGACGATAGGCTAATACTTCATCACATAAGACCTTCCATTTAACTCACTACAGGAGAGCTATAACAACATACGGCGAATTCTCATAGCCATCGAATATGCCAATATCTAAGTAGTGGTCCAAGCCACCATAACCCTTCCCGAGATCTGCCTACTCATAACAGGCCCTTAACAGACGAATACTTTAGAATAACATCAATCACCGCGGCCGACAAGTCTCAAATGTACCGCCACAAATCACATGCATAATTCGATCACGTTGCATGAACCGATCATTGACACCAATACGCCAACTCAACTATGGCTGATCAATCTACTTCCTTCCAGGTTATCCTTGATTACCTTAGAAATGTTAATATCTTCCTTCAATACCTAACTTATTCCAACCGCACTTACCCCGAGTGACCTTAAATCACGAGGCCATGCTATCTCAAGAACGACGACCATTTCATGTCTCTCAAATACTACACCACAAGTCAAAACATCATAGATCGTTTTTTTGCCTTTCTTCATAAGTTGCTTCAAAAGCTTGAGCCTTAACTGTACTTATAGACTCAGAATTATCAGGCACCACACTTTACCTCTTGAATTCACTAGGATCGCTATTGAGAACCATCCGGTTCTAACTTGCCCCAGTACGCAACCAACTCTACCTGAATTTCTTTATAACATATGAATACCCTCTCGATAAAGCACCCAGCGGAATCACTTCCCGCGAAGCCTGCACCTATACGAGGCATAAATCATGAATTTTCCCTCAAGTTTGAACATGAGCCAGTAAGGCTAAACATAACATGCATTCAACAATACATATACTCAAATTACCACACATGGTCCTTTTCCCGTGGCTGCAATAACCCATTAATATGCTAGTATCCAAAATTTACGCAGGTAATTAGCCATGCGACCCAAATCATAAGCGGTGAGACTCTCCCACTAGCTCAAAGCCACTATTACACGACTCTCGAGCACATTAGAAACATTCACTCAAGTCATCTACTCTTATTCAACCGCAATTCACTTGAACCTACGAACATAATCACTTATGCCCTATTAGCACTCTGACCCCATAGGGTATGACCTCATTCCGATACAACCAAACATTACCCCGCTCCATGCACCGAGCATTCTCTACCAACGACACCTTAAAACATACTATGATTCTCACACACCTACGAAGCACCATGTAGCCCTTTGTCGAATATTTCCCTGCTGATAATAAAATGTAGAGTTTATTAGGGACACAGGAACATCCAAAGTCTCAACATCATACCATACGAGCCTCAACTCTTGCCCATCCGCAAGTTTTCAAGAACTTTTTGAATAGCACCTAAATACATCGCAGGCCAAATCTGATATGACACATGACCCATAATTAGATCGTTGATAGTGAAATCCTTTCACTTAGCACGAAGCCTTAAAGATACATTTTGCTAATCCACGACAATAGCCTTTATCATATGTACGTCTTCATCATAAAACAGCCCAAGACATTGGTTTGGTACATGTCCTTCTTAAGACAGTAAAACTCATTTCCCCCAGTATCTCTGCTGGCTGAATTCTTCGCTAAATAGATATCTCATATGAACCATATAGTCTTTATTACCACTAACTATCTTTAGATCTACATCCACCTTGTGATTCTACCTTTATTGTGACGATTAGGCAGTTAAGTAAACCTTCTCAAGACCGTACTTATCAACCGAATGTCTGAACCTAGTGCACCCCAATGTGCACAATTGAAGATTTCTCAATTCTCTTGCATTATCGATATGGATGACACACGGTAACAGTGGTTGAGTAAATTCTTGACTCCCTTGAAGTCCCTCTGCAGCATCATGAACCGTCGGCGCATCCTCGATACCGAGCGCACAAATTTCAATACACGAGTGGATGCAAAAGAACGTATGACATAGGCTCCAACTGAATAAATGGCGCACGATAAGGAATTCAAAAAAAATTGAAGAGTTTCCTAAACAGTTACATAGCCCCTCATAGAAAAATACAGACGTCTCCGTATCGATCAGCGAGACTCTAAGTAACCGGTCCGTGTCCCGTGACTCCTATGAACCTAGAGCTTTGATACCAACTTGTCACGACCCTAGTTCACCAATTGTGAACATGTCGTGATGGCACCCAGTCCCCATGACTAGGTAAGCCTAACACGTTGCGGAATATACAAGCTATAAATACTTAAATAAGAAACAACGGGAAAATATCATAAAAAACTATGTAATCCGTGCCGCTTGGCACATACATCCGTCACACAATGAATAAAGCACTACCAAGATCCGAAATCCCACGGTAACACAGACTAAAAGAGAATATACAACTGTGGCTCTATGTGTAACGAGTATCTAACAACGAAATGAAGAAAAATGTCAACTAGTACTACTAGAATAGAAGGGAAGCCTCCGGATCCGCGGACGTAGCGGATCATACCTCGAAGTCTCCCAGAAAGCTGCGGAATCACCTAGTACGAGCCTGCTCTGATGTACCTGGATCTGCACAACAAAAGTGTGCAGAAGAGTAGCATGAGTACACCACGGCGGTACTCAGTAAGTGCCAAGCCTAACCTCGATGGAGTAGTGACGAGGTAGGTCAGGGCCCTACCGAGAAAACAATAATATAATGATGATAACAAAATAAACAGTTTAAATGATAATAATTTCCGAAATAACAACATTATGATGATTACTGCAACCGTCTACAATTAAGCTAACAACAAATAACCAACTCAAATAAACAAATCCAGGATCTGTGGGAATTGAACCCACAGTCCCATTCTCAGTACCTCTGGGTCTCCGGGAATCGAACCCGCAGCCCATGTCTCAATAATATCTCAATAACTCAGGATCTCCGGGAATCGAACCCGTAGTCCTCATATCAATAATCTCAGGATCTCGGGAATCGAACCCGTAGTCCACATTTCAATAATCTCAGATCTCGGGAATCGAACCCGTAGTCCATATTTCAATAATCTCAGGATCTCGGGAATCGAACCCGTAGTCCATATTTCAATAATCTCAGGATCTCGGGAATCGAACCCGTAGTCCATATTTCAATAATCTCAGGATCTCGGGAATCGAACCCGTAGTCCATATTTCAATAATCTCAGGATCTCGGGAATCGAACCCGTAGTCCATATTTCAATAATCTCAGGATCTCGGGAATTGAACCCGTAGTTCCTACCAATAACTTAGGATCTCGGGAATCGAACCCGTAGTCCCTACCAATAACTCGGGATCTCGGGAATCGAACCCGTAGTCCCTACCAATAAATCTCAAGATCTCCGGGAATCGAACCCGCAGTCCACACCATTATCACTCCGGGTCTCTGGGAATCGAACCCACAGCCCTGGGATCTCCGGGAATTGAACCCGCAGTCCACAAACACAGCAAGTAAAGGAATACACAGAGAGAAATATAATATGCTTAACTATAACTTCACCGATAAATAGCGCCAGCGATTACCAAGAAAACTCAAGTAAGACAATTAGGCAACTAGACAGTTAAATACTACCGTTTACACGCAAAGAGGGGCAGGTGTGAGCACGTGATTTTTGCCTAACATGAATTACTCCCACAAAATCAAAACAAAAATTGTCTATTTTTTACGATGTGTATTTTTGTGAATTTTCGTGTTATTTTTGGTAATTGTTTGCATTTGTATATGCATGATTATATGTGTTTAAATTAATAAAAATACAAAAATAGGTCATATTTACATTTTGATCTAACTTTGCAATTAGGGGTAGTTTAAGTTTATTTTTTGCAAAATAAAATCACAAAAATATGTATTTTTTGCTTTTCTAGTATTTAATGTCCCAATTGTGTGATTTATATTTAATTGATGTTTAAATTGAGTGTGTTAATTGTTAATATAACTTAATTAGTATTTCTTATAATTTAATTGATTTTGTAGTGTAATTTTTGTTTTAATTAGAAAATTAAATTAAAGAGATAAGGAAAACAAAATCAAATGAAAAGAAGAGGAATTAAATCGGATTGGGCCACTTCTTAATTAAATCCCAGGCCCAAAAACTAAAACCTTACCCGCCCCAGCCCCATACCCGGATCCGACCCACTGCATTTTTAATCTGAGCCGTTGGACTCCTTCATCCAACGGCCCAGATTAATTACCTAATTTTTAATTACCCAAAACCCCCCAATACCTTCTGCCCCGCCTCATTCCTCACATAACCCATTCCCCTTTCTCTCTCAAACATCCCAAGAACCCTAGTCTTAGCCGCCGCACCCTCCCTTTCACCTGAAACCTAGCGCCGCCGCCTCGCCTTGACTCCCAAATCAACTCCACATAATCCCCTCACCCTCCTCTACCATTAACCCTAACTTGTTTCTTTCGAATATGACCCAATCCATTCCGAATCTCAAATCCAAAAGATGACGGGTCAAAACGTTGAGATTCCGAGAATTTGAGGACTGATTTTGTCACTCAAATAAGATCTTTCACTTCTTCTTGAAGAAGAGCAAGTGATTAACCTTATTTGGTGATTCAATCAGAAGGTCAGTCACGAAGCCAAAGATTAAACCGGTAAATTTCCTTTCACCCGTCTTAATATGCAAGTTTAATGTAATTCCTATCCCGTTTCTTTCTCGTGCTTTCTTCTACTCCTCTATTTCTCACCTAATTTATTTATATTTGTGCCTTGTAATTAAGGACCTTTGTTAATTTCTTTGTTTTAGAATTTCTGTTTAATGTGTTTTAGTAGCTCGTTTGTGTTCAGTATTCTCTTCTCTCTCTTTTCTGTTTCTGGCCGTCCCCCGAAGACCTTTATTTGGTCGACTTTGTTTCTGATTATTTTTGTTAATTGTGTTATAAGATACGAATTGGCTTCGATTAGCATCGTCGAATGTTTAATTTCATATCTTTGTTCTACCCGACCACATGAATCAATGATTAACCGATTATTAACAGTTTATACGTGTTTCGATTGTTCGAGTGAATACTGCATAGGTTTGTTGGAACAATAAGTAATATGTTGGTGCTGATTAAGTTATTTTGAACCATCTTCTTAGATTAAAGTCTGAATTGATTATAGATTTTAATTATAGTTGTAAGGTTCGAAGAGAATTAGGAATTTAAAGGAAAAGGTTTGAAAGTGGTCTAGGGTTAATCTGTCAGGGAATATAATGGTCAGGGATGGAATTCTTAATTGTTTGAGTCCCTTTTTGAGCTGGAAATCAGAGAGAACATGGGTGTGTGATTAAAAGTTGAAAGGGGTGCACATAAGAGGGAATATACAGCTGAAAAAGGTTTGAAAAAGGGGAATAATAGGTGCTGGACAGATCTGAAACTGAAAAAGGAAGGGCTGTTGCTTTGGATCTCTAGACTATAATAGAGAGACATACACTGGCAGTATAGGTAGACACACTGATAGAGAACACTCACACACACTGATAGTGAACACTCTGAAAAAGATACACACACTGTTTCACAAACACACATTCACAAATACATCACTGGCAGTTAAAAAGCACACTCACTGAGAGACACACACATTGAGATATACAGATAGACACTGGGGATACAAATACTGAGAGGGAGTTTTAGGCAGTCATTTTAGTTCAATTAACATTGGTCTATTGAAAAAATACCAAGAGTATTATTACATTGATTTTGGTTAAAATTTGATCAGTTTCCTTTGCTTCTGTTGGTTGAGGTTCATTTTGGCTAAAAAACTGGTTTGGAACTGTCTTGAGTTCCATAATTCTTGCTGGAGATTTTCTGTTGCCTTACTGTTGTTGCTTGCTTTTGCTGACATTCTCCTTCCCTTTCTGGCCGTGTTTCAACATCCAGGTACTTCTTCTTATCTTCTGAATGCTGTGGAAGATCGATATAATTCTGTTTGAAGGAATGTAAAACTACCACATGAAATCGAACCAGTCGCCTCTGGCAGTTTAATTTGTACCTAGTTAGTTATTTTTTTTATCAGTTGTATAATGAGACTAATAGTTGATAGCATATGGGTTGAATTATTAGAATAACACTCTCTTACCTCTATCAATGTATCATGTATGCTGTAGTGTGAATTCGAAAATCGGAAGTTAACTGAAATATGAAGTTGTCCTGTTTGGAATTTGTGACTCCCGTCCATAACTAATAGCAGAGAATTCAACTATTATGATTACGTAGTAACGGTAATTTTGCTCTGTCGCGGGTCTTGTTCGGATTACTTCGGGGTGTATTCAAAGGCTTATTTTAAATAAAAGTTCAGAAGGAATTATAGTTCCATTTCTCATTTTTAATCTCATGTTGCTTCAGTATCCTATTGTGTTTACATGTGAGTGTTGGTTTATTTATCTATGTTTTAATGGGCTGGAATTTTTATTTTTTATGTCGAGCATTTAAATGGTGTTAGTCGGATTTTTGATAGATCGCTGAAATCCCGATTTAGATTATTGTTGTAGTGTTTGTGCAGATGCATAGAATGGTATTTCTTAGTTGACTTCATTTTCCTTGAGATTGTAAAAGTTCTCTTCTCTCTATTATTTGAAGATTGACCTTCTTTTATTATAATTCGGAACCTTTAAGCTCTTTGTATGATAAATCTATCTAACGTGTTGCAATCTTTCTTTTGTGTTTTTTTTTTATATATATATATATTTTTTTAATAGTATATGTATGCACGAAACTGTACAGAAAACACGAATGCCTTATGTTTTGTGTTCAGTATTCTCTTCTCTCTCTTTTCTGTTTCTGGCCGTCCCCCGAAGACCTTTATTTGGTCGACTTTGTTTCTGATTATTTTTGTTAATTGTGTTATAAGATACGAATTGGCTTCGATTAGCATCGTCGAATGTTTAATTTCATATCTTTGTTCTACCCGACCACATGAATCAATGATTAACCGATTATTAACAGTTTATACGTGTTTCGATTGTTCGAGTGAATACTGCATAGGTTTGTTGGAACAATAAGTAATATGTTGGTGCTGATTAAGTTATTTTGAACCATCTTCTTAGATTAAAGTCTGAATTGATTATAGATTTTAATTATAGTTGTAAGGTTCGAAGAGAATTAGGAATTTAAAGGAAAAGGTTTGAAAGTGGTCTAGGGTTAATCCTGTCAGGGAATATAATGGTCAGGGATGGAATTCTTAATTGTTTGAGTCCCTTTTTGAGCTGGAAATCAGAGAGAACATGGGTGTGTGATTAAAAGTTGAAAGGGGTGCACATAAGAGGGAATATACAGCTGAAAAAGGTTTGAAAAAGGGGAATAATAGGTGCTGGACAGATCTGAAACTGAAAAAGGAAGGGCTGTTGCTTTGGATCTCTAGACTATAATAGAGAGACATACACTGGCAGTATAGGTAGACACACTGATAGAGAACACTCACACACACTGATAGTGAACACTCTGAAAAAGATACACACACTGTTTCACAAACACACATTCACAAATACATCACTGGCAGTTAAAAAGCACACTCACTGAGAGACACACACATTGAGATATACAGATAGACACTGGGGATACAAATACTGAGAGGGAGTTTTAGGCAGTCATTTTAGTTCAATTAACATTGGTCTATTGAAAAAATACCAAGAGTATTATTACATTGATTTTGGTTAAAATTTGATCAGTTTCCTTTGCTTCTGTTGGTTGAGGTTCATTTTGGCTAAAAAACTGGTTTGGAACTGTCTTGAGTTCCATAATTCTTGCTGGAGATTTTCTGTTGCCTTACTGTTGTTGCTTGCTTTTGCTGACATTCTCCTTCCCTTTCTGGCCGTGTTTCAACATCCAGGTACTTCTTCTGATCTTCTGTATGCTGTGGAAGATCGATATAATTCTGTTTGAAGGAATGTAAAACTACCACATGAAATCGAACCAGTCGCCTCTGGCAGTTTAATTTGTACCTAGTTAGTTATTTTTTTTATCAGTTGTATAATGAGACTAATAGTTGATAGCATATGGGTTGAATTATTAGAATAACACTCTCTTACCTCTATCAATGTATCATGTATGCTGTAGTGTGAATTCGAAAATCGGAAGTTAACTGAAATATGAAGTTGTCCTGTTTGGAATTTGTGACTCCCGTCCATAACTAATAGCAGAGAATTCAACTATTATGATTACGTAGTAACGGTAATTTTGCTCTGTCGCGGGTCTTGTTCGGATTACTTCGGGGTGTATTCAAAGGCTTATTTTAAATAAAAGTTCAGAAGGAATTATAGTTCCATTTCTCATTTTTAATCTCATGTTGCTTCAGTATCCTATTGTGTTTACATGTGAGTGTTGGTTTATTTATCTATGTTTTAATGGGCTGGAATTTTTATTTTTTATGTCGAGCATTTAAATGGTGTTAGTCGGATTTTTGATAGATCGCTGAAATCCCGATTTAGATTATTGTTGTAGTGTTTGTGCAGATGCATAGAATGGTATTTCTTAGTTGACTTCATTTTCCTTGAGATTGTAAAAGTTCTCTTCTCTCTATTATTTGAAGATTGACCTTCTTTTATTATAATTCGGAACCTTTAAGCTCTTTGTATGATAAATCTATCTAACGTGTTGCAATCTTTCTTTTGTGTTTTTTTTTTATATATATATATATTTTTTTAATAGTATATGTATGCACGAAACTGTACAGAAAACACGAATGCCTTATGTTTTGTATTAGTTTTTATTATTTACTTGATTGGCTGGTTTAGTTATTCTAAATTTGATACTATAAAGCTAGAGTCATAACTTTGGATGTTCAAAAAAAAAAAATATTTTGCTTCCTAACGTGAAAAGATTGGTTTGGAATAGTTAGGCTAAATTCAAATGGGTATAGTGATTTTGCACATGTTTAAATAAAAAAAAATGACAAAACTGTGCATCTTTACATAAATTGAATTCTTGTTTAGTCTAGAAATCATCTTTAATCGGCATAGTTTCAAAGTAAGTAATTCGGATACATTTTTTTTATTTTGTCAAAAGTCTGAGTCTATGTTGTAATTAGTTTTTTTTTGTTTTCTTTGGGTCCGGTTTTAAATTAATAGAGCGGTTTGAAGTTTAATTAGAGCATATAATTTATAAACATGTTAAAATCAGATAATTTTTAGCCATTTATAATAATTGAAGCGACCGTGCTAGAACCACGGGATCCGGGGGTGCCTAACACCTTCCCTCGGGTCAACAAAATTCCTTACTTAGAATTTCTGGTTCGCAGACTTCATTGGAAAGTCGAAATTTCCTCGATTCGGGATTTAAATAAATCGGTGACTTGGGACACCTTAATTTATTCCAAGTGGCGACTCTGAAATAAATAGAATAATCCCGTTTCGAATATTGTCACTTAAATTGGAAAAACTCCCTCGCGCATCTACCCCCTGGTAGGGGGAGCGCCAAAAGGAGGTGTGACAGCTCTGGCGACTCTGCTGGGGACTACAAACCCAGAACTACTGGTTCATGGTTTAAGAATTCGAGCTTTGAATAATTATTTTATTTGGCTTATTTATTATCTGATTTTTATTACATGTTTATATTTTATATGCTAAATGTTGCTTTACCGCTTTGATATTTCGTGAACTGTATATAAATTGTGCCGATACCCATTTTTTCTCTTTTCGGAGTCTTCTGAAATACAATACCGGGCATTTGCTGGACATAGCCCGTTTTTCTCAAGATAGCTGTGGTGCTTGGCACCCGGTGAAGGATTTTGTAGTCACACATGTTTAGGCGGAGAGTTTTGTCAATTAAGCCGGAAAGCCATGCTACCGGTGCACCGACACTCTTCGGCTCGAGTTGTCCGCTCGAGTTAAAGCCAGTCTAGACACTTTTTCCAACAGGACGATGACTTAGAATAACAAGACCTTATGCCGGATCCCCGATAGGAACGTTTATTTGCATCATGTGCATATTTGACTTAGGAGGCTCAACACAGGGGTTGGGCCTGTCTAGGACAAGTGTACCTAAAACAAAAAGACCAACTTGTTGCATCTTTTTGTGTGCATTTATTTGTTTCGATCTTACATGCCGACCGGTTTGTTAAAAAGAGGAAGAAGTGGAAAACGTCAGGGTATATAGTTAAAATAATTTTATGAAAATAGTTAGTTCTTTGAAAATAAATTCTGAAAAAATGAAAAAAAAAAAAAAAAAAATTCAAACTAAATTTTCTTAATTTTATGAAAATAGTTAGTTCTTTGAAAATAATTTCTGAAAAATGCAAAAATTTCAAATAAATTTTCTTAATTTTACGAAAATAGTTAGTTCTTTAAAAATTCTGAAAAAGAAAATGCAAAAAAAAAAAAAAATTCCAAATAAATTCTCTTAATTTTACGAAAATAGTTAGTTCTTTAAAAATAAATTCTGAAAAATGCAAAAAAAAATTTCAAATAAATTTTCTTAATTTTACAAAAATAGTTTAGTTTCTTTGAAAATAAATTTCCAAATAAATTTTCTTAGTTCCTTTGAAAATAATTTGTTTTAGAAATGCTGTTTAAAAATAGTTCGTTTTCTTTTCTTAAAATGATTTAGTTCTTTTATTTTCGAACTACGCAAGTTTGATTCTCACCAAACATGAGATACGTAGGCAACCCATATCGGGCTCAACTAATACTGATTTTTTTTTAAGGAAAACAATAATAAAAATATTAGAATTAGGATTTTTGTTCTTAGTCGAGAGTTAGGAAATTTTGCAAAAATAGCCAAACGCCTCAAAAGGGGCGCCGGAGGACTAATTTCGCAAAACGAAATATAGACATCACATTGGTATCCTGTTATACAGCCTTCAAATCTTCTTCAAGTGCTGAAAGGCCGTATTAACAAGATTCGTTTTTTTTATATAATAAAAAAAAAATAAAAAAATCTTAAATCCATTTTTTATCTTTTCTAGGATCAGCATGACTTCCTCGCAACGAATCGGCCAGAAAAGGGTGAGAGACGAAATGCCACCTATGTTCATGGTCCAGGACAAAACCCCAGATCGACTCCGTAAATGGTGGACTAGTTTTTCAGCTTGGGAAAGAAATCAAGTTCACAAGCACCTCAAGTTTCTTCCGGACATCATGATGATAAAACCGGATAAAAATGTGATCAGAGCTTTAGTGAGTTTTTGGGACTCAACAAGCAATGTGTTCAAATTCCGGGATTGTGAAATGACACCCACTTTGGAAGAATTGGGCGGACTCATAGGGCTCGGAAGAGATTTGCACAAGATGAGACCTGCAGCTCCTAGGCAGATGAGTGTGAATAACTTCTTGAAAAAGCTATGTCTCCGGCGGGTTCCCCTCGGTTGTCTGGAGAACGGTTGGGTACCACTAGATTATCTCTACGACGGATTTGGTGATAAGGAAGGGTTTGAGAAATTCTCAAACGTTGAATTTGTTAACCAGCTAAATTATGACGCCTGGGGAGATTTAAGAATCTATGCTTTTATGATCGCTTTTTTGGGAACCATGGTTTTTCCCGAACATGGCGGACGCATCAGAATCCGTTTGGCTGCGGTGGTCTCATATCTACAGAGCAACGAGGAACACACTTTTCTTCCTATGATCCTAGGAGACATCTTCCGGGCTTTAACTCGGTGCCAAGAAGGACAAGATTATTTCGAAGGTTGCAATATCTTATTACAAATGTGGTTTATAGAACATCTCTATCATCACCCGATTGTGATAAACTTCAAAGCAGATTGGCTGAATTATATTCGCCGTCATACAAACAGAGCCGCCCGTTGTAACCTTCCATAAGACTTGAGGACTTGGCAAGAACTTCTCAACTCTTTGAAAGCAGATCAACTTACCTGGAATTATTATTGGTTCCTTTCCGCCAAAATCATGCATATGTCGACATACCGCCCATTCTACATACTAATGGGTTTCAGGGGTTTCCAACCATATGCCCCGCTACGTGTCATGCGACAGCTGGGAAGAGAACAGAAAAGGGCCCCAATTGAGGATATGCGATCATTTGTATGGGAATTTGTGACAGAAGAGACCCCGAGGGAGACTTATGCACAGAAGGTATGGTTCGGTAGTCGACTCTCCGACCTCAACGAGATGGTTGCCGATCGGGAACGGGGAGAAGTGAGTCTCGCTTATCTTGAATGGTTCCACAACCAACCAATACCAGAGCAAAGGTCAGAAAGGTCAGTGAAGTATGCCGTTGATTGGGAGAGAGAAATAGAAGCCAGAGTTAGAGAGGTTGAGCATGAAACAATACAAAATTTCCAGTCTTGCATCAACACTTTAAAAGAAGACAAAGGAATCCCTGGAAGCGGCCATGGACATACAACAGGCTGACTTCGATCGGGAAAGGGCCGGTTGGGAGCAAGAAAGAGAAGCACTCCAAACTCAAATTCAAGAGATGCAATTGGCCGCAGAAAGGTCAAGGAGGAGTCGGAGTGATCAGATGCCGATAAACGATTTGGAAAGGAAAGCCTTTGAACACCAAGAAGACTTGGAGAAGGCAAAAGCGGCTTTGGTTGCAGTCCAGACAAAATGGAAGAGAGCGGCCCACCAAGAAGCACTCCGTCTACAACAAGTAGAGAAAGACTATGATGCGATCATCGTTGATTTGAGAAAAGCAAATGCCACTCTTAGAGAGCGAACTCTCAGGCAAGTCCAGGATGCTAAAGCAGATAGAGACCATTGTCACAACTTGATGGCACGGATGGAAAGACAGATAGATAGGCTCTTGGACCATGTCTCCGGCAACTCTCAAGTATTAGGGGCAAAGAACAGGCACATAGGGCAGCTGCTCAGAGAAAAGGACATAACCAGAACCAGGATCAATGAGATCGAGCACTACATTACTATGAGGTGTTTGAACTGCGAACGAGTACCTCGGCCTGCCCTCTTTTCTTCAATCATGGAATGTGTCCACCAAGTCATGGCAGAATTGGGAAGTATACAGAAAGATCTCACCCCAAGAACTGCAACAAGGCCAAACAACGCCCCCCGGGCGCAAAGATTCGAGGTGTTGGAACATGCTTAGGAGAGTCTTTTGTTTTAAAGTTTGTTTGTCCTTTTACAAGTTTTTCTCCATTGTTGTCATTTTGCAAGTGTCTCAAGTTTGAAGTTTGTTGAAATAAAATTCATGAACATTTCATCTTATGTCTATTGTTTCCGAACTACGCCCGGTCTGATTCATGCGGGGACATGATACGTAGGCAATCCACATAAGATTCGACCATCACTAAAAAATAAATAAATAAAAATAAAAATGAAAAAAAGGGGGGGAAAGAAGTTAAGAGAAAAAGAAGATCAATGAGGATTGAAAGCGAAAGAAAATGCAAACCGGAATGACGCATCGCAAGCGAATACATGTAGCAACATTATCACCTGTATAAGTGCATCACACCCAACGTGAGATTACTTATCTGTTATGTTGTTTCAGACTAACCGTTTGTTTGCTGAAATCCAGGTTTTAGTAAAAGTGGTTGACTTTGCGGTAATCCGGCACCACATTCGTACTTCACAAGGTCCAAAGGAAAAGTTCGGCAGCCTGAGAGTACTCATTCCTATTTCACTAGATCAAAAAAGGGTGCCGACATGTCTTCAGAAATGCCTTTAGCAACCATCCCCGTTTCACAGGAAAGCTCATTGGCAACCATCCCGGCTACTGAGTCGGCAGCTTTGGAAGAGAATAGAATGCCGCGTTGCCGCATGCTCGAGATGTTGGACGATTGGAACAACGGGAAAGAGCCCCCGAGTCTGGTCCCTGGGTTCCCTGAAATTCTTCTCAGGTCAAGCGGTATTTCAAATACCCCCATCAATTACCCGCCTACTCTGTTCGGGTATTCCAATGCTACAAACCTCTCCGAATCACCCTCCACATCCCATCCTCGGGTAGCACCACATGATACATCTGCAAGAACGTCCGTTGAATTGCCAGTTCCAATCACAACGCACCCCACCGCACATGCTCCTTTCTTCGACTCCTCATCCTTTACATTCCCAGCACCACCGCTTACACGGGACCATACCCAGGTTGCAGCCAACACATATTCTCAGCCGCCTCGATATGAGTTTCTACCGAGCCAAAATCCAAAGACCCCCGAGCAGGATGAGATGGCAAAAAGAATGAGGAGTTTGGAACAAAGCTTGAAGAACATGCAAGGTCTGAGTGGACAGAAGAGTGTATCTTACGCCGATCTGTGCATGTTCCCGCACGTCCATTTGCCATCAGGTTTTAAGACACCAAAGTTCGAAAAGTACGACGGACATGGCGACCCCATTGCTCATTTGAAGAAATACTACAATCAATTGAGGGGTGCCGGCGGCAGGGAAGAATTGTTGATGGCGTACTTCGGAGAAAGTTTGGTCGGAATAGCATCCGAATGGTATATGGATCAAGACATATCTCGATGGCACATCTGGGATGATCTGGCCAGAGATTTTGTAAAACAATTCCAATACAACATCGATATTGCGCCGGACAGGAATTCTCTATCGAACTTAAAAAAGAAGCCCTCGGAAAGCTTCAGAGAATATGCCATCAAGTGGCGAGAGCAAGCATCCAGGGTGAAACCCCCCATGGACGAAATTGAAATGGTCACGACTTTTCTCCAAGCTCAAGAGCCCGATTACTTTCAAAATATGATGTCGGCGATGGGAAAACCTTTCGCCGAAGCTATCAAGATCGGAGAAATGGTAGAAAATGGCTTGAAAACAGGGCAAATTTTGAGCCAAGCGGCCATTCGGGCAACTTCCCAAGCCATTCAAGGCGGGTCTGGAGGGATGCCCCGAAGCAAGAAGAAAGAAGAATCTGCTATGGCAGCAGTAGAAGACAGGAGATATCGAACCTCAAGGCAGGTATTCTCCGACAGGGCCCCCCAACATTACTATCCACATCACAACATGGCTTATGCTCCTCCGCCTCCACCCTACGCAGTCATGAACATTCGACCTTTGGCACGGCCGCAGCCACCAGCCAACAGAAATCCACCTCCATTCCAGAGAAACCAACCTCCTTACCCAAACAAGTATAATCCACGGCCAAATAACGCTCGCCACCGTGAGCAACCCAAAACGAGCTTTACACCGATCGGGGAGCCGTATTCCACTCTTTTCCCAAAACTCAGGCAAGAAAACCTATTGCAGCCTGTTCCGCAGAACAGGCAGAATCCAGACTCTCCTGCCTACCAGAGGGGGATATACTGTGCATATCATTCAGGTGTTGAAGGACACAGTACTGACAATTGTTGGACGTTAAAGAAGGCAGTGCAAGAATTGATCAATCAAGGGAGGATCGTCTTCGCAGATGAAGACATCCCAAATGTGACAAACAACCCATTACCAGCCCACAACAACGGACCGGTGATTGGGATGATTTATGACGACAAAGAATTTGACCCAGCTTTGAAAGCGATAATCGCCATTGCCAACGTAGAGAAGCGTCCTGAGGCTACCCCGAAACAAGAGAAAATGGGGAAAAAGGTTGAAGCTCTTGAAACCAAATCCGAAAAGACGATTGAATTGAAAGCATCGTCTCGGAAGGGCGGAGTCCTTTACCTCCCACGAGGTAGAGTGGAAAAACCATTGTCCATAGGTGCCCCCAAGAAGTTCCATTTAAAGAGAGAAACATCAATGTATGTACCAAAGGGAACTTATGTGGCCCGAAAACCGGATGAACCTGTGGTTATTGCACGCGTGCAACAAAAACCAATGACAGATCCATCCGCAGTACCCCGGAGCTACCAACGAACACTTGTTACGCGCAAAGGGAAAGAGATTGTGGGAAATTCATCCGAGAGTGTCCTAGGACAGAAGTACTTAAACACACAGGAGGTAAATAACGCCACACAAAGGCGTTTCCCGTCAAAGAAACCTGTAAGTGCTGAAGAGGCAGAGGTTTTTTTTCAAAAGATGCAAATGCCTGATTATGAGGTGATAGACCAACTGCGTAAATGCCCAGAGCAGGTGTCGATGTTGTCCCTTCTAATGAAGTCTACTGAACATCAAAAGGTTTTGCTAAAAGCTTTGAATGAGGCATACGTGCCTATTGAGACTTCATCAGAACAACTTGAAAGAATGACAGAAAGATTCTTCGCGATCAATCAGATTTCCTTCAGTAAAGCTGATTTGCCTTTGGAGGGTGCCGCCCACAACAAAGCTTTGCATTTGACCGTCAAAAGCGAAGGCTACTATATGAAGAGGGTCATGGTTGATGGGGGTTCGGGGGTAGACATATGCCCGCTTTCCACTTTAGGCCGCATAGGAATCGGAGCTGAAAGGATTCGGCCTAACAATATATGTGTGCGAGCTTTTGACGGTGTGAAAAGAGATACTGTCAGAGAGATTGATGTAATTATGACCATCGGCCCGGTGGACTTCGAAGTGACATTCCAAGTTTTGGATATGGACACTTCTTACAATTTTCTTCTAGGGAGACCATGGATTCATGCGGCCGGAGCTGTGCCCTCTACCCTCCATCGGATGTTGAAATTTGAGCACAAGGGACAAGAGATCGTGGTCCACGGGGAAGATGAGCAATCAATTTATCGAGATCCATCCATCCCTTGCTTGGAAGCGGAAGCGGGAAGCGAAAACATTGTCTATCAAGCTTTCGAGATTGTGTTGGCAGATCAACACGAAGAAGGGAACCCTCTCCCCCAACCTTTTTTGTCTAACGCCTCCATCATGGTGGCAAAAGAAATGATTAAACATGGCTTCCAGCCAGGAAAAGGTTTGGGAAAGTCCTTACAAGGAGTGCCGAAGCTGATAACTTTACCTGTAGCTGAAAAGTTTTTCGGAGGGGGCTTTCGCCCAACCCCTGAAGACGAGAGGTGGGCCAACAAGAGAAAGGAGAAAGGATGGGTTCTGCCGCAACCATTGCCACATCCGTACCAAACTTTTGTCCGACCAAGGTACAGTGAAGAAGAAGAAGACGAGATCTTCACGGCGGAGGAAATTGAAGAAATATTTGGGGCAATGAGGCAAATACTCTATGATGTTAATATGGTCCAATCGGGAGAAGGAACGAGCACCGCTGAGGTGCTGTATGTGGGCCCTGAAGCTAAATTGCAAAATTGGAAAGCCACACCCTTCCCAATCAGGCGGGAGTTCTGGTAGATTTGTCCTGTCGTTTTTCCTTCATCACAAGTTACTTCAGGATGTAACTTGGATGTTTTTCTTTGTTTTCTTGTATTTTTGGTTTCCCCAATGTAATTTGTTTGTTTTCAGAAAATTCCAAGAAAATAAAATAAATATTTCCTTACTTTTGCACTCTTTCTAATTTTGTTATTTATTCTTCCTTTTCAGTCCTAATAATGCGGCTTTAAATAACATGACATGCTTGCGGAACTCATGCTCAAATCCGAACACGCCACCTAATCTGGAAATAATGAACCAAGAACCGGAATACGATGAAGACGAAGCTTTTAGGGAAATAAATCGAGAATTGGAACATTTCGAGAATAAACCTAAGCCAAACTTGAATGACACCGAACCGGTTAATTTGGGAACTGATAAAGAGGTCCGAGTGACCAAGATAAGCATTCACACAGATGAGAAAACACGAGATGCAATAATCCAACTCTTGTTTGAATTTAAAGACGTGTTTGCTTGGTCTTACGATGATATGCCAGGATTAGGAGCCGATCTAGTAGTGCACAAATTACCAATCTACCCTGACTGTCGCCCAGTGCAACAGAAGCAAAGAAAGTTCAAGACTGACATCAGTGATAAAATCAAAGAAGAAATCACTAAGCAGTTGAAAACGGGGGTAATCCGAGTGGTACAATACACCACGTGGTTGGCTAATGTTGTGCCCGTGCCAAAGAAAGACGGAAAAACTCGAGTATGTGTTGACTACCGAGATTTGAATAAAGCGAGTCCTAAAGATAACTTTCCTTTACCGAACATCCACATCCTTGTTGATAATTGTGCCAAACATGAGATACAGTCGTTTGTGGATTGTTATGCGGGATATCATCAAGTGTTGATGGATGAAGAGGACGCCGAGAAGACTGCTTTTACCACACCTTGGGGGACTTACTGTTACAGAGTCATGCCATTCGGTTTGAAAAACGCAGGAGCAACATACATGAGAGCTATGACTGCCATTTTCCACGACATGATGCATCAGGAAATAGAGGTGTACGTGGACGATGTGATCATCAAATCCAGAACTCAAGGCGATCATGTGCGAGACTTGAGGAAATTCTTTGAGAGGTTGCGGAAGTACGATTTGAAACTGAATCCGGCCAAATGCGCTTTTGGAGTCCCGTCAGGTAAACTTTTGGGTTTCATAGTCAGTAGAAGAGGTATTGAATTAGATCCCACAAAGATAAAATCCATCCGGGATTTACCTCCCCCGAGAACAAAGAAAGATGTAATGAGTCTTCTAGGCCGACTGAACTACATTAGTAGGTTCATCGCTCAGTTGACTTCCACATGTGAACCCATATTCAAGTTGTTGAAGAAAGACGCTGCAATCAAATGGAAAACCGAATGCCAAGAAGCTTTTGACAAGATCAAAGAATACTTGTCAAACCCTCCAGTCTTAGTCCCGCCAGAGCCAGGGAGACCTCTTTTCTTGTATTTAACAGTCTTGGAAAACTCTTTTGGTTGTGTCCTCGGACAACGTGATGCGACAGAGAAGAAAGAGCAGGCGATTTACTACCCGAGCAAGAAGTTCACTAGTTATGAGGTCAAGTACACTTTGCTGGAAAGAACGTGTTGTGCTTTAACTTGGGTCGCTCCGAAATTGAGACACTACCTCCAAGCCCATACGACTCACCTCATTACTCGGTTGGATCCTTTGAAGTATATATTCCAGAAACCGATGCCCACCGGAAGATTGGCAAAGTGGCAAATCCTGCTCACCGAGTTTGACATAGTCTATGTCACTCGCACGGCAATGAAGGCCCAAGCATTGGCAGACCATTTGGCCGAGAACCCGATCGACGAAGAGTATCAACCATTGAATACCTACTTTCCCGATGAAGAGGTAAATACGACAGAAGTTGTTTCGGAAGACAGTCATGCTTGGAAAATGTTTTTCGATGGGGCGGTAAACGCTAAAGGTGTAGGGATTGGGGCAATCTTGATCTCTCCCGCTGGTCAGCATTACCCGGCCACGGCTAGGCTCCGTTTCTTCTGCACGAACAATACGGCTGAGTATGAAGCTTGTATCATGGGTATGAACATGGCAATTGATCAAGGTGTCGAAGATTTGTTGATCATGGGAGATTCGGATCTAATTATCAAACAATCTCAAGGTGAATGGGAAACTCGAGACGTTAAACTCCTCCCTTATCGACAGCACGTGAACATTCTTGGCAAGCGATTTGCATCGATAGAGTTCAGGTATATCCCACGATGTCACAATGAACTAGCCGATGCACTTGCCACTTTAGCTTCAATGCTACCTTATCCGGGCAACGCCCATGTCAATCCCTTGGAAATTCAAATCAGGGAAAGCCACGGTTATTGCAATGCAATCGAAGAAGGACCAAGCGTCAAGCCATGGTATTACGATATCAGGAGATTTCTGAAAACGCAAGAATACCCAGAACATGCTACCGGAGATCAAAAGAGGACCATTAGGAGACATGCAGGTGGTTTCTTTTTGAGCGGCGAGGTCATGTACAAAAGAACCCCGGATCTTAACCTTTTAAGGTGTGTTGATGCCGAAGAAGCAGGAAGAATCATGCACGAAGTACATGCAGGAGTATGCGGGCCTCATATGAATGGTTATGTCTTAGCCAAGAAAATCCTTCGAGCAGGTTATTATTGGATGACCATGGAGAAAGATTGTTTCGGTTTTGTCCGAAAATGCCATCAATGTCAGGTACATGGAGATCTGATTCATGCACCTCCAACTGAGCTGCATCCTATGTCAGCGCCGTGGCCATTTGTCGCTTGGGGAATGGATGTCATCGGCCCGATTGAGCCGAAAGCCTCGAATGGACACCGATTCATACTAGTGGCTATCGATTACTTCACGAAATGGGTTGAAGCCATCACTCTCAAATCAGTCACCAAGAAAGCGGTGGTGGATTTTGTACACTCAAATCTTATCTGTCGTTTTGGTATACCCGCGACTATCATCACAGACAATGCTGCGAATTTGAACAGTCATTTGATGGAAGAAATATGCGAGCAATTCAAAATAATGCATAGGAACTCCACCCCTTATCGGCCCAAAGCCAACGGTGCCGTGGAAGCAGCGAACAAAAACATTAAGAAGATTTTGAGAAAAACAATCCAAAGTTCCAGACAATGGCATGAACAATTACCGTTCGCTTTACTGGGATACCGTACTACAGTACGCACATCGGTAGGAGCAACTCCATACCTGCTAGTCTATGGAACCGAGGCTATGATACCGGCAGAGGTAGAAATTCCTTCACTTCGTACGATTGTTGAAGCAGAGATTGAAGATAGCGAGTGGGTTAAGACTCGTTTGGAACAATTAACTTTGATCGATGAAAAGCGAATGGCTGCGGTCTATCATGGACAACTGTACCAACAGAGAATGGCTCGTGCTTACAACAAGAAAGTACGACCGAGAAATTTCGAAGTAGGTCAGTTGGTTTTAAGACGCATTCTTCCACATCATGAGGAAGCGAAAGGAAAATTCGCTCCTAATTGGAAAGGACCATACATCATCAGGAAGATACTGCCAAGAGGAGCATTATACTTGGGAGACATGGAAGGAAAAGATCCTGAAACGGCTGTGAATGCGGATGCTGTGAAAAGGTATTATGTCTGAACTTGCTTCAATGAGGTCCTCACAAGTCGAAATGATTGAAGGCTTTTATTCCCGCTACCCAAACACTACCAACCCTTTTTGTAAACCCTTTGAGCCGATTACCTTTCTTTGACTACCCTCTTTGGAATCCAAATTAAAAAAAAAAACAAAACAAAATAAAAAAAAAAAAAAGTTCCTGAAGTACGTTCTGACTTGATTCCGAAAGGATACGTAGGCAACCTCTCCCTGAGGTTCAGTCACACCAAACTAAAAAAAATCCCAGTTTCTCCAAAATGAAACTGGGGCAGATGATATTGTTGATTAGGTTTAAGATCCTTCAAGATGATTCCGAAGTTGTAATTTTGTTTACAATTTTTGTTACCCGAACCGAGTACAAGTCCTTCAAGATCGATTGAAAGTTGTGAAAACATCATTGTTGCGATTCGAGATTCCTGGAATGAAAAGAAATAAAATGAGAGAGTCTTATTGGTGAAAACCTTCGGGCACCATAAGACGATGGAAGTAGAGAAATACAAAATGAGAGAGCCTGTTGGTAAAAACTCGCAAAGAGTGCTATCCGGCGATGGTAAGAAGAGAAATGAGAGAGGTCGATTGGCGAAAACCCGCAAAGGGCGCTATCAACCGAAAAGTTTGTTTCACCACGAAAGGTCCTGGCACGGCTCCTTAGCTCGGAAATATAGACCCGTTTTGGTTCATAAGAAAATGGGAGTTTTGTGACGATCAAGCATCCAGTCCGAGGAGCATGTCATGTTGGTTAAAGTCAGCGTATACCTCAGATAAGTCCTTCTTTTCTCCCCCGAAAGGGACTCCTCTATCTTTGATACGTTTTTCTATTCTTTGATTCATTCTTCTTCTTTGAATCCCTTTCGGTTTAATTTTAATTCTGAAACTATTACAAAGGAAGGTGACAGGACCGGTTTTACAGGACTCCGCCTGGTAAAGAAGAAAAGAAAAATAGCCTCAGTGGTGTATTGTTACAATCCACGATTGGATCTTGATGATCGATTGTTTCCAAAGAAAAAGGAGTTTTAGAAAAGAAACGGAAATCAAAGGCTAAGGTCTTAGAAGAGACAAAATAAGGCAGAAGGATAGAACCCACACGGAAAATCCTCATGGAATTCCGGAAATGAACCCGATCAGTTTGAAAGGAAGTCACCCCAAAGACAATTGGTAGCAAACTTCTCAACGAAATGGGGAAACGATCAAGCAGTGAAGATAATCAAGACCGTAAAGTCAACCACTTTTTTCAACTGATAAAATGTTCTTTGTTGAAGGCAGGTCTGTTTAATTGTGCAAGAAGAAGGTACAAATCGAAGAAGTGAAATACGCAAGCTTTGAAATGGCTTTGGAACAAGAAAAACACATAAAAAGGGTAAGTTTCTTTTTAGAGATTTATCTTATGCATTTGTTGATGGTTAAAAAGAAAGCCTAAAAGAAGGCCAAAAAAAGAATGAAAGAAAAGAAAATGAAAACTCCGAAAAAGAGAATCAAATCATATCAGTCCAATATCCGTTTGGACCCCAGTCAGAAAAACCGAGGGTCTTTCCGGCCAGAAAGCCGTGAAACTTTTATCCCCGGTCAGAAAACCGAGGATCTCCCAGTCAGAAAACTGCGGAGCCATTTATTTTTACCCCGGCCAAAAAACTGAGGATCTGACGGCCAAAAAACCGTTAGATATTGTTTGAATTCCGGCCGTGAAACATTTATCCCCGGTCAGAAAACCGAGGATCTCCCAGTCAAAAACTGCGGAGCCATTTACTTTAACCCCAGCCAAAAAACCGAGGATCCGACGGCCAAAAAACTGTTAGATATTGTTTGAATTTCGGCCAGGAAAGCCGTGAAACTTTTATCCCGGTCAGAAAACCGAGGATCTCCCAGTCAGAAAACTGCGGAGCTATTTATTTTTACCCCGGCCAAAAAACCGAGGATCTGACGGCCAAAAACCGTTAGATATTGTTTGAATTCCGGCCAGAAAGCCGTGAAACTTTTATCCCCGGTCAGAAAACCGAGGATCTCCCCAGTCAAAAAACTGCGGAACCATTTACTTTTACCCCGGCCAAAAAACCGAGGGATCTGACGGCCAAAAAACCGTTAGATATTGTTTGAATTCCGGCCAGAAAGCCGTGAAACTTTTATCCCCGGTCAGAAAACCGAGGATCTCCCAGTCAGAAAACTGCGGAGCCATTTACTTTAACCCCGGCCAAAAAACCGAGGATCTGACGGCCAAAAAACCGTTAGATATTGTTTGAATTCCGGCCAGAAAGCCGTGAAACTTTTATCCCGGTCAGAAAACCGAGGATCTCCCAGTCAGAAAACTGCGGAGCCATTTATTTTTACCCCGGCCAAAAAACCGAGGATCTGACGGCCGAAAAACCGTTAGATATTGTTTGAATTCCGGCCGGAAAGTCGTTGAAACTTTTCTTCCCGGTCAGAAAACCGAGGATCTCCCAGTCAGAAAACTGCGGAGCCATTTATTTTTACCCCGGCCAAAAAACCGAGGATCTGACGGCCGAAAAACCGTTAGATATTGTTTGAATTCCGGCCGGAAAGTCGTTGAAACTTTTCTTCCCGGTCAGAAAACCGAGGATCTCCCAGTCAGAAAACTGCGGAGCCATTTATTTTTACCCCGGCCAAAAAACCGAGGATCTGACGGCCAAAAATCGTTAGATATTGTTTGAATTCCGGCCAGAAAGCCGTGAAACTTTTATCCCGGTCAGAAAACCGAGGATCTCCCAGTCAGAAAACTGCGGAGCCATTTATTTTTACCCCGGCCAAAAAACCGAGGATCCGACGGCCAAAAATCGTTAGATATTGTTTGAATTCCGGCCAGAAAGCCGTGAAACTCTTCTACAAAATCCCGGCCTGAAAGCCGTTTGAACCTTTGTGAAACCATGACTTTCTTACCCAATACCAAAGAGTCTTTTAATCACTTTCTGTGTCACAACTAACTCACGAAATTTTCCTAGCAAAACTGGGGCGGAAAAATTTCGTTCGTTTGTTTGTTTTGTTGTCTAAATAGGTTTGACCTCGGGATGCAAGGATCGAGATAACCTACAAATGGAACATCAATCCAGAGTGAAGAAAAGAAGAAAAGAACCGAGAGAAAAGATTTCAAACGTTGGAGTAAACAAAGGCGCGGATTGCTCAGAAAATGATTGAAGTAACAAGCTCCGCCGACTCCGTTTCACTCAATGTTACAGAAATAAACAAGCACGTACAGCTTGTTGAGCATCAAGATTCAGATCGAGGTCTACAGCAAATCGGCTAAGATTCAAGATCAAGTTTTCAAGAGAATCATAGATAGGAATCTTGTAACTCATAGTTTGATAGCATAGCTAGTTCAACTTTAATTTCTTTTGGTGTAATAAGGAGATCGGTAAGCAGTAAACAGCAACATGCAGCAACGATAGCAACAGTAATAGCAAAGTGTCAGTCCACGGTAGTCCCAGCTACCAAAACTTCCCGAACTACATTGACCTGATTCCTGTTTAGCCCAGGATATGTAGGAGGCCTCCGAAGCAAAGGCTCGGTCAAAACTCTTTCAAAATGCTTCACACGAAGTATTCAAATGGGCAAAAATCATTATTATTACGAAAGTGAACGTCGCCTAAAAATATGTGTTCGGATCACTGTGAGCACGTGATTTTTGCCTAACATGAATTACTCCCACAAAATCAAAACAAAAATTGTCTATTTTTTACGATGTGTATTTTTGTGAATTTTCGTGTTATTTTTGGTAATTGTTTGCATTTGTATATGCATGATTATATGTGTTTAAATTAATAAAAATACAAAAATAGGTCATATTTACATTTTTGATCTAACTTTGCAATTAGGGGTAGTTTAAGTTTATTTTTACAAAATAAAATCACAAAAATATGTATTTTTTGCTTTTCTAGTATTTAATGTCCCAATTGTGTGATTTATATTTAATTGATGTTTAAATTGAGTGTGTTAATTGTTAATATAACTTAATTAGTATTTCTTATAATTTAATTGATTTTGTAGTGTAATTTTTGTTTTAATTAGAAAATTAAATTAAAGAGATAAGGAAAACAAAATCAAATGAAAAGAAGAGGAATTAAATCGGATTGGGCCACTTCTTAATTAAATCCCAGGCCCAAAAACTAAAACCTTACCCGCCCCAGCCCCATACCCGGATCCGACCCACTGCATTTTTAATCTGAGCCGTTGGACTCCTTCATCCAACGGCCCAGATTAATTACCTAATTTTTAATATACCAAACCCCCCCCAATACCTTCTGCCCCGCCTCATTCCTCACATAACCCATTCCCCTTTCTCTCTCAAACATCCCAAGAACCCTAGTCTTAGCCGCCGCACCCTCCCTTTCACCTGAAACCTAGCGCCGCCGCCTCGCCTTGACTCCCAAATCAACTCCACATAATCCCCTCACCCTCCTCTACCATTAACCCTAACTTGTTTCTTTCGAATATGACCCAATCCATTCCGAATCTCAAATCCAAAAGATGACGGGTCAAAACGTTGAGATTCCGAGAATTTGAGGACTGATTTTGTCACTCAAATAAGATCTTTCACTTCTTCTTGAAGAAGAGCAAGTGATTAACCTTATTTGGTGATTCAATCAGAAGGTCAGTCACGAAGCCAAAGATTAAACCGGTAAATTTCCTTTCACCCGTCTTAATATGCAAGTTTAATGTAATTCCTATCCCGTTTCTTTCTCGTGCTTTCTTCTACTCCTCTATTTCTCACCTAATTTATTTATATTTGTGCCTTGTAATTAAGGACCTTTGTTAATTTCTTTGTTTTAGAATTTCTGTTTAATGTGTTTTAGTAGCTCGTTTGTGTTCAGTATTCTCTTCTCTCTCTTTTCTGTTTCTGGCCGTCCCCCGAAGACCTTTATTTGGTCGACTTTGTTTCTGATTATTTTTGTTAATTGTGTTATAAGATACGAATTGGCTTCGATTAGCATCGTCGAATGTTTAATTTCATATCTTTGTTCTACCCGACCACATGAATCAATGATTAACCGATTATTAACAGTTTATACGTGTTTCGATTGTTCGAGTGAATACTGCATAGGTTTGTTGGAACAATAAGTAATATGTTGGTGCTGATTAAGTTATTTTGAACCATCTTCTTAGATTAAAGTCTGAATTGATTATAGATTTTAATTATAGTTGTAAGGTTCGAAGAGAATTAGGAATTTAAAGGAAAAGGTTTGAAAGTGGTCTAGGGTTAATCTGTCAGGGAATATAATGGTCAGGGATGGAATTCTTAATTGTTTGAGTCCCTTTTTGAGCTGGAAATCAGAGAGAACATGGGTGTGTGATTAAAAGTTGAAAGGGGTGCACATAAGAGGGAATATACAGCTGAAAAAGGTTTGAAAAAGGGGAATAATAGGTGCTGGACAGATCTGAAACTGAAAAAGGAAGGGCTGTTGCTTTGGATCTCTAGACTATAATAGAGAGACATACACTGGCAGTATAGGTAGACACACTGATAGAGAACACTCACACACACTGATAGTGAACACTCTGAAAAAGATACACACACTGTTTCACAAACACACATTCACAAATACATCACTGGCAGTTAAAAAGCACACTCACTGAGAGACACACACATTGAGATATACAGATAGACACTGGGGATACAAATACTGAGAGGGAGTTTTAGGCAGTCATTTTAGTTCAATTAACATTGGTCTATTGAAAAAATACCAAGAGTATTATTACATTGATTTTGGTTAAAATTTGATCGGTTTTCTTTGCTTCTGTTGGTTGAGGTTCATTTTGGCTAAAAAACTGGTTTGGAACTGTCTTGAGTTCCATAATTCTTGCTGGAGATTTTCTGTTGCCTTACTGTTGTTGCTTGCTTTTGCTGACATTCTCCTTCCCTTTCTGGCCGTGTTTCAACATCCAGGTACTTCTTCTTATCTTCTGAATGCTGTGGAAGATCGATATAATTCTGTTTGAAGGAATGTAAAACTACCACATGAAATCGAACCAGTCGCCTCTGGCAGTTTAATTTGTACCTAGTTAGTTATTTTTTTTATCAGTTGTATAATGAGACTAATAGTTGATAGCATATGGGTTGAATTATTAGAATAACACTCTCTTACCTCTATCAATGTATCATGTATGCTGTAGTGTGAATTCGAAAATCGGAAGTTAACTGAAATATGAAGTTGTCCTGTTTGGAATTTGTGACTCCCGTCCATAACCAATAGCAGAGAATTCAACTATTATGATTACGTAGTAACGGTAATTTTGCTCTGTCGCGGGTCTTGTTCGGATTACTTCGGGGTGTATTCAAAGGCTTATTTTAAATAAAAGTTCAGAAGGAATTATAGTTCCATTTCTCATTTTTAATCTCATGTTGCTTCAGTATCCTATTGTGTTTACATGTGAGTGTTGGTTTATTTATCTATGTTTTAATGGGCTGGAATTTTTATTTTTTATGTCGAGCATTTAAATGGTGTTAGTCGGATTTTTGATAGATCGCTGAAATCCCGATTTAGATTATTGTTGTAGTGTTTGTGCAGATGCATAGAATGGTATTTCTTAGTTGACTTCATTTTCCTTGAGATTGTAAAAGTTCTCTTCTCTCTATTATTTGAAGATTGACCTTCTTTTATTATAATTCGGAACCTTTAAGCTCTTTGTATGATAAATCTATCTAACGTGTTGCAATCTTTCTTTTGTGTTTTTTTTTTATATATATATATATTTTTTTAATAGTATATGTATGCACGAAACTGTACAGAAAACACGAATGCCTTATGTTTTGTATTAGTTTTTATTATTTACTTGATTGGCTGGTTTAGTTATTCTAAATTTGATACTATAAAGCTAGAGTCATAACTTTGGATGTTCAAAAAAAATATTTTGCTTCCTAACGTGAAAAGATTGGTTTGGAATAGTTAGGCTAAATTCAAATGGGTATAGTGATTTTGCACATGTTTAAATAAAAAAAAATGACAAAACTGTGCATCTTTACATAAATTGAATTCTTGTTTAGTCTAGAAATCATCTTTAATCGGCATAGTTTCAAAGTAAGTAATTCGGATACATTTTTTTTATTTTGTCAAAAGTCTGAGTCTATGTTGTAATTAGTTTTTGTTTTCTTTGGGTCCGGTTTTAAATTAATAGAGCGGTTTGAAGTTTAATTAGAGCATATAATTTATAAACATGTTAAAATCAGATAATTTTTAGCCATTTATAATAATTGAAGCGACCGTGCTAGAACCACGGGATCCGGGGGTGCCTAACACCTTCCCTCGGGTCAACAGAATTCCTTACTTAGAATTTCTGGTTCGCAGACTTCATTGAAAAGTCGAAATTTCCTCGATTCGGGATTTAAATAAATCGGTGACTTGGGACACCTTAATTAATTCCAAGTGGCGACTCTGAAATAATAAAAAATAATCCCGTTTCGAATATTGTCACTTAAATTGGAAAAACTCCCTCGCGCATCTAATCATGCTTTTCTAACTGCTACCGGGTAGGAATATTGAATTTAATAGCTAAAACAGGAATATCACTCATCGAGCATTTTAAGTAAAGTATGTGTTCAACAACCAGCGCATGTACACGCCCGTCACCTCGCGTACAAGGCATTTAAAATATCACATAATATCCTAGGGGTGAATGTCCCCCACACGAGGTTAGACAAGCCACTTACCTCAATTCCGGTACAAAACCGCTAAGAAATAACCCTCTTGCCGCGAATGTCGGCCTCCACAAGTGTAGTATCCGATAAAAATCAATAGAATCACATCAAAATAGGCCAATTGGGCATTACCCAATCAAAATAACTCAAAACACACCAAAACCCACAAGTTGCCAAAACCCGACTTTCGGTACGCTTATCGAAAAATCACGAAAATTATATATTCGGGTTCCTTATCTCAATACGAGTCCGTGCATATAAAATTTATCAAAATCGGACTCCGTTTGCCCATTCAAATCAAAGATTTCCTAAATTTTAGGCCTAGGGCTAAATCCTCCATAAATTACCCCAAATTCCTCCATTTTCATGATATAATTGCATAATATTATCAATACTAATCATAAGATGAGTCCATAGATGATTACCCGATGATTTCCATTGAATCTCCCTCAAAAATTGCCCAAATCGCCTCTTAAGCCGAGACCCCAAATGTGAAATGTTTCTGAAATTTTCTAACTTCTGATACAATTAATCATCTGCGATTTTCGCTTCTGCGGACCATTTCCGCCTCTGCGGAACCGCTTCTGCGACCACGTGGTCGCTTCTGCGAACTCCAGGCCCGGCTGGCCCATTTCGCTTCTGCGAGCCTAGGGTCGCTTCCGCGAGGCCGCTTCTGCGAAATCTCTTCCGCTCCTGCGGAACATTCCGCTTCCGCGCCTCGGAGTCCGCTCCCGCGGACTCGCTTAAGCGGTCAATATTCCGCTTCTGCGGAACTCCCCTTTGCGACCCTGGACCGCTTCTGCGATCCTCTTTCCGCATCAGCGATGCCGCCTCTGCGGACCAGGATCCGCTTCAGCGATCACTTCCGCTCCTGCGTTCACTTGTCCGCTCCTGCGGACTCGCTCCTGCGCTCCCATTTCCGCAGGAGCGAAAACAACAGAACAGAACCCAAACCTGCAATTTTTCATGTTTTCTCCCGTTTAACCATCCGAAAACACCCCGAGGCCCCCGGGACCCCAACGAAAACCACCAACATATTCCAAAACACGATACGGACTTGTTCCAATCATAAAAACACGTCTAACAACATCAAAACCCATAATTCACATCGAATTCAAGCCTAAATTTCTTAAAACTTTCCGAATTGCACATTCGATCAAAAACCCGACCAAACGACGTCCGAATGACCTGAAAATTTGCGGACATATCCAAAATCACATAACGAAGCTACAGAAATTGTCGGAATTCCATTCCGACCCCCGGATCAAAATCTCACCTATCGTTCGGATTCGCCAAAATTTCAAACTTCGGCATTTCAAGCCTAATTGAGCTAAGGACCTCCAAAATACATTCCGAACGCGCTCCCAACCCCGAAATCACCCAACGGAGCTAATGGAACCATCGGATTTCCGTTTCGAGATTGTCTTAACACTGTTCCGGTTGCGGATCATTTTCTATCTTTAAAGCTCTCATTTAGGGACTAAGTGTCCCAAAATACTCCAAATTTCAGGACCAACTCTCCCGGCAAACCACAATAGCAGAAATGTACTTAGGGAAAAAGTTGAATAATTGGAAGGCTACTCCTCTCCCTGTCCGGAAGGAGTCTTGGTAGTTTGTTTTGGATTGTTTTCTTTTGAAATTTTGTGTTGGGATTGTCCCCGAAGTAAAATCCATTTGTTTCACTTCATTTTGATTTGAGTTCGCAAGTTTGTTTTTCCTTGTACTGTTCCCATTAATGAAATTTTGTTCCTTTCGTTTCTAATTTTGTTTATTTTTCCTTCTTTTTACTTTTCTGAGCAGCTTTCTTTCAACTGATCTTAATGATATGGCGTGCTTAAAGATTAATCAATCTAGTCTAGAAAGTCAATCGGGTTTGGAAATAATAACGCATGAAATAAGAAGTGACGAGAGTGAACCGGAATACGGCGATGATGAAGCCGTAGAAGAAATCGGTGAAGAATTAAGTCACTTCGAGGAAAAACCCAAACCAAATTTAAATGATATCGAGGCTGTTAATCTGGGGGACACAGATGACGTCAAAGAAACCAGAATAAGTGTCCATATTGAACCCAACTTGAAAGAAGAATTGATCAAAACACTCATGGAATTTAGAGACATTTTCGCATGGTCGTACGACGACATGCCAGGACTCAGCACTGACCTAGTGGTCCATAAATTGCCTACCGACCCGGCATGCCCGCCCGTCAAACAAAAACTGCGAAAATTTAAGACGGAGATGAGTGTAAAGATCAAGGAGGAAGTAACCAAGCAGTTGCAGGCAAAAGTCATTCGCGTCACTCGATACCCTGAATGGTTGGCTAATGTAGTACCAGTGCCAAAGAAAGACGGAAAGATCAGAGTATGCGTAGACTACCGCAATCTCAACAAGGCGAGTCCCAAGGATAATTTCCCGCTTCCCAATATCCATATCCTGATTGATAATTGCGCCGGACGTGAAATCGAATCCTTTGTGGATTGCTACGCGGGATACCATCAGATCTTGATGGATGAAGAGGACGCAGAAAATACGGCTTTTATCACACCGTGGGGGACTTATTGCTATCGGGTGATGCCATTCGGTTTGAAGAATGCAGGGGCAACATACATGAGAGCGATGACTACGGTATTCCATGATATGATACATAAGGAGATTGAAGTGTACGTGGATGATGTGATCATAAAATCTAGACGTCGAGAAGACCACGTTGCCGACCTCAGGAAGTTCTTTCAAAGACTTCGAAGATATGATATCAAGCTCAATCCGGCCAAATGCGCATTCGGAGTCCCATCAGGAAAGTTGCTAGGATTCATCGTCAGCCGACGGGGCATTGAGTTGGACCCATCCAAAATCAAGTCCATCCAAGAGTTACCTCCGCCAAGGAATAAAACAGAGGTAATGAGTTTGTTGGGAAGGTTAAATTACATCAGTAGGTTTATTGCTCAGCTCACAGCAACCTGTGAGCCCATATTCCGTCTGTTGAAGAAAGACGCTGCGATAGAATGGACGACAGAATGTCAAGAAGTGTTTGACCAAATCAAAGGGTATTTGTCAAACCCACCCGTACTGGTTCCGCCCGAACCGGGTAGACCCCTGATTCTTTATCTAATAGTTTTGGAGAATTCGTTCGGCTGCGTACTAGGGCAGCATGATCTTACTAGCAGGAAGGAACGGGCCATTTACTATCTCAGTAAGAAATTCACAGTCCACGAGGTCAAATACACTCATTTGGAAAAGACATGTTGTGCTTTGACATGGGTAGCCCAAAAGCTGAAACATTATTTATCTTCTTACACCACTTACCTCATTTCGCGTTTGGATCCGTTGAAGTATATTTTCCAGAAACCTATGCCTACGGGGAGGTTAGCAAAATGGCAAATATTACTTACAGAGTTCGACATCATATATGTGACAAGGATGGCTATGAAAGCTCAAGCCCTAGCCGATCACTTAGCTGAGAATCTCTGTTGATGACGGATACGAACCTTTGAGGACATATTTTCCAGACGAAGAAGTACTGCAGATTGATGGGTTGGAGTTAACCGAGGATCCAGGGTGGAAGCTTTTCTTCAACGGAGCGGCGAACGCAAAAGGAGTCGGAGTAGGGGCTGTGCTTATCTCTGAAACAGGACATCATTATCCTGTTACTGCTCAACCGCGTTTTCATTGTACCAATAATATGGCTGAGTACGAGGCATGTATCTTGGGGTTACGATTAGCGGTAGACATGGATGTACAGGACGTCTTGGTCTTGGGGGACTCGGACCTTCTGGTACATCAGATTCAGGGAGAATGGGAAACCAGAGATTTAAAGCTTATCCCGTACCGTCAGTGTTTGCATGATCTGACCAAGCGCTTTCGATTAGTAGAATTCAGGCACATCCCAAGGATGCATAATGAGGTTGCCGATGCTTTGGCTACTTTGGTGTCAATGCTACATCACCCGGACAAGGTTCGTGTCGATCCGTTACATATTCGGTTCGGAATCAACATGCTTATTGTAATATGATAGAAGAAGAGATGGATGGTGAGCCATGGTTTCATGATGTCAAAGAGTACCTCAGGTTAGGAATATACCCAGAGCAGGCAACTGGAGATCAAAAGAGAGCTATTCGACGGTTGGCGAACGGATTTTTCCTTAGTGGAGGGGTGCTGTACAAAAGAACCCCAGATTTGGGATTGTTGAGATGTATAGATGCAAGTCAAGCCACAACAGTGATGACGGATATACACTCGGGAGTTTGCGGACCACACATGAGCGGATACGTATTGGCAAAGAAGATTCTTCGAGCAGGATATTACTGGCTCACGATGGAGCGTGATTGTATAAGTTTCGTGCGAAGATGCCATCAGTGTCAGATACACGGAGATTTGATTCATTCTCCACCGACTGAATTGCATACAATGTCGGCACCATGGCCGTTTGTTGCATGGGGTATGGATGTTATTGGACCTATAGAGCCTGCGGCTTCCAATGGTCATAGGTTCATTCTGGTAACGATCGATTATTTTACCAAGTGGGTGGAGGCCAAAACATTCAAATCGGTGACCAAGAAGGCGGTGGTGGATTTCGTACATTCCCACATCATCTGCAGGTTTGGAATTCCAAAGATAATCATCACAGATAATGGTGCCAATCTTAACGGCGGATTGATGAAGGAGGTCTGCCAACAGTTCAAGATTACACACCGAAATTCCACACCATATCATCCCAAAGCAAATGGTGCGGTTGAGGCAGCAAACAAGAATATAAAGAAGATATTGAGGAAGATGGTAGAAGGGTCCAGGCAATGGCATGAAAAGTTACCATTCGCACTGTTAGGTTATCGCACTACCGTCCGGACTTCGGTAGGTGCAACTCCTTACTTGTTGGTGTATGGGACTGAAGCGGTAATACCAGCAGAAGTTGAAATCCCATCCCTCCGAATTGTCGCTGAAGCTGAGATTGATGACGACGAGTGGGTCAAAACCCGATTAGAGCAATTGAGCTTGATCGATGAAAAGAGATTGACAGCGGTATGTCACGGCCAATTGTATCAAAAGAGAATGGCGAGAGCATATAACAAGAAGGTACGTCCCGAGAAATTTGAACTGGGACAGCATGTGCTGAAGAGAGTTCTACCACATCAGGCCGAAGCGAAAGGCAAGTTCGCTCCAAACTGGAAGGGACCATTTGTGGTGACTAGAGTATTATCCAACGGCGCTCTATGTCTAACTGATGTTGAGGGAAGATGCACCGATATGGCTATCAATTCTGATGCAATCAAGAGATATTATGTGTAATTCTTTAATGCATTTGTCAACGTTTGGTTTCGTTTGTGTGTATTTGGCATTTTTCGGAGAATGAAATGACAGAGGCAATTTTTCTACTACCCAAACACTTTAACCCTTGTTTTCCCCTTTGAGCCTTAATTATTCTTTCATATACCCTCTTTCGGAATCATCAAGGAAGATGTGTAACAAAATAGAAAAAGAAACAAAGAAAAAAACACAAGAAAAAGTGAACTACGTTTGACCTGATTCCTCAAGAAGGATACGTAGGCGCCACACGGCTCGGTCATAATAAACTAAAAAATCAAAGATTCCCCAAGCAACAAAACTGGGGCAGAAGTCATGTTTCGTTTGAAAAGATAGTGTGGATTCCGAAAGTTGTAATGAGCTACCCGTTGAGGTTAAATCCCTTTTCTCTAGCCTCGTACACGAAAACCGCATTAATGACCAAAAAGACCTCTCGATCAGTATTTGAGAAATGCCAAGTCATGCGAATGAAAGCCAAGAAGGACACTCCGATCCTCGACTGAGTCCAGGATTCACAAGCTAAAAATGGATAGCCCTTTATAGGGAATTTCGTGGATAATACCCCAGCCTGGAAAGAAAGCGAAATGAGAGAGTCTTAACGGTGAAAACCCTCGCGGGCACCTTAAGGCGAAGAAAGTTGAGAGAAATAAAATGAGAGAGTCTTACGGTGAAAACCTTTACGGGCACCCTAAGGCAACGGGAGATAGAGAAATGAGAGAATCTCATTAGTGAAAACCCTTCAAAGGGCACTATGAGGTGACGAGGCAAGATGGTTACAAGATGTCTGCATGAGACAAGGTTTGGACATTCGTTTATTCCTAGCAAAATACGGCCATCAGAAAGTGATTGACATGAATAGACTGGGTAGGTTAATCTCAAAGGCGCGGCATAACCATTGAATCAGTCACACATTCAGATAGGTTTTCCTATTTTTGAGTTCAGAAAAGTTTTCCTTTTCTTTTGTCATTTGCGGTCAACATTCTTTTTCTTTTCTTTCGTTTTCGAAAATTGATTTTTCAAAGCTTACTACCAAGTCTCCCAAAGCAATATAATGAAAATGAATAGGCGTGGAACGAGGCAATAAGGCAGAAGTCGTTCCGATAGTAAGATTGGAACGACAGGTTGATTGGAAGGTTCGCTGGAATTATGGAGTATGATAGACATATATGGCGCATCCGGAAGATGATTTCTCACAACAGATCATCGACTAAAAGGGTCGAATCAAACTGAAGGTTGGAATAAAAGAAAGAGATGGGAGACCATCTGTGGAAAGAGCATCATCCCCAGCAAGTGTCAACGTCACCCCCAAAAGTTCGAGGGAGGCCAAGCAGCTGAAAGAGAAAAGGAAAATTGCCCCGACAAGAGTGGCACGACCACTCACTGCATTTTGAAACTAACAATTTTTCTTTGATTTAAAGCAGGAAAAGAGGGTTCGTCTGCTAAAAGCATGCCACGTAGAAGGTCATCAAACTGGGGCAGAAAATTTTCTCCCATGGCGAAAATTTTCTTGAAAGCAAATACTTAGTGGATAAGGATAGAAAGCAACGCAAGATTTTGGAAAATACCAGTTTCAAGCAGAATAGTTTTTTAAAGAGGTCAGACAACACGAGGAAGTGATCTTCAAGCCTAGTATTATCCCCAGCAGTTCTTGGAGAAATGAAACACTGATCTGCGAGATTTCCCCAACAACAATGTATACCATAAGTTTTCAAGGAAGCAAAGAGCAAGTCCCGGAGGAGATCCGGGAAGAAGGAAATAGAAAAAGAGGAAGCAAAGAATACTTCCCCAGCGGCATCATCCCCAGCAGGTGAGTAAACAGTTTCGAAGATATCTCCAGCAGCCAAAGGAAAAGTAACACAACCCAGTGAGTTATAAGTTGAAATCAGGGAGCCCGCCTGAAGAATGGAGTGGCGATTTATTTTGAAGTTGTAGTTGAAGTCAGGGAGCATCATCCCCAGCAGGTGAGTAAATAGTTTTGAAGATATCTCCAGCAGCCAAAGGAAAAGTAACACAACCCAGTGAGTTATGAGTTGAAGTCAGGGAGCCCGCCTGAAGAATGGAGTGGCGATTTAGTTTTGAAGTTGTAGTTGAAGTCAGGGAGCCCGCCTGAAGAATGGAGTGGCGATTTATTCTGAAGTTGTAATTGAAGTCAGGGAGCCCGCCTGAAGAATAGAGTGGCGATTTATTCTGAAGTTGTAATTGAAGTCAGGGAGCCCGCCTGAAGAATGGAGTGGCGATTTATTTTGAAATTGTAATGGAAGTCAGGGAGCCCGCCTGAAGAATGGAGTGGCGATTTATTTTGAAGTTGTAGTTGAAGTCAGGGAGCCCGCCTGAAGAATGGAGTGGCGATTTATGATTAAAGTGTGTCGATAAAGTCAAAAGCCCAGCGGAAAAGCAGAATGACGTCTCAATTTCCAAGATTTGATAAAGATAGCGAGGAATCGGAAAGTTACAGAATGTAACGGAAATCCCCAGCATGAATCCAAGTTCATAATCGGAAGGAAGGCAACAAGGATCAGAAAGATAGATTCAGACTTCGAAGCAGAATGGTTCGAAGATCACAAGGAAGGGACCAATGGTCGGAGTTTGGCAATCAAGATAGGCCGAAATAACAATTGTCAGAAGAGGAAAAGCATGTGAAGAAACATCAGAGCCCGCAGAGATGGCAATGAACATGACAAGATCAAGCTGAAAAGATAGATAAGAATGTGCAATACTGTAACTTAGTCTAGCTTCTTATTTTTCGTTTAGCACGAGGTAATAAGGAGATCAGTTAAGCAGTGGCAACAGCAGCAACAACAGTAACAGCAAGATCACAGCAGTCATGGTAGTCCCAACTACCAACACTTCCCGAACTACATTGACCTGATTCCCTTTTAGCCAGGGATATGTAGGAGACCTTCTGAAGCAAAGGTTTGGTCAAACTTTTCCAAAAAAATGCTTCATACGAAGTGCTCAAACAGGCAAAAATCGCTCGTATCCGCTCACTTATCTTTGCACGAAAACTCTTCATGTTTTCGTGCAAAGAGGGGCAGCTGTGAGCACGTGATTTTTGCCCTATACGAGAATTACTCCCAAAAAATTCAAAATAAAATACTTCTGTGTTGTTTGCAATCTTTGTGGATTTTATGTTAATTTTCTCTTATTGTTTGCGTTTGTGTGTCCCTGTTTAAATAAATAAATAAAAAAAAATACAAAAATATACTGCATTTGTATATGAAATTCAAGTTTGCAATTAAGAGTAATTAAGTTTGTTTTATGAAAATGAAAAATCACAAAAATATGCATTTATTCTATTTTTAGCATTTAATGTCCCAATTGTGTGATTTTATTTTTTAATTGGTGTGATGATTGTCATTTGAAGTTAATTAGCATTTTTTTTTAAAAAAAAGTTAATTTTTTTTGTAATTTAATTTAGGGGTTTTGGTTTTAATTTTTTTGGAAATAAATGAAAAGAGAAGTCTTGGTCTTATGAAGTATTTGAATTAAAAGAAAAGATACCAAGCCCAAAACAATTTTACCCCAAAATTAACCGAGCCCACACGCCTAACCGCCCCAGCCAAACCCCATCTCCCATCTTTCAATCTGGACCGTTGATGATAATGCATCCAACGGTCCAGAACATTACACTAATTCTAATTACCCAAACCCCTCCCAAAACCCTAAATTACATTCATTCCTTATATCTCTTCAAGACCAGCCGCCTCCCGCCCGTCGCCACCGTTTGCCGCCGCCGGAAATCGCCCCATGGCGGTTCCGGCGGTCCAAATCACCCAAATTTAACACCATAGAACCACCTTAACCCCCTCTCTTCGAATCCATGCACGGTTTGGTTCGAATCAACCTAGAACCTCTCGAATCTTCGATTGAAGATTCGAACCAAACTAAAACCGACGCCAAACCACCCCAAATTTATACCACACCTTCGCCGGACCTTCCCCATGTCAATGCCAAACTTGGTTTGGCTCAAATATAACCGGAAACCGTCGAACCCCAAAACACATGTCCAAGAACCCTAAAAACCGAAAAGGGATGTAATGTGCCGGATTTCATTAAATTGGGGTCTAATAGACCTTAATTGGATTGTTTTTACTTAAAAAACATTTCAATTAAAGTCTTTTCGACCCCGAATGCAAAGACCCAAGTCGGCCGAGCACTTTCTTCTTCAAAGGTATTTGTTTTCTTCTCTGTTTTGTTTAAATTATACTCGTCCCTATAGTAGTTCTCGATTGTTGTTGATATCGTTGAGATTCGGATGCCATTTTCTTTTCTCTCCTCATCTCTTTGGGACCTTTTATTTGGTCGATCTGTTAGTTGTTATTCTTCGTTGTTAACGGGTAATTGTGAGTCGAATTCGATTCGTTGTTAATATCGTCAAGTTGTTTGATGTTTAAATTATAAAATGCTGTCCGAAATTTGTGTGGTCACTGATTGTCGGCTTTGGTTATCGATTACATATATCGTAATCGGCTAATCGAATGTTGTCAAATACGTGTTCGCGTCAATTAGCATCGTCGATTAGTTAGCTTCGTATTTTTTTTCTTTCTCTCTTCTTTGGCCGAGAATACTGCCTTGTTGATTGTCAATTCTAAGATTCTGTTTTGTCTATTTGATTACCAATGTTGTTGAATCACTGTTTTCGTCGAATAGTTAGCTTCGTATTTCTATTTTCGTCTTTGGCCGAGAATGATGAATCACTGTTCTGTCGATTTGTTTGTTGCCGATTATACATGTTGTAATCGATTAAATGATGTCGATTAATTCTGTGGGTTCGTTTTGATTCGAACATTGGACCTTGATTAGCCGTTAACTTATTGTAGTATCACTGTTGGTTATAGTTATTCAATTGTAGTTGTTAACTATATATAGCTTCACTGTCTGATTCATAGTAGTTGTTTTGGTAGCTGTAATTGATATGATTGCCTGTAGGTCTGAGTTTTTGATTTCATATTAGGAAATGTTGAATTGGATATAGCTGTTTAGAAATATGAAAAACCATACTCAAGGTTTCAAATGTGTAGCACATGGTAGGATCAGTTAAAGAGTTGTTTTAGTGCAGATAACACCCTGTTTAATACTCTTTTTGAGCTGGAAATAAAAAAAAACAGCAGGGAGGAATGATGAAAAGGGTTAAGGGGGTTCACATGGGCTAAGGGAATAACATGGGGAAAGCTGAAACACTTTAGAATAAAAAGAAAAGGGGGTCTGATTTGGGCTATAAAAAGAGATTGAAAGCACACATATAGGGGGGATATACACTGGAAAGATACAGAACAGAGAGAACATTAGGAAACATTCTGAAATAGATTCAAACATTGAGAACATTTTGAGAATCTTATTTAATTAATCATTTCGAGCTTCTGAGGCCTTGAAAACCTCAATCTATGTTGCCTCGATTTACGTGCACGATCCGAGCATGTAGCCGGAAAGATTTTGTGATAGAAAATATGAATTCTATGAGAAATTTGGATAAAAATGATATTAATATTGATATGGTTGACTTCGGTCAACATTTCTGGTAAACGGATCCGGACCCGAGATTGGATGGTCCCGAGAGGTCCGTAGAAAAATATGGGACTTGGACATGCGTCCGGAGTCGAATTCCGAGGCCTAGAGCCCAAGTTATGAATTTTTATGTGAAATTGTTTTTGATGCAATTATTAAAGGAAATAAATTAATTGACCTTGGTATCGGGCTCGTATTTTGGTTCCGACGCCCGGTACAAGTCTTAAATATTATATATGTGATTTCTCTAAAGTTTGGTGACATTTGGATGTCGTTTGAGATGTTTTGGACCTTGAGTTCCAAGTTAAGAAAATTTTGAAAACTAAAGGTATGAAAATCATGCATTTGAGGCTTGATTTAATGAAAACGAGGTGATATTGGCGATGTGATTCGCACGAACAAGTTCATAATGTGTTTTTGAGGTTATGTGCATATTTGGTTTGGAGCCCCGAGGGCTCGGGTGAACTTTGGATAGGCCACGAGATCAATTTTTCATGTTAGAAGTTGTTGTCTGCAGAGTTCGCAAATGCGAACAATAGTTCGCAAATGCGAACTCCCCACTATTCTGCAGAGTTCGCAAATGCGAACAATAGTTCGCAAATGCGAACAATAGTTCGCAAATGCGAACTCCCCCCTATTGTGCCTGTGTTCGCAAATGCGAACAATAGTTCGCAAATGCGAACTTGACCCTACTGTGCCTGTGTTCGCAAATGCGAACTATAGTTCGCAAATGCGAACTAGACACTATTCTGCCTAGGTTCGCAAATGCGAACAATAGTTCGCAAATGCGAACCTCCCCATATTTAGCCTGTGTTCGCAATTGCGAACAATAGTTCGCAAATGCGAACTTCCCAGCTTTGCCTTGGCTTCGCAAATGCGAAGAAAAGTTCGCAAATGCGAACTTCCCACCCTTAGCTTATTTTTCAAACTCCAGAAATTGGTTGGGGTTCGCAATTGCGAACCCATGTTCGCAAATGCGAACACAGAGACCTGAAAAACACGAATTTCAGTCATTTCTTCACATTTTACAAAACCAAAACACCCATTTGAGATTCTTCAAGGATTTCTTCTTCATCAAAACGATTGTAAGTCACTTTTTACTTAATTCTTTCAATTCCTAACATCATTAAACATGTTTTTCATTAGAAATCAAATGTTTTCATGGTAAAATTCTTGTTTTTGTTAAAAAATAGGGTTTTTCATAAATTGGGGAATTGGACCTCGAATTGAGGTCCGATTTTGAAACAAATCATATACATGAACTCGTGGGGGGATGGGTAATCGGATTTTGGTCCTAACCCCGAATTCCGACCATGTGGGCCGCGGGGTTGAAATTTACTATTCATGGCAGAATGTTGTAAAAGTGGTATTTGGTATTAAGAATTAGTTTGTTGAGTAGAATTGATGATATTAAATCAATTGTGTATAGATACGGTTGGATTGGAGCCAAATTGAAAGAAAAGACATTTCCACGGATTGAATTGTTCATAAGCATTCGAGGTAAGTGTTTTTTCTATCCTAGCTTGAGGGAATAGGATTATGTGTTATGTGTTATGTGATCGAGTGCGGTGTATGGGCTGTGGTGACGAGCATCCATACACTGGCGTCTAGTATGACCGTGAGTCGTTGGAAAATGATTATTTTGAGATATATTACGGATGAATTGTTATTGTTCTCCCTTGTTGGGACTTGTTGTGAAGATAATTATTGATTTCCCTTGATGGGACGGTTTATGAATTGTTGTTTCTTTCTTTGCCCTTAACTGTGATTGTTATTTGGGTGAGGAAGAGTGATAATGCACGAAGGGTGATGCCGTGCCATGTTTATATATTTATGCACGAAGGTTAATGCCGTGCCATGTTTATTTATTGATTATGCACGAAGGATCATGCCGTGCCCTATTATTGATTATGCACGAAGGATCATGCCGTGCCCTATTATTGAACCATGTACGAAGGATCGTGCCGTACTATGGATGTGAGGATGAGAGTAAAAGCACGAAGGGTGATGCCGTGTACTTTATTTGCTTATTTGGTGAGGATGAGAGTAAAAGCATTTGGGTGATGACGTGTAACTATTTGCCATTCCTTGACTTGATATTACTTGTGTTTCCATTATACCTTGTTTTCCTTGTGAACTTATTAACTGTTGTTAATTGTTGAGTTCTTTGAGATATTCCTTATTGTGTTATTACTTGGTTAATTCTTGTTATTTGTGGTAATATATATATTAAATATTTGGGAGCGGGTGGTACGCCTACCACAAGATATAATTACCGATATATTGGGATCGTGTGGTACGCCGACCACAAAGTGACTTAATATCTTGGCATTGGCCATAGTTGCCGGTAGCCGATTGATATATTTGGGAGCGGGTGGTACGCCTACCACAAGATATGATTATTGATATATTTGGGAGCGGGTGGTACGCCTACCACAAGATATGATTATTGATATATTTGGGAGCGGGTGGTACGCCTACCACAAGATATGATTATTGATATATTTGGGAGCGGGTGGTACGCCTACCACAAGATATGATTATTGATATATTTGGGAGCGGGTGGTACGCCTACCACAAGATATGATTATTGATATATTTGGGAGCGGGTGGTACGCCTACCACAAGATATGATTATTGATATATTTGGGAGCGGGTGGTACGCCTACCACAAGATATAATTACTCGTGATAGTTGGGAGCGGGTGGTACGCCTACCACGAGATATGAAATGAGAGAGGAATTGAGACATGAAAGTAAGAATTATTATGTTGATTAGATTATTTTGGATATCGTGAGTTATTGAATATTATTTCAGAGCAGAGTATTTCCTTATAAATGTGTTATATATATATATATATATTGCAACTGCACTGCACAGGTTTATGTGGGTGTCTGGTCCTAGGCTTGTCACTACTTCGCCGGGATAGGCCAGGCACTTACCAGCACATGGGGTCGGTTGTGCTGATACTACACTTCTGTGCGTTTTTGCACAAGTCCAGGTTACGATCAGGAGCAGCAGCAGCAGTAAGTAGATTGCATGGGAGTTGATCATGTTTGAGACCGAGGTAGCTTGCAGGCGTCCGCAGGCCCGGCGTCTGTCTCTTTATCTATATTATTAGCTGGAGTCTCTTTGTTCCGAGACAAACAGAATTGTGTTATATTTCTTCAGACTTTTATGTGTAGTATTCCATAGTAGTTTGTGAGTTGGTGACTCCACGTCTTGGGTAGAGGATTTTCGGTATGGTTTTACCTTATGAATTGTTATTTCCATTTCGATAAAGTATTCCGCATTTATTCAATCAAAATTGTGTTAAAAATAGGATAGTATGAATACAGTGGCTTGCCTAGCTACCACGAGTAGGCGCCATCACGATCCCGATGTTGGGGGAAAATCCGGGTCGTGACAAGTTGGTATCAGAGCTCTAGGTTACATAGGTCTCACCACTCACGAACAAGCTTAGTAGAGTTTGAGAGGTAGGTACGGAGACGTCCGTACTTGTCCTCCAGAGTCTATTGAGTTAGGAAAGAGTCTCTCATTTGTTCTTTCTTATCGTGTGAATTTGTTCTTCAAAGTGTTAAGTTAAATTTCCACTCTTGTCTTCCCACGAATGGCGTAGTCACGTACCGCTTATCCAGCCGAACAATGGCACGGACTGGTGATAGATCAACTATGCCTTCAAAAGTTTTACGGAGGACAGATAGGTTTCACCAAAGTCTTCGCTGCCACCTTCAGCGGTGCATCTTTTGAACCCACGAGATTGTGCTTGACAGTTCTTATGAGGAATTACAGAACGTGGGAATAGTCGAATGCGAGGAGTTCATTTTACTGTGCTACGGAAGGCACACAGAAGTAGTGGGAAGATAATGTATTTACCACACAAGTTATGGTCCCAACGGAAGACGCAATTATATCGGGAGATCACCTAATAAATCGTGTTGGGTTTCAACGGACCTTGACGTCCGGTCGATGTGTTGGAGTTGTGAAGGACAAATATGATGAGTTATTGGAATGTATATATATGGTATGGAAATGTCCTCCAAATAATTTATACATATTTAAGGTTGGTTCTTTTCATGGGGTAAGAATCGCCCCCAGAGAATGACGAAGAGTATATGAATAAATGGGGTAGCTCAGCAGTGTTAAGTCAATATAGCAAAAGAGAAAATTGGCCGTCGATGTTTGTGACAAGCCTACGAAGAGGGCAAGCCGGCCAACGCAACGCTATCTACTAAACTCTATTTTAAGAAAATGTTCCGAAGACGTCACCCCCGAGATTCTCTACAATATGTAGTATATGTGATCTGAACGGTTGTACCAGGTCACAATGACTGTGTCCGAATATATATTGCCATGAGCAATAAGTTAACTGATCCTTAAAGGAATTACTGTGAATGTGGAATATTGGAGAAATACAATTTTAGGAAAAGCACTCAGGCTACACGCTCCATTGCAGTTAATAATTATCCTACATGGCCAGCCAGATGTAGAGGTTATGATGTTAGAGGTGGAGGTGAAAATCCTAGAGGTGGAGACCCAGCCATTGATATAATTTTTATGATATGAGGGAGGTCACTACACCAAATGTGGTCATCACACGTATAATTCGGATTGTTATAGACAGAATAATTTTCCCTTAATTTGATTTGGTTTTTGAAAGAAAATTTAGGCGAGTCCTTTTAACATGCTCCATTCATGAGCGAGCATCGTAATCATACTACTTAGGGAAATACCCCCATTGAGATATTACATGAGGATAGACATCCCTATTATTAGGTGTTAGTTACTAAATATCCATGAGACTAAGAGTGACTTTATATTACTTATTACAGTATGTTTTGATATAATTCTCGGAATAACTAATTTTAATCGTTAATTGTGTGCCCTATCGGTATGAGGGTTCATTTTATGTCGTGATTATCTTTGACGGACAATTATTGAAAGGAAGAAAGAAAGGAAATGAAAAATTTCAGATTATATGATGTGCAAGCACCGTGATTCAGAGTTGAGGATGAGATCCTCCAATTTTTGGCATAATGTGAAATATTTCTAAGCCGAGCTTCAAGCTGCGGTGGATATCATATGAGGACTGGGTCCTGGTAGTAAGAGTTTATGTGTTTAAAATTCTTCTTTTATGAAATTAATATTTTCGTATTGCATCCGTAAATAAGAGTCATGCCCGTTAGGACTATTTGACAATTCTTGTATAGTTTCTGTTCATATTTAGCCATTTCTATTTTGAAACCGTTGAGCTTAGCCTTTGAGACGAGCACCGGGTAAGGATAAATATGACGCATTAATTCGGGAAAATAATCACGAGGTCACCATACCTCATTCTGAGTAAAGTGGGATTTGTAGAATAAGGTATTTGATAAAAGGGTTAATTGACGATGTTGTAATTTAAGAATAACTCTTATGGCCAGACTTCAGAGTCATGGATATGTGCATACGCATGAGTGTGTTCGTGCCTTATTTAGACTTGTTCGTTGTAGTCTTCATTGTTTCCATATTGACATACTCCTGCAGTCATGAGGAGCATGCACAACATCTCAGAGTGACTTTGCAGACTCCGAAAGATAGCCAACTATATGCAAAAATTTCGAAGTGTGAATTTTGGCTAAGTTCAGTTGCATTCCTGGGTCATATTGTGACGGCAGCAGGTATTCAGGTTGATCCGAAGAAGATTGAGGCAGTCAAGGACTGACCTAGACTAACATCAGCCAGAGAGATTTGGAGTTTCTTGGGATTAGCGGGTTATTATCGGCGAGGGGTGGAGGGGTTTTCACCTATTGCAACCCCACTGACCAGATTGACACAGAAAGGTGTTCAATTTGAATGGTCGGATGAATGTGAGGCGAGCTTTCAAAAGCTCAAAACAGCCTTGACCACAGCACCGGTATTGGTTTTACCCACAGGTACGGGACCTTATACTGATTATTGTGATGCTTCCCATATTGGGCTTGGTGCAGTGTTAATGCAGGATGGCAAGGTTATTGCCTATGCTTCGAGGCAGTTGAAGATGCATGAAAAGAATTACCCGGTGCATGATCTAGAATTTGCGGCGATTATTCACGCATTGAAGATCTGGAGGCATTATTTGTATGGTGTAGTATGTGAAGTATACACCGATCATAAGAGTCTTCAGTATTTGTTTAAACAAAAGAGTTGAATTTGAGGCAGAGAAGGTGGCTGGTATTGCAGAAAGATTATGATGTCACCTTTTTATATCATCAGGGAAAAAGCAAACGTGGTGGCTGACGCTTTGAGTAGGAAGTCAGCCAGTATGGGCAGTCTTGTTTATATTCCAGTCAATCAGAGGCCAATTGCTTTGGATGTTCGGTCCTTGGCCAATCGATTTGTGAGGTTGGATATTTCGAGCCTAGTCGAGCACTAGCTTGTGCGATCGCTCGCTCTTTATTATTGGAGCGTATCCGCGATCAACAATATAATGATTCCTATTTATGTGACCTTAGAGACACGGTTCAGCGAGGAGGTTCTAATCAGGTCACCTTAGATGCTGATGGGATCAATTCCTGCCTTTGGCACAGTTTGCTTATAATAATAGTTATCAATCGAGCATCCAGATGGCTCCTTATGAAGCGTTTTATGGTAGGCGGTGTCGTTCTCCGGTTGGATGGTTTGAACCGGGAGGAACTCTGTTATTAGGTACAGATTTAGTTCAGGAGGCCTTGGATAAGGTCAAGACTATTCAGGAGAGATTGCGTTCAGCTCAGTCTAGGCAAAAGACTTATGCGAATCGTAAGGTTCGAGATGTAGATTTCATGGTTGGTGAACGAGTATTGCTCCGAGTGTCGCCTATGAAGGGCGTGATGAGGTTTGGGAAGAAGGGCAAGCTCGGCCCTAGGTATATTGGCCCATTTGAGATTCTAGACAGAGTGGGAGGGGTGGCTTACAGATTAGCTTTGCCGCCTAGCTTATCAGCCGTGCATCCAGTTTTTCATGTATCTATGCTTCGGAGATACCACGGCGATCCCACACATGTGTTAGGACTTCAGTACTGTCCAATTGGACAATGATCTATCTTACGAAGAGGAGCCGGTAGCCATTCTAGACAGGCAGGTTCGACAGTTGAGGTCGAAGAGTTATCCTTCTGTGCGTGTTCGGTGGAGAGGTCAGCCTCCTGAGGCATCGACCTGGGAGTCCGAGTCTGATATGCGGAGCCGCTACCCACACTTGTTTCCTGACTCGGGTACTTCTTTCTTTTGTCCGTTCGAGGACGAACGGTTGTTTTAGAGGTGGAGATTGTGACGACCCAAAGGGTCATCACTTATTTAATTAATCATTTCGAGCTTCTGAGGCCTTGAAAACCTCATTCTATGTTGCCTCGATTTACGTGCACGATCCGAGCATGTAGCCGGAAAAATTTTGTGATAGAAAATATGAATTCTATGAGAAATTTGGATAAAAATGATATTAATATTGATATGGTTGACTTCGGTCAACATTTTTGGTAAACGGATCCGGACCCGAGATTTGATGGTCCCGAGAGGTCCGTAGGAAAATATGGGACTTGGACATGCGTCCGGAGTCGAATTCCGAGGCCTAGAGCCCAAGTTATGAATTTTTATGTGAAATTGTTTTTGATGCAATTATTAAAGGAAATAAATTAATTGACCTTGGTATCGGGCTCGTATTTTGGTTCCGACGCCGGTACAAGTCTTAAATATTATATATGTGATTTCTGTAAAGTTTGGTGACATTTGGATGTCGTTTGAGATGTTTTGGACCTTGAGTCCCAAGTTTGAAAGTTTTGAAAACTAAAGGTATGAAAATCATGCATTTGAGGCTTGATTTAATGAAAACGAGGTGATATTGGCGATGTGATCGCACGAACAAGTTCATAATGTGTTTTTGAGGTTATGTGCATATTTGGTTTGGAGCCCCGAGGGCTCGGGTGAACTTTGGATAGGCCACGAGATCAATTTTTCATGTTAGAAGTTGTTGTCAGCAACTGGTCTGCAGAGTTCGCAAATGCGAACAATAGTTCGCAAATGCGAACTCCCCACTATTCTGCAGAGTTCGCAAATGCGAACAATAGTTCGCAAATGCGAACTCCCCCTATTGTGCTTGTGTTCGCAAATGCGAACAATAGTTCGCAAATGCGAACTTGACCCTACTGTGCCTGTGTTCGCAAATGCGAACTATAGTTCGCAAATGCGAACTCGACACTATTCTGCCTGGGTTCGCAAATGCGAACAATAGTTCGCAAATGCGAACCTCCCCATATTTAGCCTGTGTTCGCAATTGCGAACAATAGTTCGCAAATGCGAACTTCCCAGTTTTGCCTTGGCTTTGCAAATGCGAAGAAAAGTTCGCAAATGCGAACTTCCCAACCTTAGCTTATTTTTCAAACTCCAGAAATTGGTCGGGGTTCGCAATTGCGAACCCATGTTCGCAAATGCGAACAGAGAGACCTGAAAAACACGAATTTCAGTCATTTCTTCACATTTTACAAAAACAAAACACCCATTTGCGATTCTTCAAGGATTTCTTCTTCATCAAAACGATTGTAAGTCACTTTTTACTTAATTCTTTCAATTCCTAACATCATTAAACATGTTTTTCATTAGAAATCAAATGTTTTCATGGTAAAATTCTTGTTTTTGTTAAAAAAATAGGGTTTTTCATAAATTGGGGAATTGGACCTCGAATTGAGGTCCGATTTTGAAACAAATCATATACATGAACTCGTGGGGGGATGGGTAATCGGATTTTGGTCCTAACCCCGAATTCCGACCATGTGGGCCCGGGGTTGAAATTTACTATTCATGGCAGAATGTTGTAAAAGTTGTATTTGGTATTAAGAATTAGTTTGTTGAGTAGAATTGATGATATTAAATCAATTGTGTATAGATACGGTTGGATTGGAGCCAAATTGAAAGAAAAGACATTTCCACGGATTGAATTGTTCATAAGCATTCGAGGTAAGTGTTTGTTCTATCCTAGCTTGAGGGAATAGGATTATGTGTTATGTGTTATGTGATCGAGTGCGGTGTATGGCCTGTGGTGACGAGCATTCATACACTGACGTCTAGTATGACCGTGAGTCGTTGGAAAATGATTATTTTGAGATATATTACAGATGAATTGTTATTGTTCTCCCTTGTTGGGACTTGTTGTGAAGATAATTATTGATTTCCCTTGATGGGACGGTTTATGAATTACTGTTTCTTTCTTTGCCCTTAACTGTGATTGTTATTTGGGTGAGGAAGAGTGATAATGCACGAAGGGTGATGCCGTGCCATGTTTATATATTTATGCACGAAGGTTAATGCCGTGCCATGTTTATTTATTGATTATGCACGAAGGATCATGCCGTGCCCTATTATTGATTATGCATGAAGGATCATGCCGTGCCCTGTTATTGAACCATGTACGAAGGATCATGCCGTACTATGAATGTGAGGATGAGAGTAAAAGCACGAAGGGTGATGCCTTGACTTGATATTACTTGTTTTTCCATTATATTTTATTTGGGTGATGACGTGCAACTATTTGCCATTCCTTGACTTGATATTACTTGTGTTTCCATTATACCTTGTTTTCCTTGTGAACTTATTAATTGTTGTTAATTGTTGAGTTCTTTGAGATATTCCTTATTGTGTTATTACTTGGTTAATTCTTGTTATTTGTGGTAATATATATATTAAATATTTGGGAGCGGGTGGTACGCCTACCACAAGATATAATTATTGATATATTTGGGATCGTGTGGTACGCCGACCACAAAGTGACTTAAAATCTTGGCATTGGCCATAGTTGCCGGTAGCCGATTGATATATTTGGGAGCGGGTGGTACGCCTACCACAAGATATGATTATTGATATATTTGGGAGCGGGTGGTACGCCTACCACAAGATATGATTATTGATATATTTGGGAGCGGGTGGTACGCCTACCACGAGATATGATTATTGATATATTTGGGAGCGGGTGGTACGCCTACCACAAGATATAACTATTGATATATTTGGGAGCGGGTGGTACGCCTACCACGAGATATGAAATGAGAGAGGAATTGAGACATGAAAGTAAGAATTATTATGTTGATTAGATTATTTTGGATATCGTGAGTTATTGAATATTATTTCAGAGCAGAGTATTTCCTTATAAATGTGTTATATATATATATATATATTGCAACTATATATATGGAACTGCACAGGTTTATGTGGGTGTCCGGTCCTAGGCTTGTCACTACTTCGCCGGGATAGGCCAGGCACTTACCAGCACATGGGGTCGGTTGTGCTGATACTACACTTCTGTGCGTTTTTGCACAGGTCCAGGTTACGATCAGGAGCAGCAGCAGCAGTAAGTAGATTGCATGGGAGTTGATCATGTTTGAGACCGAGGTAGCTTGCAGGCGTCCGCAGGCCCGGCGTCTGTCTCTTTATCTATATTATTAGCTGGAGTCTCTTTGTTCCGAGACAAACAGAATTGTGTTATATTTCTTCGGACTTTTATGTGTAGTATTCCATAGTAGTTTGTGAGTTGGTGACTCCACGTCTTGGGTAGAGGATTTCAGTATGATTTTACCTTGTGATTTATTATTTCCATTTCGATAAAGTATTCCGCATTTATTCAATTAAAATTGTGTTAAAAATAGGATAGTATGAATACGGTGGCTTGCCTAGCTACCACGAGTAGGCGCCATCACGATCCCGATATTGGGGGAAAATCCGGGTCGTGACACGGATCATCAAAACATTTTGAGAATCTGGAGAAAAAACTAAACTCACAGAAAAACAGCATATACACTCACTGGAAGACACACACGGCAGAACACTGGAAAACATACACACACTCATTGAACCTGTTGGTGTTTATGTGTTTTTGGTTCATTTCTGGTTTGCTTTTGATTGCTGGGATTTGTTTGAACACTGTTTGAAACTCCTGATGTTTCAAGTTTGGTTCAAAAGTGTTCTTCTCTGATTATTTTCTGGGCTAACTTTGTTGCTGCTGCTCTGTTATTTGCCACTGACCACTCCTCCCATTTCCATATTCCAGGTATATTCTTGTAATCACATTGGCCGAGAATAATTGCAAATTGACAAAGGAAGTTGATATAAAGATGTTGAAGCAAAAATAGTTTATTTTTCTTACCTTTTTGTTTAGTTTTGTTTTATGATTTAGCAATAAGACTTCACTGTATCTTGTTATACAACTAGAATTGGTTCGATCTAAGTTTGTAGAAAGTTTGTAAACTGAAACTTAAAGGAACCCATATGTTAGGCCTCTAGCGTTATTTGATTCCTTTAAATGATGAAATACTTAGAATTGTTAAGTGATTTATGTCTTTGATATTTTTTTTTAGTCATAGTTTGCTTGTAGTTTAAGATACAGTTGTTTGTAAAAATAGACGCTAGAATTTCAATAAAAGGGACTTAAGATTACCATTAGGTATCCTATTGCGTTAGCCTAGTAAAAAGAATAAATAAATAAATAAATAAATTGGAACGCACTATATTAGGGATAATCTTATGCCAAGTAACGAACCATGACGAAATACTCACACCCGGCATAGTCGATTAATTTTTTACTAGTTTACATTTTGTTTTAGGCAATCTTTACTCATAAGTCAACAAACTGCAAAAATAAGCTATCATCTTGTATAGGGTCGTTAATCAGAAATAATTTTAAGGGATATACTGTCAAATAGATTGATTTCTTGATTTAGTATTACAACGACTTTAATCGGCATAGTTGCAAAGTAAGTAATTCGGATACTTTTTATTTGTCAAAAGTTCGAGTCTATGTTGCAATTAGTTTTTGTTTTTCTTTGGGTCCGGTTTCAAATTAATAGAGCGGTTTGAAGTTTAATTAGAGCATATAATTTATAAACATGTATAAAATCAGGAATTTTTAGCCATTTATAATAATTGAAGCGACCGTGCTAGAACCACGGGATCCGAGGGTGCCTAACACCTTCCCTCGGGTCAACAGAATTCCTTACTTAGAATTTCTGGTTCGCAGACTTCATTTGGAAAGTCGAAATTTCCTCGATTCGGGATTTAAATAAATCGGTGACTTGGGACACCTTAATTTATTCCAAGTGGCGACTCTGAAAAATAAATAAAATAATCCCGTTTCGAACATTGTCACTTAAAGTGGAAAAACTCCCTCACGCTTCTACCCCGGGTAGCGGGCGCGCCAAAAGGAGGTGTGACAGGAAGTTCATAATGTAGTGTAAGTTAATTACAAATCCTTCAATATATTGTGTTGTTATGGTTAGAATAATAACACAATATACGCTGGCATCGAAGAATTTTGTTCACATTCTTGGTTAAGTTTGGAATCTCTTCTTTTAATTTTTGTTACCTTCGTAGCATATATGAGAATTATAAATATAACATTTTCGTATTACACTGAAGTCATTTGATTGGTAATTTATAACATATTTTAAAATAAATCTCAACAATTAGAATAACAAAATATTCAAGAATATAAATGAGAAAAAAGTGAACTACAAGTTAACTAACACTAACGGTTCAACAAGCACAAAGATACAAAAATGAAATAGTTATTGATTATGAGACAAGCTAGCAATATGAACCAAACACTCCCAAACTCTAACCACTCATCTCCTTCACCATTAATACCACCAAAATCTCCTGATAATACAACTTTAAATTCAATAACCATGAATATGGCTATGCAACTAGATTCACCAACTCAAATGATTGATACTACAAAGCTTCATAAATCCTACCTTGAAACTCTCACTACTAATAGTTCTAACCATATAGAGCTTAATTCCTCTGCTCTATGGATGGACTCTTCTGATTATAATGAAGAAATAGAAGCACCTACTAATTCTTCTATTTTTATTCCATTAACAATAGAGGAAAAATATCGACTCTATAAACCTTGGGAATATGCTGTGATTATCAAGGTATATGGGCGCAAGGTGGAACATCAATTGTTTAGGCAAAAGGTGTATGCTATGTGGCAACCCACTGAAAATCTCCCATTAATTGATTTAGGCTTAGATTTTTTTCTTCTTAAATTTCAAAAAGAGGAAAATAAATTATGTGCTTTGCAAGAAGGACCTTGGTTTGTACTAAACCATTTTTTATCTGTGCGACAATGGGAGCCTAGGTTGAAAGCTTCATCTACTGAAATTACATCTTCTGCTATATGGATGCGATTACCGGAATTACCTACTGAGTTTTATGATTATCATCTATTAAAGAAGTTGGCTCAGAAAGTTGAAAAATTCTTATCTAGGGATATTTGTACTTCTAATACTACAAGAGGTCAATATGCTCGTTTATGTGTTGAAGTTCAATTAAATCAACCGTTAAAGTCTCATCTGTACATTGGTGAACACAAACAAGCTATTCTCTATGAAGGTTTGAATTTAATGTGTATTACATGTGGTTGTATGGGTCATAATCAAAGAACTTGTCCATCAAAAGGGTTGAATTTAAACATGGCTAATTCTAACCATATTTCTACTACTGGAAAAGCAATGGATACACAAAATTCATGCAATTAGTTCAATTTCCTTCCAAAGCTGCAAATGCAAAGCAAGCACGTACCATGCAAATTACTAAAGAGGTAAGTATTGGTAAGGGTAAGTCTTTGGCTAATATTAATCCTAATCATCTCCCCTTTACCCAATTATCTTTAGAGATTCAGAGTCGCCACTTGGGAGATTTATGGTATCCCAAGTCACCGGTTCGAATCCCGAATCGAGGAAAAGTTTGACTCTATTTAACAGTCTGCGAAACTAGAAACCTGGATAAGGAATTCTGTTAACCCGGGAGAAGGTGTTAGGCATTCCCGAGTTCCGTGGTTCTAGCATGGTCGCTCAACTGTTATATTTGGCTTGATTATCCGATTTTAATACAAATATGAACTAATGTGCAAACTACCACTCCAAACCGTTTTAATTGTTAGAAGAAAATTATAATGTCGTGAGAATATATCTCGAATTTCGTCACATAAATGTGTCCGTAATTTTTGATATATTCCGACTTCATTGGGATTTGGATTGGGGTCACATAAATGTGTACCCGAGATTAGGGAGGTACTATTATTAAATACGCGCCTAAAGATACTAACGCATTATTATTTTTTGAGAAAAACCGCGGAATTTGCTAAACGGCATGTCCCGTAATCTAAGTAATATTTATTAAAAAAGAAAAATTCTAATTAATTACGAGTTAAAATTCTATAGCACACTAATTGCTAGATTAACCGACATTGATGGAAGAGAAATTACTTTTAAAACAATTTTTTTTTCAAATAAAATATATATAAAAAATTCAATTTCGAAATTACCAATAAAAATAAAAATAAAATTTCGAAATTATAAGTAAAATAAAATAAAATTTCGAAAATAAAAATAAAATTTCGAATTTTGTAAATAAAAGATAAAATTTGACGACTAAATATTCAAAAGAAATTGAACATAACTAGATTAAAACTTATATTGTTATATGAAAACATTAAAAAAAATAATTCCTAAAATGGCTACATTTTTATGGATTTGTATTAAAAAAAGGAAAAGCAAACGAATCTTCTTTATTAAACAACGTGATTAGAATTATAACTTAATGAACGTATTAAAATAGGTGCAACTGACAAATTATAATTAAATTAACACAAAAGAAAATTATGTCATGCCTTACTAAAATCGAGTTATAGATAAAATATGGCATGTATAAGTAATATATTAAAATAAACCAACTATCCCATGCTGAACAAAATAATTAAATTTCTAATCGAATTTTTACAATTAATTTAGCAAACTTCTATTAATTAAAACCCCGTCTCGTGTCATATTTTTATAAATAAGCATTACTAAAATCTGAAATGACAAATAACATAAAAAGATATATATCAAAATAAACTAACCATTTTTTAATTAAATTGAATTAATTATTTTTTTTAAAACTAAAGAAATTAATCGCTAATGGACGTCATTAACTAGATTAAACACTAGCTTACATATTGCCTAATAAAATTTGATACAAAGGAATCATATAATAAAATTAAATACATAATTATATATATATATATATATATATATATATATATATATATATATATATATATATATATATATATACATAATTATATATACATATATATACATATACTACCAAAGCTTAATTTGCAATTATACAAAATACTTTACTAATAACAGTTAAAAGCCGCGAATGAATTAATTGAAACTTACTATTAATCTCGCTTTTAATAAATTATAAAACTAAAGTTAATTAGTAAACCGCAACCTATTTTTATTATTAAGAAAATTTTAATCGAAATTGCGCAAACGCATATTCCAAATTAATAAAGAGGTTTACAATTATATTACGCGAAACGTATATATAATCGTAATATTAATCTAAATCGGTCGTAAAACAAAACTATGAATATTTATCGATTTGTTAGATCTAAATTACTGAACAAATTAATTAAATTACTATTATTAACACTACATATTATGGCTATTAACTCATACTTGACATACTAAATTTATAATAAAGGAGAAAAACTTAACGAGGTACAACAGTCAAATAGTTATATAAAGTACATCCTTAATCTTAAACACAAAACATAAAATAAACAACTCAGAATTTAACACGAATATTATTAATACATAATCAAATGTCAGGTCCAAACTTTGACTATGCTTTGATTGATGTCCATGGGAATACCTGAACAGGAGGAGGAGAGGAAAATAATCAATATGAGCAATAATTCCAGCAGTGCAACAATAGCAACCAGCAAACCCAGTAACAGATTTTAAAACCAGTTAAAAATTTCTGATAGCAACAAGCATCAGCACCAAAAACAGGCAACTAAAATAATTCTCTAACTCTCAAATTCTCATTGTCTTTTTTTAGTATTCAAGACCTCTCAAGTGTATATGTTATCTTTTTTCTCACTAGATAGAACGAATTACACACTGGTGTAGTGGTACTGCAAACCCCAGTGTTTCAGCGAATACAAAGTTCGGTAGCAAATCACACTTACTTTTTGCTTTGTTTGATGCTAAAAGTATGCAGAACAAAGGAGGAGAAACTCAGAAATTCGTAGTGAAATTCTGAGCAGAATAGTGTTGTATTTATAGCCAAAAGTTGAGCTGAAATCTGAAGAGTCTCTTCAGAATGGTTGTTTCTGCAAAACTGCCACAGCATAAATGCCATTGCATAAATGGCCATTTACTCAATAATAAAGAGGGTCATGTTGCAATTACATGTTTTATGCTTTTATATCAGTGTTAGAGCCTATCGGGTGAGTTAGGAATGAATTGAATTGAAAATGAAGCAAATAGCATGTTTGAAGGAAGTTTGAATATGGAAAGTCAACCTAGAGTTGACTATCGAGTTAGAGTACTCGGAATCGGATTTCTGATGATTCGACTAGTTTCGGGGGATCATTTATGACTTAGGAGAGCAATCGGAATTGAATTTGGAGGCCCGGTGTAGAAATAGGCTTGAATTGGCTAAGGTTGAATTTTGGCGAAAACCGAACGGTAGGTGAGATTTTGATCCGGGAGTCGGAATGGAATTCCGACAGTTGCAGTAGCTTCGTTATGTAATTTTGGATATGTCCGCAAAATTTCAGGTCATTCGGACGTCGTTTGGTCGGGTTTTTGATGGAATGTGTAATTTGGAAGTTTTGAAGAAACTTAGGCTTGAATTCGTGTGTAATTGGTGATTTTGATGTTTAGGATGGTGTTTTTATGATTGGAACAAATTCGTATCGTGTTTTGGAGTATGTTGGTGGTTTTCGTTGGGGTCCCGGGGGCCTCGGGGTGAATCCGGACCATCATCCGGCACTTTTGGAACTTAAAAATCTGCAGAAAAATTGCAGATCACTGGGCAAAATCCAAGCCTTCGCGTTCGCGTGGCATGGGCCGCGTTCGCGAAGGCCGGGCGAGTCAAGCATCGCGATCGCGAGACAGGTTACCGCGTTCGCGTAGGTCAAGATTCTTGAGCTTCGCGATCGCATTCAGGGTGTCGCGTTCGCGTAGGTTTGTGACAGTGTGCATCGCGTTCGCGTGAGGGTTATGGCGAACGCGTAGAAGGAAAATCAGACGGCCGGGAGCTAGTGCATCGCGAACGCGTTGGGGAGGTCGCGTTCGCGAAGGTCAATCCGGAGCTGGGCATCGCGAACGCGTGGCAAGGAACGCGAACGCGTAGAAGAAAAGTCCCAGGCAGTGAAATTAAAACCAGAAACATTTCCCTTACGGGTTTACCCAAAACACCATTTTTGAGCCCTAGAGAGAAGAAATCACGGGAAAACGCCGGGAAATCATCGGGTATTCATCGGAGGTAAGTTTCTTGACTCAAAAACATCATTTTATGGTAGAATTAACATCAATCTTCATGAATTTGGGTAGAAATTGTGAAGGATTGTGGCCTAGATATTGAAAACGAAAATTGGGTTTTGAAAGGCCAATCGAACTCCGATTTTAGTAAATTTTATATGTATGGACTCGTGGCGAGACGAGGGTTCTGGAAATATGAGTTTCGAAATTTTTCGAGATGTGGGCCCAGGGCTCGGGTTTTGCCAATTTCGTGATTTTTGATATTTTTCGAGTTCTTTCGATTGGGTTATGTTCTATTAGCCTATTTTGATATATTTGTGCTGATTTGTGCTAGTTTTGACGTGCGTGGATGCCGGTTCGAGGAGCTAAGGCGTCGCGGGCATGAGCTTTCGTCGGTTCGAGGTGGGTAATACTTGTAAATGATGTCCCGAGGGTTAGTAAACCCCGGACTTGCACATCTTAGTGCCGTGTTGAGGTGACTTGCACGCCGGATAACGGGCGTGGGGTAGAGCACCATTGGGGATTGTGACTTGGTCCGTCCCGCGTAATAAATAATAACACCTAATTGTTGAAATGAATTGGACTAATTATCATGCTTGGTCTTCGTGCCGATTATTTGAATCCTTTAGGGATTGGTATCATTGACTTGATAACACTGTGCATATTTTTTATCTAATTTCAAGGTTTTAAATGGTATTTTGCTGTTCAACATTTTTATAAGATTATGAAAAACTTGAACAAGGTCTTAATAACATTTTTTAGCTGTGAGCTAATATGATATTGCTGCCCGTAGGGCTTTCTTGATTATTTGTTAGACCGATTGGGGCCGAGGGCCATATGTTAGGGCATGACATTCATGTGAGCATATGCATACACATGCATGGATCGGACTGCACGCCACAGCGGTATATATATTGGATCGGACTGCACGCCGCAGTGATATTGTGCTTGGGTTGTAGGAGCCCCTCCGAGTCCGAACCCCCACAGTGAGCACGAGTACCCAAATTGGATCGGGCTATGTGTCGTAGCGGTCATATCATGCATTGCATTGCATTTAGCTACATCTGCTAGTTGTTATACTGTTTTGCTGGTACTTGTTGGTACACATGCATTAGTTGCCTTATTGACCAGATCTCCTGGTGTAAATTGATAAGGAGTGCTGAGCCCGAGGGGCTGATTTGAGTGCGGACTTGCACTGCTTGAGATTGTATCCGGGTATTGGTATATTATTATGAAAGAAAGTAGCTAAAATTGAGATTTCTAAATAATCTACTCACATATGCTTGAAAGGAATAAAAAGATAGTTTCTGTATTGTGTAGCATGAGATAGTGCTTATCGTGGTTTTCTTCCCTTCAGCATTATTTACTTTTATTACTCTGCTGAGTTGGAAGTACTCACACCCGACTCCCTCCACCTTGTGTGCGGATCCGGGTACATCACAATGGAGCTGATTCTATTGCGGCTCTGGGAGTGCTTTTGGACGATCGAGGTAGCCGCCGGCGTTCGCAGAACCTAGATTCTTCGCTTGCTCGTATTTTTGTTCCGATTATCCCACACTTGTGCACGGTTATATTCACTATTTACACTTTGTATACTCTGTAGAGGCTCATGACTCTTGACCCTTCGGTCTATGGGAGTTGGCACATGTTGGGACTCGGTTCCCTGTTTTTAATATATCTATCACTGTTATGCTTAAATTGGATAAAGTGAGCTTGTGGCTCCGTGGTTATTGTTGATTGGTCGGGCTGGCCTAGCGGTGTGCTGGGCGCCATCACGACCGGATTTGGGGTCGTGACAAGTTGGTATCAAGAGCCTAGGTTTACTAGGCCTCATGAGTCTTGAGCCGGTTAGTAGAGTCTTGTGGATCGGCACGGGGACGCTCGTACTTATCCTCGGGAGGCTGCGAACCTTTAGGAAACACTTCACATTTCTTGGAATTCTTATCGTGCGCACTTGATTCAGCTTGAGATATAATTTTTGAAATTCTTTCCACACGTCCGTGTACGCATCGAGCGCTCAGTAATGTAATTGCCTTATGGCTTGTGATTCCCCGATCGAGGGGTGAGATATAATCTCCATGAGTTCATGTTGGGCCAGTCGGAAGGACTTGAGGCCGGATCCTTGTCTATGGCTTGAGCACCAAGGTATTAATTTTGCGAGTCGGTATTATGAAGTTCATACGATCGGTACTGATCCTTATTGTGCAAATGGCAGTTTGATAATGGGAGAGCTGTAAGGTATTCAGTTCTTATTGTGATTTGATATGTAGCCCTATCTATGGGCGTGAGAAATAATTATCATATCTCGTAATTGGAAGGTAAAGTGCCTTATGTGTAGTGGAACGAGTTTAAACTCAGGAAGACTAAAGTGATTTTGATATGTGTTATGATTCGAGCAGGTACAGCGCAAGTTCAAGTATAAACTATGATAATATGATTCGTATAGTATTGAGACTTAATGTTGTTGAAATACATTGTGATATCTTGTTGAGTTGTGGATGTGTTGTTAGAATGGTTTGGTGATTCTCTGGCAGGTGGATAGGCCAATTTACAAAGGAAACTCGGCCGAAATTTTTGGAAAATTTGGGACTTAGAAAGATTTCTATCACCTAAAGAGAGTGGGCTTATTGGTGGTGCATGTATATCTGCAAGAATTGCAGAAGAGCTAAGGTCTCTGATGATTCGAGTCTCCGTCAAGGCTTGTAAATGACTTGAGTTTAATCTCATATTAACATTTCGGCATCACTTGAGTAATAATGATATGAGTGGTTGAAAGTTCTTTGATGAATGGCTTCGAGCTAAGTTGGGGAGGTTGCTATTGATTAACTGATTGCACTATTGTGTGCTATGTTGATTCTGTCTCTAAGTATGTTGGGAAATTCTGGTAAAGGTTATGGTGCTTCGTAGATCTGATGAAGTACTAGGGTGTTTTGAACTGTTGTTGGTAAAGAATATTCACCGTATAGGAAAGAAAGATAGCTGATTGTATCTGTAAGTAATCATGTTCTGCGATGTCAGAGTTCTAACAAAACACGAGTGGTTCTACCCAATAGGACAGTTGAATTACAGCTGAATAAGGGTGAATGATGCCCGAGAATGGTTTTGCAGTGTTCAAGATTTTGCTTGTAACAGTCAGGTGCCTTAAGATTTGTGTATGTGGCTAAAGATGGCGGTTTCGTTAGAGAAGATCAAGATTTGTGTTATATCATGTGAATGATGGGATTCTAGGTATCCGTATTGGGAAGTAATGATAACAATAAAATCGCGGGAAGTTCATCAAAATAAAGTATGGTAGAATGTGGTACTTTTGGGAAACATTGAGAGCATTCAGTGGCCTATGGGTCTTAGACCGTGTGGTCTTGTGTACGAGTCTCGTGTGGTAACATGAGTTGATGTGTTATGGTGCTACAGTAATGGCTAATATTAAATCAAAGATGAATCAGAAAGGAAACTGGGTAAAGGGAACGACTTGTTAATAAACCAGAATGGTATAAAAAGGAATACGATTGAGTCCTGGTGTGTGGTTGAAGTAATGAGTCTTACAGACATTGCAGCAAAGCTCTTGAGTGCTGGCAGTTGTGTAACTTGATATGGGTATAAGGACTCAGTCCTGGCAGTTAAACTTATGCAACGAATGGGAAGAAACAGTTTGTGATGTGTTTTATCATGGTTTGAAAATGAGTATATTCCTGTCGGTATGCGAAGCGTGGAATGTGTAATGAGTTTTTCTTCTATATGGGATCACGAAAGTCCGTGACTAGTGGAGTGCGCCGATGTTGAGGCGGAGGAAAGGGATATGAATTTCCATGTTGTCTTAGTGTGATATGGTATACACGATGTGTTATGAAAAGTTGATAATGGTATATTCTAGGTTTTGAGATCAGTTCATAATATATGGGAAGTCAATAAAATTATTAAGCAGCGCAGAGGTGTGACACTGATAATTTAAGAAAATGGTACTGCTATTCTATTAACTTGGCAGGGAATATGATCCAAAAAGGACAAGGTAATGTAAACTGATAATATCCAGTGGTATGGTGGTATTCTCTTGTTGGATCGACTATAATAATTGAGTCGTTGATGGCATAGTGAAATTTCCGAATGGCTTTCGTGGTATGAATGGATGCTTGATGTGCGTTATGTATTTGTATGGTGAAGTACGGAATCCAGCATGGTGATTCATGTGTTATATGTGTGTTGGAGACTAGAAGTTCTTGTAACCCGCCTACGCAGTGGTTCTATATCATGTGTATCGACACCGTTTGTGATTATTGGAGATCGAAAGTCCTAGAGGCTCTCTCTTAACTTGATAAGACGAATTCGAATTATGATACTTGATTGCTGACTGGTTGTCATGGGTTAGATTGTCTAGACTAATGTGATATGGACTATGTCGGAAAATAGCACAAATTGCGTAGCAGAGAGCATCAGAGTATGCTCCAACAGAGCAGTTGTACCTGGATCGGGTGGCATGCCGCCACGGGTATGTCATTGGAGCGGGTTGCACGCCACAACAGTATATTGTGAAAATATAGTTAGTTATAAGCTACATGGTATACAATACTTCCTCGCTTCTGAGGAAAAGACCGTTTTGAGTATCGCTTGGCGAGTGGCACATCGGTTGTGTCCTTTCAGGATTTAATAGCATACGTTAATTGTTTCACCGTGGGTGAGGTTGATTGCTTGGGTTCAAGACCTAGATCTGTGCGTGGCTAACCGTTTTAAGCTTGGTAGCTTGAGGTGCTTCATGAGTAATAGTGTTTGGATAGAATCACGAATCGTGGCAAGGCCACGTGATGTTATGACCTCTCGATGAGGATTCAGGTACTCTATTTCTATAATGCGAGACACGATCTCAGTTCTATGTTATGATGGCACAAAGGAATTGAATTGCAACTCTTTTGCTGGAGACATTTGTCATGAATTGAGTTGTCATGATTCGAGTGTGTGCATACGTTTCTATTGGAGCCTATGTTGTGCTCGTCGTGGCTTAGGCCGGTGTTGAGGTGTTTATCACCAGTGCGGTGTGTTATAATCGAAATGACCGTTGGAGTCATTAATGAATACGAGCATATTGGATCTTGGCTTGTTAGAAAGGTAAAAATCGAGGTTTGGCTCCGAAACCTATCGTGGTATGAGTTTTAAAAAGGAAAATAGATTCACGAATGGTTAACCTGAGAGATGGGTTCGGTATATCGCGTGCTTCAGCTGCCGTGGGCAGGATGTGGAGGTGTTGGAATAAGACTCTATCTAATGAAAGAGGTTTTCAGCTAGTATTTGGTTATTGTGGCCAGTTGTTGTGATTAGAGACTATCGTCTCGAGTGACCAGTTTCCACGGACAAAGTGCCACAGGTATTTGGAAACGAAGCACTCAAAAAATACTGAAACACTCAAAAGTTGTCATGACTCAAAAATCCCTCCGAAAGAGCCGTGATGGCATCTAGTCTTCAAACTAGGTAAGCCTAACATAAACCGAAATAACATTGATATTTATTAACTTCAACTGAAAATTTTCTAAACGATATACAATTCCCAAAACCGGTAGTACAAGTCACAAGCCTTTCTAAAAGTAGTTATACAATATAATTACATCACTGTTCCGAAACAAAGGGAACAAATGGAAATAAGTACAATTAAAGGTGACTCTGAGGACTGCGAACGCTATAGCAGGTTTACCTTGAGTCTCCACCGCAACGAATAGCTACCATCGATCAAATACCTGGATCTGTACACAAAAATGTACAGAAGTGTAGTATCAGCACAACCGACCCTATGGTAAGTATCTAGCCTACCCAGGCGAAGTAGTGACGAGGCTAGCACCAGACACTCACATAAACCTGTGTTGTTTATAACGTACAAAATAATAGAAAATAATAACAATAATGGCAGTAATGATCAACCTGGGATATGAATAGCATGCAACAAGAACACCATAATTGCTTCTCAACAAATAATAAATACATGTGCAATCAATTAATCGAGTCCTTCAAATATAAATCTTTCGCTTATAAATCCTTCAAGTAATAATCTCTAAGATAATATGATTTTCAAAATATAAGCATCTTTCGAATATAATTCTTTCGGGTAAAGGTCACCGTGTGACACCTCATTTTGTAATCATAATTAACATAGGTCTCAGCCGACTTTCATATTATCATGGCACCTCGTGCCCACATATTTTTGTCTCACATTTCGAAATAACATTCTCATATTACTAGTTCACAGGTTCCATAATCCAATACAATGAAGAATGTTCAAGAAGACTAAAAGATCTAAATATTCAAAACTAACTAGGCTACAACAGAAGACTGACTACATTACATACAACATCGAAACAAGTACCACTAATAGTAATGTAATGGTAATAATAACTAAACATCGGCATACTCTGGATAATATACTGTATTACGCGCATGCTAAGACCCATAAAACATTTTAGAGTTCCTTTAATGTTTTGGTGGGAGTCTAGTGGAAGGCTTCTTCTACTTTATCTTATTTAATTCCTTTTTTTTTTCAGAAACTCCTTCTAATATTATTATCTTTATTTTAAAGCACCTTTGAAGAGAAAACTCCCAAAGTGATGCTTAACAGAAACAATTTTCTTCTATATCCTTGGATTTCCATTTTTGACAAACACAATGGACGTAAAAGATCCCTATATATGATACCAACTAACAAGAATAAGGAAAACGAAGGTATATTTCACTTTCTTTTCACATTTTGTTGCAGGCGTGCTATTCGATCTCGTTACCTGTATCTCGTGGCAGGCGTGCCACCCGTTCCCATTACATATATTTCGTGGTAGGAGTACCATCCGCTCCCATTTCTTTATATCTTGTGGTAGGCGTACCACCCACTCCCATTTCAATATATAATAGGCTACCGGCAACTATGGCCAATTCTTAATATATAAGTGGTCGGCGTGCCACACGATCCCATTTCTTAATATATAAGTGGTCGGCGTGCCACACGATCTCATTTCTTAATATGTTACCGGCAAGAAACCAATAATAATTAATCAACAATATGTATGTATTACCGGTGTGAAACCAATAATCTTTTATCAACAACATATGTATTACCGATGTGAAACCAATAATATTTAATCAACAACATATATATTACCAGTATGAAACCAATAATCTTTAATCAACAATATATATTATCGGTATGAAACCAATAATAATTAATCAACAATATGTATGTATTACCGGTATGAAACCAATAATCTTTAATCAACAATATATATATTATCGGTATGAAACCAATATCTTTAATCAATAATATATATTACCGTTATGAAACCAATAATAATTAATCAATAATATATTCCCGGCAAAGAAGAACCAGCTATAACCAAACTTAAGAATTACCGATATAAAACCAATAACAATTAATCAATAATATATTCCCGGCAAAGAAGAACCAGCTATAACCAAACTTAAGAATTTCTATTTAACACATTGATACAATTACTCGATCATAACAATTACTTGCTCAGCTTCAAATATCTTCAAACAAGTTCTCATAAGCATCAAATAAGAATATGACAATTTAGCAATTTAGGACTCACGGTCATGCTCGACCCCCAATGTATAGATACTCGTCACCATGCCCATACGTCGGACACAACACATTTACAAGTAGCAATTATACTCAACTCCTATTCCCTCAAGCTAGAATAGACCAAAAACTTACCTCGCTTTGCAACCAATTCAAAATTCCAACAAGCCTTTGCCTCGAAAATTCGTTTGAAGCTTCAAATCAGCGCCTAGTTCTGTATGCAATGTAACCTGCTGTAGTATACACTGGAGCCATCATAAGAGTTTGTGTTATATTTTTGATGAGATTGTTCCCAAAATTAGCCATCTTTGGTGTCTCTTCAGCAAGCCAACTTCAAGAAGGATAAGAAATTGGAGGAGAAGAGAGAGTTGGTGGAAAATAAGTGGGGTGCTTTTGGAAAGAAAATTGGGGCAAATAAAAAGGCAGGAATATTGTTTTATTTAATACTAGTAAAAGATTCATCAGTAAAATAATAATAGTACTTGTATAATAAAGTAATACTCCAGTGAATTAGTGATCCACAAAGAATAGTATATTATTCTTAAGAAATAAAGGAGTAGGCAATGAAAAAATACAATTAAAAAGATGAGCAGAAAGATGAAAGAAGGAGAAGTATGTCGTTGAGAACCATCCTCTTTTGCTTTTGCATTATTATCCGGTGTCCATTTTACAACTTGGCTTAGACTTAGGACCTTTCTTAGACCTCATATCACTTATAATATGCTCCTTACACTTGCTGCCATATCCGATTGGTATTCATAATAGTAATATACCTCTTCCACATGTAAAATAATATAATTAGAACACGTCAATTTTCTTATTTTGCCAAAACACGTCGAATTGTCCTGTGGACATCCAAATCCAAATTCGGACACACGTCTAAGTCCAAAATCACCATACAAAACTATTAACATCGTTAACATTCAATTTTGGGATCGTTTACTCAAAAGTCAACTCCCCGATCAACTCTTTCTATTTGAGCTTTAAAGATAGATTTGTTTTTTCTTCTTCTTCTTTAAATTTAACTTTGAATCTTATGAATACCAAACTTGACCATATATGTGGGTCGTGATGCATACTACGAAGCTTGTCAAGGTCTTATGCCGTTGAACGGAAATGCAACTTAAAATGAAAATTTTGGGTCGTTACAAAAGTTGGACAGTAAGAGTTGATTTTCAACTTTCAAGAAACACTCAAAAGCTTCTGATTCGGATGGTTTGTGAAATTTTGACTATATGGTGTTTTCGGACTTATGTGAGATAGGGTGACGTATGATCGCCCGAATATATGCTTGGTAAGGTCATTCGGCTATTGGGTTGCTTCAAGTACAACTCTCAGTATGCTCGAGGACGAGCGATTGTTTAAGTTGGGGAGAATATAACGACCCTGCCTGTCGTTACGGGAATTTACCACCCCGTCATGTTGCAATTACATGTTTTATGCTTTTATATCAGTGTTAGAGCCTATCGGGTAAGTTAGGAGTGAATTGAATTGAAAATGAAGCAAATAGCATGTTTGAAGGAAGTTTGAATATGGAAAGTCAACCTAGAGTTGACTATCGAGTTAGAGTACTCGGAATCGGATTCTGATGATTCGACTAGTTTTGGGGGATCATTTATGACTTAGGAGAGCAATCGGAATTGAATTTGGAGGCCCGGTGTAGAAATAGGCTTGAATTGGCTAAGGTTGAATTTTGGCGAAAACCGAACGGTAGGTGAGATTTTGATCCGGGAGTCGGAATGGAATTCTGACAGTTGCAGTAGCTCCGTTAGGGGATTTTGGATGTGCCCGCAAAATTTCAGGTCATTCGGACGTCGTTTGGTCGGGTTTTTGATGGAATGTGTAATTTGGAAGTTTTGAAGAAACTTAGGCTTGAATCCGTGTGTAATTGGTGATTTTGATGTTTAGGATGGTGTTTTTATGATTGGAACAAATTTGTATCGTGTTTTGGAGTATGTTGGTGGTTTTCGTTGGGGTCCCGGGGGCCTCGGGGTGAATCCGGACCATCATCCGGCATTTTTGGAACTTAAAAATCTGCAGAAAAATTGCAGATCACCGGGCAAAATCCAAGCCTTCGCGTTCGCGTGGCATGGGCCGCGTTCGCGAAGGCCGGGCGAGTCAAGCATCGCGATCGCGAGACAGGTTACCGCGTTCGCGTAGGTCAAGATTCTTGAGCTTCGCGATCGCATTCAGGGTGTCGCGTTCGCGTAGGTTTGTGACAGTGTGTGCATCGCGTTCGCGTGAGGGTTATGGCGAACGCGTAGAAGGAAAATCAGACGGCCGGGAGCTAGTGCATCGCGAACGCGTTGGGGAGGTCGCGTTCGCGAAGGTCAATCCGGAGCTGGGCATCGCGAACGCGTGGCAAGGAACGCGAACGCGTAGAAGAAAAGTCCCAGGCAGTGAATTAAAACCAGAAACATTTCACATACGGGTTTCATTTCATAAACCCCCATTTTCGAGCCCTAGAGAGAAGAAATCACGGGAAAACGCTGGGAAATCATCGGGTATTCATCGGAGGTAAGTTTCTTGACTCAAAAACATCATTTTATGGTAGAATTAACATCAATCTTCATGAATTTGGGTAGAAATTGTGAAGGATTGTGGCCTAGATATTGAAAACGAAAATTGGGTTTTGAAAGGCCAATCGAACTCCGATTTTAGTAAATTTTATATGTATGGACTCGTGGCGAGACGAGGGTTCTGGAAATATGAGTTTCGAAATTTTTTGAGATGTGGGCCCGGGGCTCGGGTTTTGCAAATTTCGTGATTTTTGATATTTTTCGAGTTCTTTCGATTGGGTTATGTTCCATTAGCCTATTTTGATATATTTGTGCTGATTTGTGCTAGTTTTGACGTGCGTGGATGCCGGTTCGAGGAGCTAAGGCGTCGCGGGCATGAGCTTTCGTCGGTTCGAGGTGGGTAATACTTGTAAATGATGTCCCGAGGGTTAGTAAACCCCGGACTTGCACATCTTAGTGCCGTGTTGAGGTGACTTGCACGCCGGATAACGGGCGTGGGGTAGAGCACCATTAGGGATTGTGACTTGGTCCGTCCCGCGTAATAAATAATAACACCTAATTGTTGAAATGAATTGGACTAATTATCATGCTTGGGCTTCGTGCCGATTATTTGAATCCTTCGGGGATTGGTATCATTGTCTTGATAACACTGTGCATATTTTTATCTAAATTTAAGGTTTTAAATGGTATTTTGCTATTCAGCATTTTTATAAGGTTATAAAAAAAACTTGAACAAGGTCTTAATAATATTTTAGCTGTGAGCTAATGTGATATTGTTGCCCGTAGGGCTTTTCTTGATTATTTGTTAGACCGATTGGGGCTGAGGGCCATATGTTAGGGCATGACATTCATATGAGCATATGCATACACATGCATCGATCGGACTGCACGCCGCAGTGGTATATGGATCGGGCTGCGCGCCGCAGCAGGTGTGATATTAATATTGTGCTTGGGCTGTAGGAGCCCCTCCGGAGTCTGAACCCCCACAGTGAGCACGGGTACCCAAATTGGATCGGGCTACACGCCGTAGCGGTCATATGCATTACATGACATACATACATTGGTTTACGTGTACTACGTGGCATAACATTCAGCACTCATACATTACTGGCACACATGCATTAGTTGCCTTATTGACCAGATCTCCTGGTGTAAATTGATAAGGAGTCCTGAGCCCGAGGGGCTGATTTGAGTGCGGACTTGCACTGCTTGAGATTGTATCCAGGTATTGGTATATTATTATGAAAGAAAGTAGCTAAAATTGAAATTTCTAAATAATCTACTCACATATGCTTGAAAGGAATAAAAAGATAGTTCTGTATTGTGTAGCATGAGATAGTGCCTATCGTGGTTTTCTTCCCTTCAGCATTATTTACTTTTATTACTGCTGAGTTGGAAGTACTCACACCCGACTCCCTGCACCTTGTGTGCGGATCTCGATTGTCCTTTAATTGGAAAAACTCTTTGCATCCTTGCGGGTGCGGTAAAAAGAGGTGTGACAAGTGGTACTTCAAACCCTAGTGTTTCAGCGAACACAAAATTCGGTAGCAAATCACACTTACTTTTTTGCTTTGTTTGATGCTAAAAGTATGTAGAAGAAAGGATGAGAAACTCAGAAATTCGTAGTAAAATTTTGAGCATAATAATATTGTATTTATAGCCAAAAGTTCAGCTGAAATCTGAAGAGTCTCATCAGAATGGCTGTTCTTGCAAAAGTGCCACAGCATAAATGTCATTGCATAAATGGCCATTTACTCAATAATAAAGAGGGAAAATAAAGAGGGAAAATTGATGGGTAGTTAAGTTTCTGTTACAAAAACAGAAAAACTGAAATTTCCGAAGCCGAAGTAAATTTGGTCCAAAAAGTTAATCAATCGATCATTTGACCAAATCCGTAGCCGTAGCCGAAGCCGAGCGAGCGACGACGACGGCGCGAGGCTTGCTTTCTTCTCAACTCTTTAAGAGCTAGAAGAAGAGCAATTGCTTATATACCCATAAAAACCCTCTTTCTCTTCCGATATGGGACAATGCCCATTTACCAAGGAGAGGGAAATTAAAATTTCACTCAAAATTTCATTTCCCTCCATTTTCCATTCACCCTCTTTTAACTCTTTAATGTATTAATTAAATATATTAAAATCCCAACACGAATTTCATCGCTAAATTGCTCATAGCTAACAAAATTTCTTGATAATATGTCGTTATACAGGATTAGTGACAAAATTTTCTGTTTAACTATAAGATTTGTCTGTGGTGATTCTAATTTTTTTTCCAATCGACCCTCGGCGCATTGAAAAGAAAGGCAAACAAAAACAAAAACCGCATTAGTTATACCAGCATACATCGCAAAAAATTGTCTAAACATAAGAGGCATAAATACCATCAATAAGCAGATATGCATGCAATGATATTAAAACAGTAACTACCAGAAATGACTACCACAAATATTCAGTTTTCGCAATTGCATATGCAACTAATGTTAATTCAATACAGAACTCAAACAACCAGAGCATAAATTATTACCTATTGCTAAATATCATATGCTAATGAGAATCTTCGGCACCATGTAAACAGCATACGAGAAATCCATTGGTATTAAAAGCACGAAGGCCTTTAGCGAAATGTCGTTCGTCTTTTTTACCCTTTAAAAATATAGTTTATAGTGGACAAAATTGTAATTTAGGTTACCGTCCTATTATTTAGGATTTAAAAATTAATTCTCATTAATATACTTGGCCTAATATTTAGGACCTTCCTTAAAATCTTTGTTAGGCAATATAATAAAATCGTTAAATATAAGATATTCATACACAAAATAACTAATGATTATTTATTAGATGCTTATTTTCTTTTGTTATTTATGTTAAGAACTATAGGAATATTCTCTTTTTTTACCTTTTCTTATTTTGTAAGAAATTTTATGAATACTTTATTTTATTTAGAAAATAATTGACTAAACATAGAATTAAAAGTAAATTGCAATACGTTTCATGCCATCGAAGGTACACTTTATATTTAAAACAAGTGACTAAACATAGAACAAAAAGTACGTATAATTCTATGTTTAATCAGTTAAATATCATTAAACTTCTTCATATTTTGATATTTAAAATTTTGTATAATCTTTATTTTACATCTTTATATGATCTCGCATGCATTACTTAATAATATTTATGCAATTTTAAGAAAATATAAACTCATTGTAAGGTACACGCGCAACGCGCGTAGCCTTAGACTAGTAATTGGAAAAACCAAAACTAATGTACTTATAAGCTATTAAATTCTTTAGATGGATCCCACTTTTCAGTCAACCTTCACTGTCTTTATTAAATGCATTACACATTTAGCAGTTCAAAAAAAGTACCGAACAATACATAAAACCTGAAAACTCACAAAGTCACAAGCTATGAGATGTTCTAACTATTCTATACATCACCTCTACAAAAAGAAAGAGAAATGAACATGAGGGGATTGAAGGGGACTCCGAGGATCTTGGCGCGGGCAAATGTACCGTGAAGTCACCAACAGGTAGTAGCGACTGCAACTAGTGATGAGGCTGATACGATGAACCTAGATCTGCACACGAAAAATATGTTTAAATTTTTTTTCTTCAGTTTTCACAAAAAAAATAAATTTTTTTTTACTAAAACAATGTTTTTGTTCAAAAACAAAGTCTAGGAACTATTTTACCTAAAAAGGAAGGAAAAGATTTTTTATATAATTGAAATAAGGAAAGATTTAATAAGTAATATTTTAGTTGGTTTTAAATTAATGTCCTAAATATTAAACAAAATAATTAAATTACAGTTTTATCCAATGTTAAATTTATTTTTTGAATCTATCTATATTATATTAAAAGGAGAGTAGTATGCATTGTGGTTAAGCCAAGTGGAAGGCTAAAATGAAGCCACTTGGCAATTTTAAGACAATATCTATAATTATAAAGTATAAATGGAAACATAATTAATGGAAGTAGTTGAATGAATCTTATACATAATTTAGATAAATCTTAGATAAATTTATTATCTATATTTATATGTATATGTATATTTATATCCATATCTACTATATTTAGATCATATAATGATTTACTCATAGATTTTCTTCTATATTAGTTAGAAATATGAAGGTAAAAAATTAACTTAAAAAATGCAATAGAAAAAATAACTCTAAAGTAACTAAGAATCACTGAAAATTAAAAAAAATTTAAGAAACAAAATAAGATCTTGCATAAAATATAAAAATTATCTCCAATGTAAAGTATTAATTACTCAGTAAAATATATTTTAATAACAAGAATAATAAGTCATATTAATACTGACAAATCAGGCAAATGGATATTTTATACATAAATAAATATTTCTTATATGATTAGATAAATCTAACTTAAGAAGAACAAATCTTAATTACTCGGACAAAATTTAAACATATTTACAAAATCTAATAAGAATTAAGGCAAAACAAATTTGATCAAATTTAACTTAAATGTATAAATCAACTAATATTGACTTCTATTTTCATTATAATTAGATTCCAAATCTTTCTAAAAATAAGAATTTTTATTTTAGAAATTACTAACCACATGATCCATTTTCTTATATATATTGTGACGACCCAAAGAGTCATCACTTGTTTTATTAATCATTCCGAGCTTTGGAGGTCTTGAAAACCTCATTTATAGTTGTAGAAATAAATGATAGTGGAACCATTGTTGTAAACATTTGACATAAGATGAGGTTTATGGACTTTACGTATAGCTTTGAAGACGCATACATAGCCTCTCCTTCCTATTCGGTGATCGTAAATACTCAAGTCATGTGGTCTCATACAGATAATCTCCAAATTAGCAAAAAACGGTGATGGGTCATGTGGAATGTTAGGAGTGTGTGAATAAAGTCCCCCGTGAAAAGTAGAAAAGAAAATAAGCTATTTATAATAAGTTGGATATTCTTAATAGTGTAACGCCTTTTGGGGAAACAAGGCGCATTTGGTCAAAAGCGGACAATACCACATCATGTTAATACTATATTACCGCTGTTTTTGCCTAACGATATTGCTAATATCATGGTTTTTTATGTATAATAATAATATTAAATAAAGTGTATAATTAATACATGTATTATTTAATACATAGATTAAAAAAATACTATCAAATAAGAAATTAATAATACGAAAGCTAATACATAATATTCTTTTTTTGTAATATATCCAACCAAATAACCCCTGAAACCAAGTTATCCAAGACTTAAATATGGATATGACCACAAAATTGAAATTTTGCTAGATGAAGAAAAACAAAAATTTGATACCAAATTAAATATTTAGATATATTAAATAAATATCTCATGTAGATAATTTATTAATAAAAATTAAAAGCGAAATTTGTATCTTGAGACTAAAAGCGAAAGAAAATTTAATTGCACATAGTACAAAAATAATTATATGAAAATTCAAATAGGTTTGAAACATTATAAAGGAACTTATTTATTAAGTTTTAGACTAATTCAAAGTAATATTTTAAAATAAGACGTGATATTATTTTGAGTTTGGGTCAAATATTTAGGTAAAAGCTAATTAATATTTTTTAATAGGGAAGAGAATGTATAAAGAGGAAAATAGCGATAGTGCAATGATGCTTATATTGTAGATTTATTTAAAAAAATATAAATTAAATTATTAAATAATAGTAAAACAATATCATTGATAGATTTGAATGATGAAAGAGTTCTGAGTAAACGGATGATAGTATAATTGCATTAAATTTTAAGAATAAAAGTTTACATTTATTAATGATTATTATTAGGGTAATAAGTAATACATTAAGTTAATTTAAAAGCTAATAAATGTTCACATTACAATATAACAATATTAAATAATAAATATTGCAATAATTATGAGGAAAGAACAAAAAAAGAGAAAAATTATGTCTGAAAATGTGGAAGGATAAGACTTATTTCACTATGAGATAAAAAATAAAGTGGTAGTAAGAATTGTCCAAAATAGTATTATTTAATATGGCACCCAGTCCCCACGACTAGGTAAGCCTAACACGTTGCGGAATATACAAGTTTATGAACATTAAATAAGAAATAGCGGAAAACGATATAAATAAGAATGTAATCCGTGCCGCTTGGCACATACACCCGTCAAACACACTGTATAAACACCACCAAGACCCGGAATCCCACGGGTAACACATACTAAGAGAAATACAACTATGGCTCTATGTGTAAAGCGTATCTAAACAACGAGATGAAGGAAAAACATCTACTAGAACTATCAGAATAGAAGGATGGCCTCCGGATCCGCGGACGTAGCAGATCATACCTCGAGGTCACCTAAGGTGCTGCTGAATCACCTAGGATGAGCCTGTCCTGATGTACCTGGATCTGCACAACAAAAGTGTGCAGAAGAGTAGCATGAGTACACCACGGCGGTACTCGGTAAGTGCCAAGCCTAACCTCGATGGAGTAGTGACGAGGAAGGTCAGGGCCCTACCGAGAGAACAATTACAAAAATGATAATAACAATAATAAGCAGTTTAAATGATAATAATTCTGAATGCCAACAATAAAATGATTACCGCAACCGTCTACAATTAACTAACAACAAATAACAAACTCAATTAATAAGTCCAGGACCCGTGGGAATTGAACCCACAGTCCCATTGACAGTACCTCGGGTCTCCGGGAATCGAACCCGCAGCCCATGTCTCAATAAATCTCGGGATCTCCGGGAATCGAACCCGCAGTCCACATCTCAATAATATATCAATAGCTCGGGATCTCCGGGAATCGAACCCGCCGTCCCTACAAATAACTCGGGATCTCGGGAATCGAACCCGCAATCCCTACAAATAACTCGGGATCCGGAATCGAACCCGTAGTCCCTACCAATAACTCGGGATCTCGGGAATCGAACCCGCAGTCCCTACAAATAACTCGGGATCTTGGGAATCGAATCCGCAGTCCCTACCAATAACTCGGGATCTCGGGGATCGAACCCGCAATCCCTACAAATAACTCGGGATCTCGGGAATCGAACCCGTAGTCCACATTTTAATAAATCTCGGGATCTCGGGAATCGAACCCGTAGTTCACATTTCAATAAATCTCGGGATCTCGGGAATCGAACCCGTAGTCCATATGTCAATAAATCTCGGGATCTCGGGAATCGAACCCGTAGTCCATAACCACAATAAGTAAAGGAATACACAGAGAGAAGTATAATATGCTTAATGATAACTTCGCCGATGAACGGCGCCAGCGATTACCAAGAAAACTCAAGTAAGTCAATTAAGCAACTAGACGGTTAGATTCTATCTAATCATGCTTTTCTAACTACTACCGGGTAGGAATATCGAATTTAACAACTAAAAACACGAATATCACTCATTGAACATTTTGAGTAAAGTATGTGTTCAACAACCAGCGCATGTACACGCCCGTCACCTCGCGTACAAGGCATTTAAAGTATCACAATAATATCCTAGGGTGAAAGTCCCCCACACGAAGTTAGACAAGCCACTTACCTCAATTCCGGTACAAAACCGCTAAGTAATAACCCTCTTGCCACGAATGTCGACCTCCACAGGCATAGTATCTGATAAAAATTAATAGAATCACATCAAAATAGGCCAATTGGGCATTACCCAACCAAAACAATTCAAAATACACCAAAACCCACAAGTTACCAAAACCCGACTTTCGGTACGCTTCTCAAAAAATTACGAAAGTTATATATTCAGGTTCCTTATCTCAACACGAGTCCGTGCATATAAAATTTATCAAAATCGAACTCCGTTTGCCTATTCAAATCAAAGATTTCCTAAAATTTAGGCCTAGGGCTCAAACCCTCCATTAATCCTCCATTAACAGTGAAATAATCATGGAGAAACATCAAAATAAAGTTCTTATATTTACCTCCTTGATGAGACGAGAACAACACCGTGAAAATCACCTCAATCGGAGCTCTAGAACTCAAGATATGCCCAAAATACTAAACTTCTCGGTTTTAAACACTAACCAGGCCTATTTTCGCTTTTGCGAATAATTTCCGCATATGCGGGACCGCTTTTGCGGTTCTATTTCCGCTTTTGCGGTTCCGCATCCGCGGTCAAATTCCGCTTCTGCGGTTCTGACAGACACCCGCACTTTTCCTCGGCACGGAAATGAGCATAACTTCCTCATACGATGTCCAAATTCGACGATTCTTTTTGCTATGGCTCCAAAATTACGATACGGATCTAATGGTTCAAACAAAACTGAATTTGGAGAACATTTACCTAATATGGTACCCCTTTATGTTCAAAGAAGCAAAGGTTGAAACATCAAATAAGAGCGTGATCACAACCCGAAACACACCCGAGGCCCCGGGACCCCAATCAATCATACCAACCAACCCCAAAACACATTACGGACTTGCTCGAGGCCTCAAACCACATCAAACAACTCTAAAACCAAGAATTACACCCCGATTCAAACTTTATGAACTTTGAAGTTTCCAACTTCTATTTTCGATGTCGAAACCTATCAAATCGCATCCGATTGACTTCAAATTTTGCACACACGTCCAAAATGATATATCGAAGCTACAGAAACTTTCGGAATTCCATTCTGAACCTCGGATCAAAATCTCACCTATCAACCGAAATTCGCCAAAATACTAACTTTGCCAATTCAAGCTTAATTCTACACCGATCATCACAAAAATATTCCGGACACACTCCTAAGTCCCAAATCACCTAACAAAGCTATCCGAACCATAAGATTTGCATTTTGAGTCCGATATCAAAATTTCCACTTCCGGTCAAATTTTCTCAAAAACCTTCAATTTTCTATCTTTAGCCAAACGACTCCAAAATGACCCACGGACCTCCGAATTCACTTCCGATCGCGCTCCCAAATCCGGAATAACCATACGGAGCTACTCCCAGTCTCGAAATCCCAAACGGACATCAATAACACTAAAATGCATTTTAAGCCAAATTGATGCAATTTCTTCTAAAATGCTATCTTCCATAATATGCGCCAAAACGCTCCCGGGTTATCCAAAACCCGATCCAGGCATACGCCCAAGTCCGAAATCATCATATGAACCTGTTGGAACCTTCAAATCTCAATTCCGAGGTCGTATACTCAAAATTCCAATCCTAGTTCATTTCTTCAATTTTAAGCTTTGGAAATGAGAATTTTCATTTAAATTTGACTCCAAACTTCTTGAATTTTAATTCTGACCATACACACAAGTCAATATACTTGAGATGAAGTTTCTCATGGCCTCAAACTGCTGAATGACGTGCCGTATCTCAAAACGACCGGTTGGGTCGTTACAATCTCCCCCACTTAAACATACGTTCGTCCTCGAACGTGCTGAGAACTACACTGAAGTAGTCTAAAATCACTGGTTTAACATCTCATGCAACTTCATGTGCTTCCACAACTCATTTGAGCACATTAGCTCGATAACTCTATAGATATACTCCTTTATTCGAGTAAATAAGCCATTAGACCCAATTCCAACATCCGGAATTTCTGCCTAGCATGTTTCCATCATACGACCACAATATCATTCTTCACACGTTGTACCCATACATGACTGCATAACTTTGTTGAATTCACACTTTGCATCACTTTACTCATGGGACCACAATAATATTCTTTAAATATAATAGTCGAAATTCCACAAATCCGATGCTCTCATTGCATCTCATGACCTACATGGGTCTTGCTCTAGCTTTTACAACACCGATACGACGGAAGAGATGTGCATGAATTCATATTTAGTTGCCAAGTCAACAAATCATTCAGTCTATACTTCTAACAAGATCCATTACCTTGTCCTAAACCAAAGAATGTTATTTTCCTCTATAATATACTTCATATAATCAGTTTGCACTGACCCCAAATCCCATAACCTCATCTCACCAGTATGAACTGCTCAGGCGAATAGCCACCTCAGACACAATCAAAACTCCTGCAAGATGACACAATGTGCCGGTAGGCTACTAATTTGTACGTGATACAAAAGGAAGGCGAACACTAGAGAGAACTATTCAACTCTCACACTAACATGGACTTCCTCGGAAAAATAGGAAACATAACACATAAAAGCAATTATGGACACTGAAATAAACATCACACTGTTGCGGCGTGCAACCCGATCCCAATAATATACCCATGGCGGCGTGCCACCCGATCCAAACAATATAACCATGGCGGCGTGCCACACGATCCAAACAATATAACCATGGCGGCGTGCCACACGATCCAAATAATATAACCATGGCGGCGTGCCACACGATCCAAATAATATAACCATGGCGGCGTGCCACCCGATCCCTGTATAAAACTCACACAAGGAGCCATACGTCGAGCTGAATAGCTCATCACATCAAAATGCTGAATATCGATCATAAGCATACTAAGGTGCATGATATCGGTCACAAGGAAACATATAGCGCCATAGGCTACAAACTCAAGCGCAACTGAGGTGCGATATAAGATCTGAGTCTCAAGAGCCATCATGCTCCTATAACATCACCGCTGAGCGGAACCCCAACACATAAGGAACTTACCAAGCCGTCTCACACTCATACGGCACAATATATCTTACATGAATTAACCAACCGCGAAATAAGACCGCGACTATCCCTTCATAAAGGGCGCATTGCTCGAAGAAACATAACTGGCCTGACGCAAGGCTCACTTCCACATTTAAATCTATCCACCGACCTTAAGTCTATCATGGTCGTGCCAAGATAAGTCAATAGTATTTCACAGGTCTATAACCCAATAAGCAGAGTGCCCTCCAGGCATAACTTCTCAATTGAATGATATCACCAAAATCCTCATACTTGGTTTAAATTTCTAACCAATCAAGTGAATGCAAGTCACACCTATACAATCTTCTTATGGGACAAGCTCCCACCATCTTCCGAATAATTAAACGGGCATGCACATTCAACCCACCGGCTGCACTAACACTGAAAAGTGATCAGGAGTCCCTAACCGGGATGCAAAGCCTTTCTCATAGAACACCGATCTCAAATGATACCGATGTTAATACCCATCTTACTCAAAACACTGAAACTCCTTTCCTGCTCATCCGAGCTCTTTATATCACATACATTGACCAAACTGTGACCTTGGTCCTTACTTCAATTTTCATACTACTCACTGCACCTCACGTGCCGATATACAATAGACGCAATTTCCATCATAGCTCTAGAACTGACGATAGACTAATACTTCATCACATAATACTTTCCATTTAGCTCACTGCAGGAGAGCTATAACAACATACGGCGAATTCTCATAGCCATCGAATATGCCAATATCTAAGTAGTGGTCCAAGCCACCATAACCCTTTCCGAGGTCTGCCTACTCATAACAGGCCCCTAACAGACGAATACTTCAGAATGACATCAATCACTGCGGCCGACAAGTCTCAAATGCACCGCCACAAATCACATGCATAACTCGTTGCATGAACCGATCATTGACACCAATACGCCAACTCAACTATGGCTGATCAATCTACTTCCTTCCAGGTTATCCTTGATTACCTTAGAAATGTTAATATCTTCCTTCAATACCTAACTTATTTCAACCGCACTTACCCCGAGTGACCTTAAATCATAAGGCCATGCTATCTCAAGAACGACGACCATTTCATGTCTCTCAAATACTACACCATAAGTCAAAACATCATAGATCGTTTTGTGCCTTTCTTCATAAGTTGCTTCAAAAGCTTCAGCCTTAACTGTACTTATAGATTCAGAATTATTAGGCGCCACACTTTACCTCTTGAATTCACTAGGACCGCTATTGAGAACCATCCGGTTCTAACTTGCCCCAGTGCGCAACCAACTCTACTGAATTTCTTTATAACATATGAATACCCTCTCGATAAAGCACCCAGCGGAATCACTTCCCGCGAAGTCTGCACCTATACGAGGCATAAATCATGAATTTTCCCTCAAGTTTGAACATGAGCCAGTAAGGCTAAACATAACATGCATTCAACAATACATATACTCAAATTGCCACACATGGTCCTTTTCCCGTGGCTGCAATAACACAATAATACGCTGGTATCCATAATTCACACAGGTAATTAACCATGCGACCCAATCTTAAGCGGTGGGACTCTCCCACTTAGCCCAAAGCCACTATTACACGACTCTCGAACACATTATAACCATTCTCTCAAGTCATTTACTATTATTCAACTGCAACTCACTTGATCCAACGAATATAACCACCTGTGCTATATTAGCACTCTAACACCATAGGGTATGAACTCATCCCAATACAACCAAGCATATTCCCGCTCTATGTATCGAGCATTCTTTACCACGACAGATTAAGACATACTGTGATTCTCACACCTACGAAGCACCATGTAGCCTTCGCCGAAGTCTTCCCTGCCGATAATGAAATGTAGAATTATTATGGACACAGGAACATCAAAAGTCCCAACGTCATACCATACGAGTCTCAACTCTTACTCTTCCACAAGTTTCAAAGAACTTTTTGAATAGCACCTAAATACAGTGCGAGCCAAATCTGATATGATACATGACCCATAATTTGGTCGTTGATAGTGAAATCCTTTCAGTTAGCACGAAGCCTTAAAGATACATCTTGCTAATCCACGATAATAGCCTTTATCATATGTACGTCTTCATCATAAGACAACCCAAGACATTGGTTTGGTACATGTCCTTCTTAAGACAGTTAAACTCATTTCCCCAGTATCTCTGCTGGCTGAATTCTTCGCTAAATAGATATCTCATATGAACCATATAGTCTTTATTACCACTAACTATCTTTAGATCTACATCCACCTTGTGATTCTACCTTTACTGTGACGATTAGGCAGTTAAGTAAACCTTCTCAAGACCATACTTATCAACCGAATGTCAGAACCTAGTGCACCCCCATGTGCACAATTGAAGATCTCTCAATTCTATTGCATTATCGATATGGATGACACGCGGTAACAATGGTTGAGTAAATTCTTGACTTCCTTGAGATCTCTCTGCAGCGTCACGAACCGTTGGCGCATACTTGATACCGAGTGCGCAATTTCAATACACGAGTGGATGCAAAAGAACATATGACATAGGCTCCAACCGAATAAATGGCGCACGATAAGGAATTCAAAGAATTGAAGAGTTTCCTAAACAGTTACATAGCCCCTCGTAGATAAATACAGACGTCTCCGTATCGATCAGCGAGAATCTAAGTAACCGGTCTGTGTCCCGTGACTCCTACGAACCTAGAGCTCTGATACCAACTTGTCACGACCCTAGTTCACCAATCGTGAACATGTCATGACGGCACCCAGTCCCCACGACTAGGTAAGCCTAACACGTTGCGGAATATACAAGTTTATGAACATTAAATAAGAAATAGCGGAAAACAATATAAATAAGAATGTAATCTGTGCCGCTTGGCACATACACCCATCAAACACACTGTATAAACACCACCAAGACCCGGAATCCCACGGGTAACACAGACTAAGAGAAATACAACCGTGGCTCTATGTGTAAAGCGTATCTAAACAACGAGATGAAGGAAAAACATCTACTAGAACTATCAGAATAGAAGGATGGCCTCCGGATCCGCGGACGTAGCAGATCATACCTCGAGGTCTCCCAAGGTGCTGCTGAATCACCAAGTATGAGCCTGTCCTGATGTACCTGGATCTGCACAACAAAAGTGTGCAGAAGAGTAGCATGAGTACACCACGGCGGTACTCAGTAAGTGCCAAGCCTAACCTCGATGGAGTAGTGATGAGGAAGGTCAGGGCCCTACTGAGAGAAAACAATTACAAAAATGATAATAACAATAATAAGCAGTTTAAATGATAATAATTCTGAATGCCAACAATAAAATGATTACCGCAACCGTCTACAATTAACTAACAACAAATAACAAACTCAATTAATAAGTCCAGGACCTGTGGGAATTGAACCCACAGTCCCATCAACAGTACCCCTGGGTCTCCGAGAATCGAACCCGCAGCCCATGTCTCAATAAATCTCAGGATCTCCGGGAATCGAACCCGCAGTCCACATCTCAATAATATATCAATAGCTCGGGATCTCCGGGAATTGAACCCACAGTCCATATCTCGATAACTCAGGATCTCGGGAATCGAACCCGTAGTCCGTACCAATAACTCGGGATCTCGGGAATCGAACCCGTAGTCCCTACCAATAACTCGAGATCTCGGGAATTGAACCCACAGTCCCATTCTCAGTACCTCTGGGTCTCCGGGAATCGAACCCGCAGCCCATGTCTCAATAGTATCTCAATAGCTCAGGATCTCCGGGAATCGAACCCGCAGTCCTTACCAATAATCAATAAATCTCAGGATCTCGGGAATCGAACCCGTAGTCCACATTTCAATAAATCTCGGGATCTCGGGAATCGAACCCGTAGTCCACATTTCAATAAATCTCAGGATCTCGGGAATCGAACCCGTAGTCCACATTTCAATAAATCTCAGGATCTCGGGAATTAACGATAACTTCGCCGATGAACAACGCCAGCGATTACCAAGAAAACTCAAGTAAGTCAATTAAGCAACTAGACAGTTAGATTCTATCTAATCATGCTTTTCTAACTACTACCGGGTAGGAATATCGAATTTAACAACTAAAAACAGGAATATCACTCATTGAACATTTTGAGTAAAGTATGTGTTCAACAACCAGCGCATGTACACGCCCGTCACCTCGCGTACAAGGCATTTAAAGTATCACAATAATATCCTAGGGGTGAAAGTCCCCCACACGAAGCTAGACAAGCCACTTACCTCAATTCCGGTACAAAACCGCTAAGAAATAACCCTCTTGCCGTGAATGTCGACCTCCACAGGCATAGTATCTGATAAAAATTAATAGAATCACATCAAAATAGGCCAATTGGGCATTACCCAACCAAAACAATTCAAAATACACCAAAACCCACAAGTTACCAAAACCCGACTTTCGGTACGCTTCTCAAAAAATTACGAAAGTTATATATTCAGGTTCCTTATCTCAACACGAGTCCGTGCATATAAAATTTATCAAAATCGAACTCCGTTTGCCCATTCAAATCAAAGATTTCCTAAAATTTAGGCCTAGGGCTCAAACCCTCCATTAATCCTCCATTAACAGTGAAATAATCATGGAGAAACATCAAAATAAAGTTCTTATATTTACCTCCTTGATGAGACGAGAACAACACCGCGAAAATCACCTCAATCGGAGCTCTAGAACTCAAGATATGCCCAAAATACTAAACTTCTCGGTTTTAAACACTAACCAGGCCTATTTTCGCTTTTGCGGATAATTTTCGCATAGGCGGGACCGCTTTTGCGGTTCTATTTCCGCTTTTGCGGTTCCGCATCCGCGGTCAAATTCCGCTTCTGCGGTTCTGACAGACACCAGCACTTTTCCTCGGGCACGGAAATGAGCATAACTTCCTCATACGATGTCCAAATTCGACGATGCTTTTTGCTATGGCTTCGAAATTACGATACGGATCTAATGATTCAAATAAAACTGAATTTGGAGATCATTTACCTAATATGGTACCCCTTTATGTTCAAAGAAGCAAAGGTTGAAACATCAAATAAGAGCGTAATCACAACCCGAAACACACCCGAGGCCCCCGGGACCCCAATCAATCATACCAACCAACCCCAAAACACATTACGGACTTGCTCGAGGCCTCAAACCACATCAAACAACTCTAAAACCAAGAATTACACCCCGATTCAAACTTTATGAACTTTGAAGTTTCCAACTTCTATTTCCGATGTCGAAACCTATCAAATCGCATCCGATTGACTTCAAATTTTGCACACACGTCCAAAATGATATATCGAAGCTACAGAAACTTTCGAAATTCCATTCTGACCCTCGGATCAAAATCTCACCTATCAACCGAAATTCGCCAAAATACTAACTTTGCCAATTCAAGCTTAATTCTACACCGATCATCACAAAAATATTTCGGACACACTCCTAAGTCCCAAATCACCTAACGAAGCTATCCGAACCATAAGATTTGCATTTTGAGTCCGATATCAAAATTTCCACTTCCGGTCAAATTTTCTCAAAAACCTTCAATTTTCTATCTTTAGCCAAACGACTCCAAAATGACCTACGGACCTCCGAATTCACTTCCGATCGCGCTCCCAAATCCAGAATAACCATACGAAGCTACTCCCAGTCTCCGAATCCCAAACGGACATCAATAACACTAAAATGCATTTTAAGCCAAATTGATGCAATTTCTTCTAAAATGCTATCTTCCATAATATGCGCCAAAACGCTCCCGGGTTATCCAAAACCCGATCCGGGCATACGCCCAAGTCCGAAATCATCATATGAACCTGTTGGAACCTTCAAATCTCAATTCCGAGGTCGTATACTCAAAATTCTAATCCTAGTTCATTTCTTCAATTTTAAGCTTTGGAAATGAGAATTTTCATTTAAATTTGACTCCAAACTTCTTGAATTTTAATTCTGACCATACACACAAGTCAATATACTTGAGATGAAATGTGGAAGGATAAGACTTATTTCACTATGAGATAAAAAATAAAGTGGTAGTAAGAATTGTCCAAAATAGTATTATTTAATATGCTCAAACAACACATATCACAATATTATATGTTAAGTATTTTTTTAATATTGACCATAAAATAAAATACAAGTGCCAACATCAAGGGGTTGAGTTATTACAATAAATAAATAAAAAAAGTTATCCACTATGGGATTTGAGAAATGGTTTCATGTTATTCTTTTTAATTAATATCTAATAATTATTTATAATTTTCATATAGAGGTTTAATTTTAAGATTATTTGCACATAATTCATATAATCCAAATCAAAATTAGATATGGTTTATGCCGCGCATCGCGCGGGGTACTAAAACTAGTATATATATATTAAAGGAATAAAGTTAAAAAGAAAATATTTCTTGAAGAATAACAAAAGATCATCATACAATTATGTTTCTATGATATATGCTATATTATGGTTGTGAGAATGTGTGTGTATCCTATCTCAATAAGTATAAAATAGAAAACATTACATAAATATTTTATTATAAATTATTTGAGTAATGAAATAAAGATGAAAGAGGTACAATGTCTTCAAAAATAAATATTGATTCTTCTTAGCAATTCAATAAATGAAGAAACAATAATAGTAGAAATTCTCAATCATCTTAGTCAATATTTTTAACTTAAGATTTATTTATTACTATAATGTCACAAGTTCCCGTATTTCTTTTTATTTTCATCAAGAGTACATAAACTCTAGAAGATTTAAGAGTTCATTCTAGAAAACACATACAGGATATTCAGCTAGCTGACAAAGTTTTTTTTTTCTTGCAGCAAAATATGAATTATTTCATTTATTTAATGAATAAGAAATACCGTAAAATATATAAAACAACTACTAATATAATCGCGTGAATGCAAAATTCAAAATTTTCCTAGTTTTAGTTGAATTTTGCATTCACGCGATTATATTAGTAGTTGTTTTATAGATTTTATAATATTTATGAATAATTAAATGATTATTCATAAATAGTAGGAAATTAATAAATGACCATTCCTAAGTATAGTAAAATAATCAAATGACTAACGTGTAAACTCTATTTAAAGTGATAAAAAAGACGAAAGACATTTCACTAAGACCTTCGTGTTTTTAATATAATATAAATAGATACTTTGTTTACTTTTTCCCCTGTCCCTCGTATGCATAAGAAAAAGTTTTTCTTTTTCTCTTCAAAATTCAGGTTTCAGTACTTAAAAAGAAAATTCCCTAAATGAAGAGAAACAAAATACAACTTTTTCTGAGCTTTTTGAGTATTCATTTTGACGCATGTTTGAGCTTAAAACTTCTTCTGTTAAACTAACTTACTTCTCATTATGAATTGGTAGAACGAACATTCAAATTATGATTATGCTTTCACCTCTACCAGTCAAAGGTGGACTAAATCCAAGAGTCCTTTTATCAAATCTCAAAATTTAGGAAGTCCACATTGCTATTCGCTGCTCAGGACTAACTAAGTGAAGGTTATTGCATTAGATAAAAAATAAGCAACTTTATTTCAAATCGAATTGAAATAGTATCAGTTGGCCATGAAGTTAAGTTGTTTTTAAATGATCATATTTTCGTTTAAACCACAACTTAATTATGATGTATATATTTTCACAATTCCGTAGAAATATCATTAAAAAAATTATATTATCGCGAACAATGCTATTACATAAAAGGAGAAAAAGAAGTAGGTTAATTAATTATAGAGAGTATTAACTTAATGTATAAGCATTACATTGACGCAGTCTTAATATCTCCAAATCGCCACATCTTATCTCTTCATTAAGCAATTGCTCGTAATAATAATTATATATCCAAAACCTAAGTATTTAAATCAAAACCTATAAATTCTTAAAATAGGGCAAAAGATAAAAAGACATCTTCAATAATAACAAAACACAAAATTGTACTGCCCGATAGGACAGAGAGGCTGTTTCCAATCGACCCTCGGCGAAAGATCGAGAAAAGGAAAAAAATAAAAACAAAACAAAAAGAAAGAGCATTAGTGACTCCAGAATAAACCACAAAAAACTGACATATAAAAGGGCAAAGTAAACAAAGCAACAGCATGAACAAAAGACATTAGTAATTCTAGGAGTACTCACAGAGATATTAACCTATCAGGAACCCTCCCCCCTCGACCCATCCCTATCCCGCGAAATAATAGGAGCCTCTAACCTACAACCTTGATACTAGACCTCCAGACTTTCCTATCAAGAGCTATGTCCTCGGAAATCCGCATAATAGTCATGTCCCGCCTAATCACCTCCTCCCAATACCTCTTGGGCCTCCCTCTGCCACGACTCGCGCCAACTACCGACAGCCGCTCGCAACTCCTCACCGGTGCATCGAGGCTTCTCCTCCGCACATGTCCGAACCACCTGAGTCTCGCTTCTCGCAGTTTCTCGTCCATTGGGGCTATGCTTCCCATTTGTTAGTAGCCATTTATAGCTAGGGGTGGCAAATGGGCGGGTTGGGCTGAATTTGGGCGGGTCAAGATGGGTTAGTCAATAAATGGGTCATTGCCCAACCCAGCCCAAAGTGAATTTGGGTTAAGATGGGCTAGGTCAAGATGGGCTAAACAATGGGTCATAACCCAACCCGCCCAACATGACCCATATTTTAGAATCATGCTCATCTTGCATAAAAATGTATTTTAGGGGGTTTGCGCTCGGGGTGGGGGGGGGGAGGAGGGGGGCTTGGGAGGGGTAGGGGTAGGAGGTTTAGAAAAATAAAATAATAGTAAATTGAAAATACAACAAAAAAATAATTTTTTTAGGGATTTTGCGTGGCGGGGTAGGTGTAGGGGTAGGCGTAGGGGGTATGATTGGGTGGCAGAAAAACTGAAAAATAAAAAATAGAAATGAATTTTTTTAGGAATTTTGCGTGGCGGGGAGGGATAAGGGTAGGGGTAGGGGCTAGGGGGTAGGGGGTATGGTGGGGTGGTAGAAAAATTTAAAAAACAAAAAATAGAAATTTAAAAATAAAAATGAAAAATAATTTTTTTTAGGGGTTTGGCACCGTGGGGTGAGGTGTGTGTGGGGGATGGGGTATTGATAGGATGGGGTGTGGTGTGGTGGGGTGATAGAAAAACTTAAAAAAAAATAAAAAGTAAAATTTTTTTAAGGGGTTTGCGCAGAGGTAGGTTAGGGGGTAAGGGTATTGGGGGCGTGAGAGTATAGGGGTAGGGTGGGTGAGGTAGAAAATAAAATAATTAAAAATTAAAAATACAACAAAAAAAGTGCGCGGGGTGGGGTGGGTGGGGTGGGGTGGGGGTGGGTGGGGTGGAGTGGGTGAGTGGTGTAGAAAAACAAAAGAACAGAAAATTAAAAATACAAAAAATAAAAAAATTGGAGCAACTAAGTAAATTTCTAGATAAGTTAAGGTTGAAATATTTTATTTTGAGTGAGTTTCATGGGTTGTATTTGGGCTATTAAATGGGTCAGAATGGGCATTTTAGTTGGGAGTTTTATAGCTTTACCCATAAAAATCAAACTAATTACCCTTGCCTACCCATTTATTTTTCTACCCAGCAAACTAATTACCATTCATCCCATTGTAGTGTTTGTGGGTAATTGCCTCTTTTTTTTTTCTCGTTTGTTTATGCTTTGCTTTTTTTTTCTTTTCCTTTTATGTTTATTTTTCAATCATATTAGTTTTTATTTTCTTTTTCCACCAAAATCCGATTCCTTGCTCAGTTTTGGCTTTTTCCATTTTTCCTTTTTCTTGTTTCTTTTCTAATTTCATTTAAATCTTTTGTTAGTTTATTTCCTTTTTTCTACATGATCTAATTTTATTCACTTTTTTTGCTCATTTTTATTCTTTTTTTTCGTGCAATAATAAAAAGATAATTAATATAATAAGTATTTTTTCACCCTTTTTAATATAGTTGATATAATATATATATATATATGTCTTGATTTTTTTCCATTTTCTTTTTCTGTAGTTCAGTTATAAGAACAACTTATACATTATACATGTTTTCTCTTCTTCTTTTTCCTTTCTTCTTCTTCTTCTTCTTTTTTTAATTTTTATAATTTCATTTATTATTATTTTGATTATTTTTTCTTTTAATTTTTTTTTCATTTTGCGCCTTTATTTTTGTTCCTATTTATTTTTGTCTCTATTTTTTTACTATATCAACAAATGATAATTGATGTAGTATTTTTTTATTTATTTAATTTTTATGTATTAATTATTAAAAAATAACTTATTATAGCATATAATATGCCAAAAATAATATATTACTAATAGTTGAAGTATGTTATTGGAATATACTATGACACCCATAGTATATATCATATACTGACATGGTATCATAGAGGACTAATCATTTCTTTTCCAAACAAAATACTCATTAGTCTCTATGATACTCATATGGTATATATCAAATACTAACGTATTATCGTATATTGATAGGGTAACATAAAGGTCTGGTCCGTTTCTTTCAGTAAGACACCGGGTCATCTATGATACCAACCTGGTATACATCATATACTAACACGATATCATAGATGATTGGTTCATTCTTAAAAAAAAGTCATTGGTCCTCTATGATACCCATATGGCATATATCATATACTGTCAAGGTATCATATAGTACTAGTTTATTCTTTCAAGAAAATTACTAGTGTATTGTTATAATTAATGATATACTTTTGAATTAATTATTATATACCAATATAACATACAGTATAACATGTTGGCATACAATACAACTTTATCTTCTTTGCGAGTTCTATTTAATATTGGCCTAAATTTAAAAATCTATTCTCAAAATATCCACCAAACATCATATATTAACACGATATTATAGAGGATTGTTCATTCTTAAAAAAAAAGTCATTGGTCCTCTATAATACCCATATGGCATATATCATATACTGTCAAGGTATCATATAGTACTAGTTTATTCTTTCAAGAAAATTAGTGGTGTATTATTATAATTAATAATATACTTTTGAATTAATTATTATATACCAACATAACATATATAACATGTTCGCATACAATACAATTTTATCTTCTTTGCTAGTTCTATTTAATATTGGCCAAAATTTCAAAATCTACTCTGAAAATCTCCACCAAACTTACTCAAAGTTTAGCCATGGCCTTCGATCATATTGTAATACAGTGATGGTATACTGATGGGTAACTGTGTTTTTATATAAATTTATGTCGAAATTGTTGATTATTATAGTATATTGTTCTGGTATATATGTATACTATTACAGTATACTGTTGCAGTATAACTGTATGCTCTTATAGTATATTTTACTACCGTGGTGGTATACTATTATGTAAATGCGTTTTTATCCAAGTTTCAGTTGGAATATTTCATATATTACAATATATCGTTTTGTTAGCTCTTTTATTAATTAAAAGAATCTTATTTTATTTCATTTTTTCTTTGTCATTAGATTGTGTACCATATAATAAGTCATAGTAATAATAATATTCAGAGTTAGATAATCGTAGTATGTGGTTAAGGGCGGATATAGCCTTTCAGATACGAGTTGAATTGAATCTATAACTTCCGATACAATATATGAATTTATTGTAAGAACCTAATAAAATCTCAACAAGTACTAGATTTGAACCCATAATTTTAACAGTATAACAAGTTCAATGTTAAAATTAAAAGTTGAATCATTAAATTTAAATCATGAATCCGCCTCTATATGTGGTTGAAGAGTTAACTTATCCATGAAGTTCATTAACGAGACATTTTGGATTAGGGAATCTTGATCTATGAATGCATGAAAAGAGTACAAAGATGCTCCTGAAGCCTTCAAAGTTCAAACAAAAGCACATATGCTGAAAGAGATGAATAATCTATGTAGGAATAAATAGGAGAGGAAAAATCCAAAAAAGACGTAAAGTAATCACCGGAAGACAAGAAAAGTCAGAGAAAAGTTAGGATAAATAGAAAGAAAAAAACAGAAAAGAGAAAGTACAAAAAGACAAAGAGTAATAATGGGAAAAGGGGAATGTCAAGGAAAAGTATGGGTAATTATTTTTGACCGCATGGGTATATTATGTAAAAAGTTTGAAGCGGATAATTAGTTTCTCCCAAATATGTATTTTGAGTAGATTTCTCATTTTTGTTCGGGCAGTTAAAATTCATTAAAGTAGTGTCTAAAGACTAAAGATATTTTAAACAGTGGCTTAAAAGTAAATACATGTGTTATTAGTGGGCTCAAAATAATTGTCTGTCATATGGATTCAGATGCAATTGCTATAACCTAGCACACAAACTTCTAAGAATTAATCACTTGTCTTTAATCATTGCTCAATTGTAGGTTGCTTCAACATCCTTCTATTTGCTTGTAGAGACCTCCCCAAGAACTCATGCAATAGCTTCCATTAAAGTTTTCTAATACTGGGTATGTTGTTGTTGCAGCTACTTATGCTATATTTACTGCAACAACATACCTAATACTAAAAAAAGATTTTGATGGTAGTTACAATTTATCATATCAGCTATATATAGTCACAATTTATTGCTGGTAGCTAAGCTTGATGGTGCAAAATAACTGTCCAAAATTAATGCAGAGTAATCAAATTCTAAGACATACATGTATATATGTAACTCTCTCAAATAGCTAACCAAACCAAAAAGAAGTGCAGTATTGTTTAATAATTGAAAGTATAATGGTGGCATCATCACTTATTTCTTTGATTTCCAAGAAGATCATCAAACCCTCTATTCCGACTCCTCCTCTTAGAATTCACAAATTTTCTTTTGTTGATCAGATTTTTCATTTTTCTATTCCTTTTTCATTTTTCTACCCCAAAAAATATAATGACAATTCATATGAACCAACTCACGTATCTCAACTTCTTGAGAAATCTCTTTCTAAAGTACTATCATTCTATTATCCTTACGCTGGAAGACTAAAGGATAGTTCCTCTATTGATTGTAATGACGCTGGGGTTGAGTTATCCCACGTTCGTGTCCATTGTCCCATGTCTGAAATTTTTAATCACCCTTACGCTGATGCTGAACATGTAGTTTTTCCGGTAGCCCACCCTCACGGCCACAATGAAGAAAATTTAGCTATAACTCAGGTAAGTTATTTTTTGGTTTAACTATCAAATATTTTCAAGGGTGTTCAGATTTAAAAGAATGTTCAAATTTAAAAGAAATAGTAAAAATATATTGACAAATGATGTTCAATATAAGTTTTATACATCTAAAATTAATATTTTACTTACATACATAATGCAAGTTTTCATAATATTTCGGCGAATGGTAACCCTGGCCATATTATAAGTGATTGTTCGAGCATCTTGGAGTGTATACTACTTTTTGCATCAAATTTAAACCCTCTTGACCACTAAATTACACTTTTGGGTTGTGGTAAGGAGGTTCGAAACTTAATATATAGAGGTAAAAATTTGATTTTTCTCAAGGGCTTTGGGTGAACCCCTCAAATCCGCCACTGATACTGACCCAAGTAATCTGGATTTTGATCAGGTAAGTTATTTTGATTGTGGAGGAATAGCAGTTGGTGGATGCTTATCGCACATGATTGGAGATGGTTGCACCGCCAGCAGTTTCTTCTACAACTGGGGGGTTTTGAGCCGCGATATAAGTGCAAATTTATCTCGTCCTCATTTTGTTGAAGACTCCATCTACCCTCAATCTAGTGATCATTCTATTGTGTCAAATTCTATAAAGTCAGAAGAACCGGTCGGATATGTAGGGAAAAGATTTGTTTTTCCTGCTACTAAAGTAAATGCACTCAAAACCATATTTTCTATGGATTCAGGAGTATGCAATCCCACTCGAACCGAAGTTGTGAGCTCACTCCTTTATAAATGTGCTGTAGCTGCACGAAGAGCAAATTTTGGTTCATTTAGACCATCTTCCTTGTTTCAACTAGCAGATATGCGCCAAAGGCTGAACCCATCTTTGTCACATGAAGCATCTGGAAATTTTATAAGTGGATTTTTTGTGCCAATAACAAATGAAAGGGAAATGAACTGTCCAAGATTGGTTAGTGAAATAAGAAAGGAGAAAGAGAAACTTGTGGACAAAGAATATATTAAGAAAAATACTTCAAAAGTACTTGATTCACTTGAAAAAGGGAAAAACAATGAATTTGATAGTTATTTTTGTAGCAGTTTGATTGCATTCCCGTTTTATAAAACGGATTTTGGTTGGGGAAGGCCAGCTAAAGTGAGCATGGCAACTGGCCCCTTCAGTAAGGAATTTTTTCTAATGGATAATCAAAGTGGAGGTGGAGTTGAAGCTTTAGTCATGTTGGACGAACAAGACATGTCTATATTTGAAAGAGATCCCGAGCTTCTGGAGTTTGCTATTCCAGCCCCAAATCTGTAATTCAAAGCGTCTTCTCGTCTGTCTAGTTTTATACCTTCTTGTGTAGTTATATTGTTCAAGTCCAGATTGTGTACTGTTTTCTTTTGCTGCTTTACTTTTGCCCTACTTTACTATTTAACCACAATGCATACTACTCTCCTTTTAATATAATATAGATAGATGTTGCAGCATAATTTAATGTGAGGAGTAAAAGGCTTTTTAGGGATATGTACATAAGGATATTTTGGAAAAACAAATCGAATTTTTTCCTGATTATACAAATGAACACTTATTTTGAACTAATATAAAAAAATAAATTAATAACTTATTATGGACAGGATGGAATATCAAAGTCAAATGTTCTAACTGACCACTTTCAATATCTCGAAATGGATGGTTAAAGTACATAAATAGTAATACTCCAAAATGAAGCTATCACTTTACTCCGTATACTTTTGCCCTACTTTACTATGGTTATCACTATATCTTTCTCCTGGCAACAGAAAGGAAAAAAGAAAACCACAAACACACACACACACACTAGCTTTAACACTCTTACAATATATTCATAGATAATTAGATATAAGCGATTCTCCTGCAGGTTTACTTGAAACATAATTAAGTAAACGCAGGGTTTTATAGATTCAACTCTACTGCCTGAAATATGATCTTCAGAAAAAGCAAAACATGTCGATCGCCTAGAAGTTGAATCTTTAGGTCTATGCTAGTTTGTTGTGCAAAGTATTCGAACAATGAGCTTAAAGTTCAGCATCTGCAACACGAACTCTGTAACGTTCTGCCAACCGTGTAGCAACTCTATTGCTAACAACACTTTCTATGATTTCAAACTTCTTATGGCTTGCATTCAAGGTCTCCATCTGTTTCTTCGAAAGATTTTCTTCCTCCTCCAGTTGATGCTACATAGAAAAAATGAACTTCTAACATCAGGAATACTTAAATGTGAGATATACACTGCAAGTAAAAAACGACAGTTTACCTTGAGCAAAAACTTGGATTCCTCTGCCTGTTTTCTAACCGTAAGCTTGATCTTGTTGGCCACCTCAAAATCCGGATCGCTAGAGTCCAACCATTTGCATACTATCTTACGACCAGGTTTTCTAGGACGGTCATCAAACATCTCTGCTTCAGCGGCACGTGCCCTGACTGGCCTTGGCATACCACATATCATAAATGGGGAATTGCTTAACTCAGAGATAATAGTTTTCGCCTGGTCTGCATTGTCCACCTCAACCAATGCAGCTTGTCCAATGTTCTTTGGTTCAAGGTAGTTTGGGATAAACTTGACCTGAATGACATTCCCAAATTGATCAAGAGCAGCTTTAACAACAGCTTCAGTAGCCACAGGTGAAAGGTTGTCAATGAATATAGTACGTTTCACTTTCTCTCCAAAAGCAGCATACTATTTGTCTGGAGTTTCCATGCTGAGTAACACCAAATTTCACCTATACACAAGCAATTGACCAACATCTTAGAAACAGCAGTAACCACAGTTTACATAATTTTGATAGCATAAAAAATTACTCATGAAACAAATATATCATCTTAGTGCTAATCACGCTGCAACCAACTTAATGCGATTAAAAGAGCACTATGTGTGTCCGTGTACACCGTCACGAGTTGCAGCACCGTGATCGTGGCTGAAACGGGTTGGCGCCAGTGTCCTCAGTTGTCTTCTCCAGTTATTTCTGCTCTTTTGGCCCAAGAGAAATGGCAGTCCCGAAGAGAGAGAGAGAGAGAGAGAGAGAGAGAGAGAGAGAGAGAGTTTCTTCCTTGCTGGAGGAAAATCCTTTTGAGGAAATCAAACATAGTGAAACAGTGTGGTTCAGCATCATCGGAAGAGAAGATGTCCGTGTACACCGTCACGAGTTGCAGCAAAGAGAAGAGGACCGTCAAGCACAATAACAGTTGGATAAACAGAGAAAAGATGCAAAAACCAAAAATAAGTAGCAATTCACAAGAAATTCCAACTCTATGGCAGATTTGTTTACGTTCAGGTTTACCAAGATAAGAAGCGCAGTAGTAATCATTGCCGAGTTGGCAAATGATACAGCAGTGAGGGACTTGCCTGTGATATTGGAGAGGTTCATTGACAATGGGAAAGAGTGAAAACTGGCAGTAAAATAGACGAAAAATCCTATGAGCTATACAAGCAGAGTGTGTAGCACCAGTGTTTGTAAAAGTGTAGTTATGCGAGATAGGTGGTTAACCATGTCAAGACATACTTGCTGGGAACTACTCTATTTCCTATTTACTTGAATTTGTCATTAGCAATTTCTCCTGGTGTTTTCCAAGGCCGATGGACCTAAGATGAATTTTCTGGAAGAAAGATCAAATAAGTCATGTACTTAATTCTGGATATGGACTTGATAGATATTCTATTGACAGAAGGAAATTTCACTTGGTCTAAGTGGAGGAAACACAGGGAAGTTTTCCAGGCTAGAACAATTTTAATCTCAGGTAACTCGAAAGAGAATATGCAAATACAAGAGTCATACAGCGAAGACTTCCCAAAAGCAGAAAAACTGCTTCTGCTGCTAGCCAAAGTACTTCTCTGTATTGGCCAAACAGCTCAAAAAAAATTTTAAAGTACTTTTGACCTCTCATAAGCTTGGCCAAACAGGCTCATAGAGGTAGTTTTCAGAAGATAATTACTGCTCACAAATGCTTTTCAAATTAATTAACCAAACAGAAACTGCTTCTCACCAAAAATACTTTTTATAATAGTACTTTTGAGAAAGGTACTTTTCAAAATAAGCTGATTTTAGAAGCTTGGCCAAATATGCTATTAGTCTAATGAAAACGAATATGCAAATACAAGAGTCATACAGCGAAGACTTCTTTATGATCACTTCCCCATTGTGCTGGATTTGGATAGATAATCAAGAGACCTCTCAGATTAGAGAACATGCAGTTATGAAAGGAAGGGCCTGAAGACAAAGTAAAGAACTGGTTGGAGTCCTACCATCCGACGGGAAACACAGATTTTGTGTTGATCGTGATGCTGAAATAGGAAAGGGGGTGTTCGAAACTGCAAGTAATAAGTGTTTGAACAATGGATCATCTCTTATTTGCAAAAAAAGGCAGTAAAAGATGCCTGGAATTTATTTTCTTTCTGAGACTGATTAGACAACGCCTAAAGCAGTTATAGTCTTATAGAGTGTTCAACCACCTTGAGGTGCTTTGCAGAAGTTTCAAGAAATGTGTAAACTTAAGATTCTAACAGATTAGCAAAATTTATCGTGATATAGGTAAGAAACATGAACAATCTAGATAGCTACAGTAGGAAGATTCGCAATGCTTTTATAGCCCTTGGTGCTTTCAATTTAGTTGTGATTAAACTACATTACTTAACAAAAAAATTACACGGATGAAACTATTAATAACATTACTAATAAAGGAGTCTCCACTGTCTTTTTGTGCCTCGCGATTCAAAGGAACTTTTGTTTTTGTACCTTCCTCGACTCCTGCTATCTGTTTCCCAAACTATCTTTGTTTGGCAAAAGAGAAACTCAGTTGATCCAACCCCTTTTCTTATGACTGATAAATCTATTTGGGGTCAACCCCTTAGGACCAATTGCAGCATCCAAAACTTGGGGATAATGGGTCTGCACCTCTACCCTTCTCCACATAAATACTATGCTTAGTTCACTAGGTGCATGGGCTCGAACCAATGACCTAAGTCCCAAATCCATCAACTTTTGCCACTTGAACTAAGCTCGCTAGTTGATACAACAATTAGCTAGCACCTAACAAAATTTTGTAGGACAATGTAGATGGACATTATTTTTGCTACACATCGTCATGTGCTGTATACAAACTTGTAATAAATAAATACCACAAATGCCAAAGCTCAAGCAAAGTTCTTTTCCATCCAAATTGCCTTCATTTTGTTGTAATACATATTCATGTTTCATCAATAACTTAATCATCCAAGTCTTTATGCTGCGCCTAGGAGGGATTTTTTTTTTTTTTTTCAGGCGAATTAGCAAGTTTACAACAACAACAACAACAACCCAGTATATTCCCACACGGTAAGGTCTGGGGAGGGTAATATGTAGACAGGCCTTACCTCTACCCGAGAGGGCAGAGAGGCCGTTTCCAATCGACCCTCGGCGCATGGAAAAAAAGGCAAACAAAAGCAAAAATAAAAACAAAAACAAAAACAAAAACAAAAACCGCATTAGTTACTCCAACATACACCTCATAAAAATTATCTAAACATAAGATGCATATGTACCATAAAGAAACAGGCATGCAATGATATCAAAACAGTAACTACCAGAAATGACTACCAAAAGAGAACACAAACTAATCATCTATGGGCGGCCCTACCACGCCTCACACCCCGGAAAAGGAGTATGAAAAATCTAGAAACCCCTATCCTACAACCCTGATACTAGACCTCCAGACTTTCCTATCAAGGGTCATGTCCTCGGAAATCCGCATCCTGGCCATGTCCTGTCTAATTACCTCTCCCCAGTATCTCTTAGGCCTCCCTCTGCCTCGCCTCACACCGACCATCGCTAGCCGCTCACAACTCCTCACCGGGGCATCGGGGCTTCTCCTCCGCACATGCCCGAACCACCGAAGTCTTGCCTCTCGCATCTTCTCATCCACTGGGGCCACCCCCACCTTCTCCCGAATAACTTCGTTCCTAATCTTATCTAACCTGGTGAGCCCGCACATCCACCTAAGCATCCTCATCTCCGCAACCATCATCCTCTGAACATGAGATTTCTTCACCGACCAACACTCCGTCCATACAGCATGGCAGGTCTAACCACAGCTCTATAAAACTTCCCCTTGAGTTTCTGTGTCACTTTTTTATCACACAAGACTCCTGATGCAAGCCTCCACTTCGACCACCCCGCCGCTATACGGTGAGTGACATCCCCGTCTATCTCTCCGTCCCCCTGATCACCGATCCAAGGTATCTGAAACTATCCTTCTTGGCTATGGCTTGAGATCAAATCATCACGCTCCCTCCCACTTCGCTCGACTCAAATCAAAATAAATAAATAAATAAATAAAAGTTCCACTTTAAAGGTCCAATAATCATGAATCAAGCCATAGTCTAATTTCACGTTCCAAAGCCAAACCCCAATTTCAAGAATCAATTTTTACCGAAGACAACCTCCTCCCACCCAACACCTTAAAATCAAATTTAAAAGAGAGAGAGAGAGAGGGAGAGAGAGAGAGAGAGAGGAAAAAGGGGAACTTGCAAAAGTATAGAGCAAAGACAGCAAAAGGGGTTTCCGGATGGTGCTTACCGTGAGCTCTCCCAGGTTGCTGGTGTTTACTCTGCTACCTTCTTAGATGGTGTGTTCCTATGGTTGTCGTTAAGTTTTTCAGTGGAAATTTGTTTTGTTTTTTTTTTTTACCCCAAAACTATCTCTATTTCATGTTTGGGCTTGAATACAAACAAATAAGGGTGTACAAAGAAATTCGGATAATCACAGCCGAACTGGAAAAAAGAATCCTGACTATGATTTGATTTGATTTTTATTTGGTATTGAAAAAAAAAATACCATGATTCGAGACCCCCCCTAGCTTCATCGATATTTATTGGTTTGCCTGCGTGGTCAGTGCCGATTTTGGAAAAGCTTTTATGTGAAATTTTGAAGAAAATAAAAATTTTGACTAAAAATGAGGCTAAAGTTTTATCTTTGAAGGTATTATTTCAAGGTTGGACTTACAACTTTTGAATGTTCCAATAAGTTTTATAGCTATTAACATTAGTAAACTAAATAATGCTAAAAAAAGCCTAAACCAATATCAAATCAATACTAATGCTAAGAAAAGACCTTCAATTCAATACTACGAAGGGGGAAATGTATTGAATATTTTTATTTTGTTTTGCAATAATTTAGATAAAAATGCATAACCTACTTTTATTTTTTCTTTATTAGTGTTTAGTTATTTTAGCAAGACTTAGTACTTTTAGATTATGTTTATTTTTATTATGGATTGTCTTTATCGTTAAATATTTTAGGATAATACCATGACATACGTCTCATATTTTGTATTATTTTCTTGAAAAATACTTTATATAGTTGTATCTTACTAGGATTAAAGAAATATTTTGAGTCAAGGTATATGTGCTATGAAGATTTTTACCGGAAAAACCCCAAATAACCCGAAAAAACTGAGATTGAAAAACCAGAGTTTTATTGGTTTGGTTTTGTCTTTAGATTTAATAACCCGATACCATTGGTTTGAATAGTCTAAACCAATCTGACCTATGTACTGATAGGAAAATAGTTTTGATGGGCTTTATCTAATAATTATTATATCATATAAGAGTCTTTGTGTTTGGGTTATGGGTATTTATCGGGCGGGCTGGGATAGGCTGAGTGGGGAAAACCCCAGCCCGTTTGGTTAGTCGGCGGGTTGGTTAACGGGCTCTTGGCGGGTTGGGAAATTTTGGGTTTTTTAGGGCCTGTACGGGTTCGGGCAGACCGGGCTCCAGTTATTTTTTTTTTAAATTAAATTTTATTTTTCTTATTCAATGTTATTGATACTTAAGTATTTGCGAACTTTTAAGGCTTAGAATTAAACTTTGAAGTTTAAAGTTTAAAGTTTTAAATTTGAAATTTGTATTTTAAAATTATAAAATTAAAATTAGAAAGTAAGTGGCTACAAAAAATTATTTAATAAGACCAACAAGCAAATTATTTACAAAATTGAAGTTTTTCACTTTATATTCTTAATACTTCAAATTAATTTGCAAGTTCTTTTTTTATTTTTATTTTTGAACTTGAAAATTAAAAGTTTACAACAACTATAAAAAATAAGAAATAGTATCACATATTTTGCATTATTTTTGTAAGTTTTTCCATGTCAATATAAGGTTCTATGTTTCCGGCATTGGTTGAATCGGAATCATAAACCATTATATCTCCAATTTCTTGGCCCTCTTCTTCGTCTACCTCGGCACGCTCTTGATTTCGCCGTTATGATCTTATTCAATCTCTGAAGCACACTAGAATTTTCAGAGCGTTGACGTCCAATGAATAACGGGTATCTCATAGTTGCTACCTTGCTTGGCTAAATGCAGTATCTGATGCGACTGTTGAAATCGACACATTTAGCACATCTCGAGCCATGACCGAAAGAACATGAAATTGATTTGAGTTGCTCTTCCACGATCTAATTTTCCAAACCCGATCGTGATAGCGCCTCTCGTGAAGACGAGGCCGACCAACAAAACAAAACGCTTCCTTTTTAGCAGTTATTTAACATTTATAAAGCTAAAACATAATTATCATAATCAAAAGCGCGTAAGATAATGATAACAATAAGGAACCATCCCGACATAGCCCGACATCGGGGTGTCACAAATCACGAGCATCTATAAGAATGTGATTCCACTTTACAAGTCTGGAAGTGCACTGAATAGGAATAATGAATAACATAGAAAAATAGTTGTGCTCCGAACGCTGGCAGTCACCTCGCAAAACCTCTACAACTCTGCTTCCATGCAGCCAATATCCGCTACCGGGTGAATAATACATGCAACTACACGCGAGGTGCGGGGAGTAAAGTGAGTACTTGTCACGACCCCAATCCCGGTCGTGATGGCGCCCAACCCAACGACAAGGCAAGCCCAACAAAATACACTCTCCAACCGGGTATTTGTCTTTCAGGGGAACCTCATCTTTCCCAATATAACTAGCAATTTCCTCTGATGTCAAAGTAAGCTCAAAGTCCAAAAAATGAAACACTTTGTGTGCCGGATCCGAACAAGTAACCAAGGCTCTAATGATATCACTTTGGGGTATAATGTCGAGCAATCCGGTAAGACCCTTCAAATATTTCTTGACTTCGTCTTGTCCGTTAAATGAAATAAAGTAAACACACCAAAATAGTACTAGTATCGCTACGACATGTAGCTCGATCCATATATCATTGTGGTGTGAAGCGCGCTCCGTTTATCATTGACTGTGCACATTGGGGGTGTGCAGACTTCGGGAGGGGCCCCTTACGGCCTAAGCACAATAATAAGCTATCTCGTGGCATATATATATATATATATGTTGATATTGATGCTGTGTGAAGCCCGATACAGTAGTATCCTCACAATACAGACCCTCAGCCTAACTCAGTTAACAGAATCATATAAGCCATTCGAGCAACAATAAACATGATGCTCAACCAAAATATTTTTTAGAAATATCATTTCGAGTGTTTAAGGCATAATAAACTTAGCTGAGTTTAAAAAAAATGGAACAATACATGACTAAGTTAAAATATATAATTAAAATAGTGAAGAATTAAACAGGATTCATATAATTGGCACGAGGCCCAAGTATGGCAATCAGCCCAAATTATGATGATAATAAGTAGTTTCAGTCAAATACACAGTAATTTCATCAATCGATACGGACCAAGTCACAATCCCCAATGGTGCTCTACCCCACGCTCGCTATCCGGCGTGCAAGTCACCTCAATATAGCACTATAATGTGCAAATCCGGATTTCAAACCTCGGGATATCATTTACAATCATTACTCACCTCGAACCGGTGAAATCTCTAGCTCGCAACACCTTTTCCCCTCTCAACATTAGAGCGAATACAATACAATATGCCAATGGGATAATACCCAATCGAAAACAATAAAAAAATAGCAAAAATCTTGAAATTAGCAAAACCCGATCTCTTGGCACTCTTCTCGAAAAAAATCAGAAAATTAGCATCACCGGATTCCTTATCTCGCCACAAGTTCATACATACCAAGAATTCCAAAATCAAAGTCCAAATGACCCCTCAAGTCCCAATTTTTCTCTCTTAAGTTTCAAGCCGTAAACCACCATTTTGTCCATCAATTTCTTAAATTTTCAGTCTAAAACTATGTAATAACACCATAAAATCATGTTTTAAGTCCAAGAATCCATACCTTATTGAAACCCCTTGAAATCTCTCTTTAAAATTGCCCACAATCCTCCAAGTCCGAGTTAAAAATATGAAACCCTTCAAAAATTCGCAAAGATGAAATTAAATAGCACTGCACAGACATTTCCGCATCTGCGGCTCCATGGTCACATCTATGACTCTCGCTTTTGCGGTCAATGCACTTCTTCTGGAGTTGACTGCATCTACGGTCCTCAAGCCCTTGACCACAATTTCACACCTGTGCTTTCCTAGCCGCTTCTGCTGCGCCGCACCTGCAGAAATAGACCTTTCAGCCTTCTTCAAAATTTCTTTTTTGTTCCGTTTACCACCTGGAATCCACCAGTGGCCGATCACAAACCAAAACACACGCGAGGCCCTCGGGACCCCGACCAATAACTCCAACCAGTCCCAAAACATATTACGAACTTACTCGAGGCCTCAAATCACATCAAACAACGCTAAAATCATGAATTATATCTCAATTCAAGCTTGAAGAACTTTGAATTTCAAACTTCTATTTTTGATGTTTAAACTTATCAAATCACGTCCGATTGACCTTAAATTTTGCGCACAAGTCATATTCGACATTACAGACCTCTTCCAATTTTAGGAATTGGATTCCGACCCTGATATAAAAATTTTCACCTCCGGTCAAACTTCTCAAAAACCTTTAAATTTCTATCTTTAGCCAGATTTCTTCGAGATTAGGCTGGTGTAATGACCCGACCTGTCATCATGGGAGTTACCACCCCATTTTTCCCATTTTATGCTTTTATATGTTTCATTATATGTATTTGGATAATTTGAAGTAATTCGGATAGAGTTCGGTCAGAAATGAGGCAATTAGTCTCTTTATGGGAAGGTTAGTTTGAAAAAGTCAACCAAATGCTGACCGATAAGTTAGAAAGCTCAGAATGGATTTTTGATGATTCGACTAGTTTCGGGGGATGATTTATGACTTAGGAGAGCAATCAGAATTGAATTTGGAGGTCCGGTGTAGAATTAGGCTTGAATTGGCTAAGGTTGGATTTTGGCGAATTCCGGATGGTAGGTGAGATTTTGATCCGAGGGTCAGAATGAATTTCGAAAGTTACAGTAGCTCCGTTAGGTGATTTTGGATATGCGTGCAAAGTTTCAAGTCATTTGGAGGTTCTTATGTTGGGTTTTAGATCAAATGCAAGTTTCGGAAGTTTTAGTTTAACTTAGGCTTGAATCCGTGATAATTCGATGATTTTGATGTTTACGATGCTGTTTTTATGTTACGAGCAAGTTTGAATGAGGTATTGTGATGTATTGGTAGCTTTGATTGAGGTCCCAGGGGTCTCGGGATCATTTCGGATAGCCAACGGGAATGTTTAGATCATAAAAATTCTGCAAAAAAATTGCAGGCAGCAGTTACTCTATGCGATCGCATAGAAAGGATTGCAATCGCATAGAGAGTCTGAGGGGGCGAATAATTTGCTCTATACAATCGCGTGAAGGGCATTGCGATCGCATAGGTTCCAGAATCTGTGCAATGCGATCGCGTAGGTATTTTGCAATCGCGTAGAAGAGGAAAAGGGTTCTCTGCGATCACATGGGTTATTCAGCGATCGCGTAGAAGGAATTTTGGGAGGCTTGAGATTTGTACTATGCGATCGCATCAGTGGTGTTGCGATCGCATAGAAGAAAACTTGGGCGGACAGAATAGTTTTAAGGGTTATTTCAGTCGCGAAAACCACTATTTTTACACCGCCTTGAGAGCGTTTTGATCGATTTTGACGAGGATTTTCAACGGGTAATGCTCGGAGGAAAGTCTCTTGACTAGAAAACATCATTTTATACAAGAATCAACACAAAAATTCATGAAATTGGGTAGAAATTGTGAAGAACTAGGGCTTTGTTCTTGAAAACGAATTTTTGGAATTTGAAAGGCCATTTGAACTCCATTTTCGATAAATTTTATATGTACGGACTCGTGGCGAGACGCAAAATCTGTTGGTATGATTTTCGGAATTTTTTGAGAAGTGGTCCCGGGGCTCGGGTTTTACCAACTTCGTGAATTATTGTACTTTTTGAGTATTTTTGATTGGGTTGTATTTATTTGACCCATATTTATGTATTTGCTGTGGTTTTGACTAGATTCGACGTGCGAGGAGGTCGATACAAAAGGAAAAGGCATTGCAGACGAGTCCACGGCCGGTTAGAAGTGATTAGTTGGTGTATATGATGGCCCGAGGGTTTGAAACCCCGGCTTATCACGTTGCGATGCTATTTAGGACGTGACTCACATCCCATGGCAGCTGCGGGATTGTTTTTGACTGGGGATTGTGACTTGGTCCACCCCGAACAAGAATAATACTATATTGGCAATTGAAACGTACCCTGTGTTGAATATATCTAGGCTTTATGCCATGTTTGGGGCCTTGCGCCGACCTGTAGTATCCTTAGGGGATAAATATCATTATGATAGCATGATTTGTAAAATCATTTATGTCAGCCCTGGGTTTAATCACTATTATGAACTGCTAAATCATTTTTTACTGAAAGTTAAATAACTAAAGTATTTCCTTATTAATGAACTGGAAATTGGAAATAACTAAATTGAAACTGTATGTGACTCATATGTATATTGTGGACTGATTATGGATCGTGCGGCATGCCGCAGTGAGTGATATGAATATATTGCGCTTGGGCTAAAGGAGCCGTTCCGGAGTCTGTACACACCCCTTGTGAGCGTCGTCGACGTTAAATGGATCGAGCTACGCGTCGTAGCGGTCATGTGCATTGCATTCATGCATTTTTATTTACTTGCGCTATCTGTGATTTGTTGTTGTTGTTAGTTTGTAGTAAAGTATCGGCTATTAGATGTAGCTTTACTTTGTGGTATTTCGTGGATTTCTTATCTTCATACATTTTATATGTTTTTTACTCACTGAGTACTTAGTACTCATCCCTACTCCCTGCACCTTTGTGTGTAGATTCAGGTACGCGGAGGTTTAGCCTAGCAGTCCCGTTTATTCAGAGTTATCTGAGTTGCTGAGGTAGCTGCTGGCATTCGCAGAACCTGGCTACTCTTCTTATCCCAGTTTTATTTACATATATATTTTCAGACTTGAGTATTTCATTCAGATATTCCTATTATCTAGTTTTTGCTTAGAGGCTCTAGACTCGTAACCCCGGATCTTTTGGAGTGTTATTATCAGTTTTCGCACTTCTCATTATTATCATTCTATTATTATTATAAACTATTATAATCTTCTTAAATTGTCGATTTCGGGAGTTATTGTTAAATATGAAATGGTTATTGGTCTTGCTTGCCTGGCTTTTGGGTTGGACGCCATCACGACCGGGTCAAGGTCGTGACTTCAGCTCAACAATAGTTCAAACATGAGTTAAAACTCCAAGTTTGAGTAAAAATATAGTTGTGTTCATGAAAACAGTATAAATCACATGGACTGAGTTCAAATAATATTTCAATTTTCTTAATCTTCATAAATACTTGGCTCCCATATCTAGCTCTCTGAGGAAATTGACCCCGAAAACCACTATCGGCTAAAAGTTGTTAGCGCCCACTCTTCCTAAGGGTTGAGTTCGCAACGATCAAGCAGCAGGGGCAGCACCCGTTGACCCACCAGTTGCCCCCATTCAGGACCAGCCTCCAGATGTTGATGCTCCAGCAGCACCTGTTCAGGCACCGGTAGTGCCCATTATCATTCGTGGTCTCCAGGAGGCTTTAGCTCAGATCCTATCTGTCTGCACTGGCCTGACTCAGGTAGTCTTAGCCACTACTACCGCAACTACCTCATAGACCGGGGTGGTCATCAGGCGCGCTCTGCTCGCACACCAGAGCAGGTTGTTCAGCGATTGCAGACACCGGGAGCATCCCTAGCTCAGCCAGTTGCACCGGTTGCTCTAGTTGTGACAGTCGCACCAACTCCAGATTATGTGGTTCCAACTATGCCAGACGATAAGCAACATTGACTAGAGAGGTTCGGTAGACTCCAGCCTCCGACGTTCAGTGGTATTGAGGGCGAGGATGCCCAGGGATTTCTAGACAAGTGTTAGCGTATGCTTCGTACTGCATGGATTTTGGAGTCGAGTGGAGTGGCTTTTACTACCTTCCAGTTATCAGGGCCAGCATTTCATTGGTGGGAGGATTTTAAGAGGCGTAGGCCTATCGGGGCAGCACCCCTCACTTGGCAGCAGCTCTCCACGGTATTTCTGGAGAAGTATGTGCCCCAAACTCAGAGGGAGGAGTTGCATCGTTAGTTCTAGTGGTTGAAGCAGGGAGATATGTCAGTGACTCAGTACGAGGTGAGGTTTATACATCTAGCTCGGCATGCCATGTGGATGATTCCGATAAATCGTGAAAGGATCAAGAGGTTTGTGGATTGCCTCAACTATCTGAGCCATATATTAATGACTAGAGAGAGGGCTACAACATTTACTTTTGAGAAGGTGGTTGATGCAGTGCGTCAGATTGAGACAAATCGTCATCAGGAGCGCGATGAGAGGGAGACTAAGAGGCCTCGAGGTGCAGGTAGTTTCAGTGGTGCTCTGTCTAGGGGCCAGTTCCAGCGCAACAGAGGTCGTTCCTTCAGACTTCCTCAGCCAGGTCATATAGAGTCTAGTGGGGCTTCATCGGGCCGTGGTCATCAGGGTCATCAGCAGAGCCAGCCTGCACTGAGTGCCCTTCCATCTCAGAGATCTGCTCCTGCTTTTTTAGCCCAGGGTTCATCTGCAGCGAGGGGTTCCCATCGGTCCCCTTCTCTCGCTCTAGGTCATTGCTACGAGTGCGGTGAGTTGGGTCATATGAGGAGACAATGTCCCTGGTTTCTTAGTAGACAGTCTTAATAGAGGGATCAACCCTCATCTTCTTCTCCTGTTTCTTCAGCACCCACTCAGCCAGCTAGGAGTGGAGGTCAGGTAGCCACAGGTCTCCCCAAGGGTGAGGACCGTACTGGCGGCGGTCAGGCTCGATTCTATGCTCTTCCAGATAGGAGAGACGCCAGTGCATTAGATGCAGTCATCACATTTATTATCTCAGTCTTCCACAGGGATGCTTCTGTCTTATTTGATCTCGGATCTACCTACTCCTATGTATCTTCATACTTTTCTCATCATTTGGGTACGACCCGTGGTTGTATTGTCTTGCCCGTTTATGTATCTACCCCGGTGGGTGATACTATTATTGTGGATCACGTATATAATCCTGTCTTGTTACTATTGGAGGTCTGGAGACCCGAGTTGACTTGTTATTATTGGGCATGGTGTATTTCTACGTGATTCTGGGTATGGATTGGTTATCTACGTACCATGTTATTCTGGACTGTCATGCCAAGACAGTTACGTTGGCTATTCCAGGTATTCCGAGGATCGAGTGGCAAGGTGTGACTGATTATGTACCCGACATGGTGATTTCCTTCCTAAAAGGCCCAACGAATGATTGGGAAGGGTTGTTTATCTTATTTGGCCTTAATTAGAGATGTTGAGACTGAGACACCCAGTCTTGATTCGGTCCCCGTTGTGAGGGATTTCCCGGATGTATTTCCAGCAGACCTGTCGGGCATGCCGCCTGACAGGGACATTAATTTTGGTATTGACTTGGTGCCGGGCACTCGGCCCATTTCTATTCCTCCTTATCGCATGACACCAGCTAAGTTAAAAGAATTGAAAGAACAGCTTCAGGAACTCTAAGGGGTTCATTCGCCGGAGTGTGTCACCTTGGGGTGCACCAATGTTATTTGTAAAGAAGAAGGATGGCACGATGAGAATGTGCATTTATTACAGATAGCTGAACAAGGTGACAGTGAAGAACAAGTATTCGCTACCTCGTATTGAGGATTTGTTTGATCAGCTTCAGATAGCAAGGGTATTATTTAAGATTGACCTCCGATCGGGCTATCACCGACTGAAGATTAGGGATTCAGACATTATGAAGACGACTTTCAGGACGAGATATAGGCATTACAAATTTCTAGTGATGTCCTTCGGGCTGACTAATGTCCCAGTCGCATTCATACACTTGATAAATAGTGTATTTTGGCCGTATCTGGATTCTTTTGTGATCATGTTTGTTGATGATATCCTGGTGTACTCACATAGCCAGGAGGAGCACGCGCAACACCCGAGGGTGGTATTGCAGATACTGAGAGAGGAGAATCTTTAGGTGAAGTTCTCTAAGTGTGAGTTCTGACTTAGTACAGTGGCTTTTCTGGGACACGTGGTGTCTAGTGATGATATTCAGGTTGACCAAAAGAAGATCGAGGCAGTGCAGAGTTGGCCCAGACCGTCCTCAGCTACTGAGATTCGAGTTTCCTCGGTTTGGCGGGTTATTACCGCAGGTTCATTCAGGGCTTTTCATCTATTGCTTCGCCTTTGATGAAGTTAACGCAGAAGAATGCTCCATTTGTGTGGTCGGATGAATGTGAGGAGAGCTTCCAGAAGCTCAAGTCGGCCTTGACCACAACTCCGATGCTTGTATTGCCATCAGCTTCAGGGTCTTATATGGTGTATTGTGATGCTTCGAGAGTTGGAATCGGTTGTGTATTGATGCAGGAGGGTAAATTTATTTCATATGCTTCTCGTCAGCTAAAGCCTCATGAGAAGACCTACCATGTTCATGACTTAGAGTTAGCTACTACTGTTCATGCCTTGAAGATTTAGAGGTTACTTGTATGGTGTATCTTATGATGTATATACAGACCATCGCAATCTTCAGCACTTGTTTAAGCAGAAGGATCTCAATTTGAGGCAACAGAGGTGGCTTGAGTTACTCAAGGATTATGATATCACCATCCTGTATCATCCCCGGAAGGCCAATGTAGTGGACGATTCTTTAAGCCGGAAGACTATTAGTATGGGAAGTTTGGTGTATATTCTAGTTGGGGAGAGGCCCTTTGTAGTTGATGTTCAAGCTTTAGCTAATCAGATGGTGAGGTTAGATATTTTTGAGCCCAGTCGGGTGCTAGCTTGTATAGTTTCCCGGTCTTCCTTGTACGATCTCATCAAAGAGCGCCAATATGATGACCCGCATTTTCTTGTCCTGAAAGATAGGTTCAAGCACGATGATGCCAGAGATATGACCATTGGAGATGATGGTGTGTTGCTGATGCAGGGCTGGATTTGTGTGCCCAATATCGATGGGCTTTGGGAGTTGATATTAGAGGAGGCCCACAACTCGCGGTATTATTTTCATCCGGGTGCCGCGAAGATGTACCAGGATTTGAGATAGCATTACTGGTGGAGAAGGATGAAAAAGGATATTGTGAATTATGTGACTCGGTGTCTCAACTGTCAGTAGGTCAAATATGAGCACCAGAGACCCGGTGGTGTACTCCAGCGGATGGATATTCCGGAGTGGAAATGGGAGAATATTACTATGGATTTGGTGAGTGGTCTTCCTCTTACCTCGAAGAAGTTTGATTCAATTTGGGTGATTGTGGATTGACTGACCAAGTCCGCGCACTTCATTCCTATGTGCACTACCTACTGATCGGAGCGGTTAGCAGAGATTTTTATTCGGGAGATTGTGCGGTTGCATGGGTTCCCAGTTTCTATTATATCTGATAGAGGTACCCAGTTCACTTCTCAGTTCTGGGGATATTTCAGTCGGAGTTAGGTACACAGGTGGAGTTGAGCACATCATTTCATCCTCAAACGGACGGGTAGTCCGAGCGTACTATTCAGATATTGGAGGACATGCTGAGTGCTTGTGTTATTGATTTTGGAGGTTCTTGTGCTAAGTTCTTTCCACTTGCAGAGTTTGCTCACAACAATAGCTATCAATTCAGTATTTATATGGTTCTGTATGAGGCCTTATATGGCAGACGGTGTACATCTCCGGTTGGTTAGTTTGTGCCCGGCGAGGCTAGACTATTAGGGATAGAGTTGGTCCAGGATGCCTTAGAGAAGGTGAAAGTGATCCAGGAGAGACTTCGTACAGCTCAGTCGCGTCAGAAGAGCTATGCGGACCGGAAGGTTCGAGATGTATCTTATGCGATAGGCGAGAAGGTCTTGTTGAAGGTTTCACTTATGAAAGGCATTATGAGATTTGGAAAGAAAGGAAAACCGAGTCCAAGGTTCATTGGACCTTTTGAGATACTTTTGGAAGATTGGGGATGTGGCTTATATGCTTGCTTTGCCACCTAGCTTGTCGCGAGTTCATCCGGTGTTCCATGTTTCTATGCTCCAGAAGTATGTTGGGGACCCTGTCTCATGTATTAGACTTCAACATGATCCAGTTAGATGAGGACTTGACCTACGATGCGGAGCCGGTAGCCATTTTGGGTCGACAGGTTTGAAAGTTGTGATCCAAAGACATAGCTTCGGTGAAGGTGCAGTGGAGAGGTCGGCCCGTGGAGGAAGCAACTTGGGAGACCAAGCATGAGGAAAAGAAAAATCTTCTGCATGAGATTTCAGCCTGTAATTAGCGATGGATGTAGTGTGTGTAACGACCCGACCCATCGTCATGGAAGTTACCACCCCATTTTCCCTATTTTATGCTTCTATATATTTCATTATATGTGTTTGGAGAATTTGAAGTAATTCGGATAGAGTTCGGTTAGAAATGAGACAATAAGTCTCTTTATGAGAAAGTTAGTTTGGAAAAGTCAACTGAATGTTGGCTTATGAGTTAGAAGGTTCAGGGATGTTAGTTTCGGTGGTTCGGGTAGCTTCGGGGGATGATTTATGACTTAGGAGAGCAATCGGAATTGAATTTGGAGGTCCAGTGTATAATTAGGCTTGAATTGGCTAAGGTTTGATTTTGGCGAATTCGGTTCATAGATGAGATTTTGATCCGGGACTCGGAATGAAATAACGAGAGATCAAGTAGCTCCATTAGGTAATTTTGGATATGCGTGCAAATTTTCAGATCATTCGGAGGTGTTTAGGTCGGGTTTTAGATCAAATGCTAGTTTCGGAAAGTTTTAGTTTAACTTAGGCTTGAATCCGTGGTAATTCGATGATTTTGATGTTTATGATAGTGTTTTTATGTTACGAGTAAGTTTGAATGAAGTAATAGAACATATCTGTGCATTTGGTTGAGGTCCCGAGAGCCTCGGGGTGAATTCGGATGGCTAACGGGGAATTTTGAACATGAATAGTGCAGCAAAAATTTGCAGAGAAATTTTACTCTATGCGATCGTGTAGGTATGTCTGTGATCGCATAGAAGGTTCTGATGGGGTGGATATTTGCTCTATGCGATCGCGTAAAGGTGTCTGCGATCGCATAGGTTGAGGATCTTGTACAGTGCGATCGCGTGGGTGTTAATGCGATTGCATAGTAGGAAGAAGCAGTAGTAGGAAGAAGCTGAGGTGTGCGATCGCATAAGAGGATTTTTCAGGACCGAATTTTTAGTCTATGTGATCGCAATGGGTTTGATGCGATCGTATAGAAGGAGATGCCTTGACAGAACAGTTTAAGGGTTAAATTTCAGTCGCGACCCACATAATATTTCCACCATTTTTACTCCGCCAAAAGAGCTTTTAAGCAATTTGCAGAGGGTTTTCAACGGGTATCGCTTGGAGGTAAGTCTCTTGACTAGAAAACATCATTTTATGGAAGAATCAACACTCAAATTCATTAAACTAGGTAGAAATTGTGAAGAACTAGGGCTTCGTTCTTGAAGGTGTCAAGTTGGAATTGGAGGGGTCAAACAGACTCCGATTTTGATGAACTTTATATGTACGGACTCGTGGCGAGACGAAGAATCAGTTGTTATGATTTTTAGAATTTTTAGAGAAGTGGGCCCGGGGCTCAGGTTTTACCAACTTCGTGAATTATTGTACTTTTTGAGTATTTTTATTGGGTTATGTTTCTTTGACCCATATCTATGTATTCGCTGTGGTTTTGACTAGATTCGATGCAAGAAACGGTAAATTTGAAGGGAAAAGGCATCACAGATGAGTCCACGGATGGTTAGAGGTGAGTAGATAGTGTATATGATAGCCTGAGGGTTTGAAACCCAGGCTTATCACATTGTGATGCTATTTTGGGCGTGACTCGCACCCCATGGCAGGTGCGGGATTGGTTATGACTAGGGATTGTGACTTGGTCCATCCCGAACAAGAATAATATTATATTGGTGGTTGAAACACACACTGTATTGAGTATATATGTGGGCTTATTCCCATGTTTGGGGCCTTGTGCCGATCTGTAGCATCCTTAGAGGATGAATATCATTGTGATAGCATGCTTTGTATAATTATTGATCTCAGTCCTATATTTAATCACTGTTATGAAATGCTAAGTCACTTTTTCCGAGGTTAAATATCTAAAGTATATTCTTCTTAATAAGTTGGAAATTGGGAAATTGATTGAATATGTTATACGTGACTCATATGCATAATGTGGACTGAGTATGGATCAGGCTGCACACCGTAGCGAGTGTTATGATTATATTGCGCTTGGGCTGAAGGAGCCCCTCCGGAGTCTGTACATACCCCAGTGAGCACCGTCGACGTTAAATGGATCGGGTTGTACACCACAGCGTGTTCATGTGCATTTGCATTGCATTTTTACATTATACTTGACTGTTATATTTGAAGTTTTTTGTTGTTAGTAAGTAGTAAGGTGTCGGACTGTTAGTTTTAGCTTTACTTTGGGGCATTTCATGGATTTCTTACCTTCAGACATTTTATATGCTTATTACTCACTGAGTCGGTAGTACTCACCCCTACTCCTTGTACCTTGTGTGCACATTCATGTACACCGGAGGCTTAGCTGAGCAGTCTTTGTCTCCAAAGCTTATCAGAGTTGTTGAGGTAGCTGCTTGACGTTCGCAGAACCTGACTACTTTTCCTATTTCAGTTTTCTTTATATATATATGTTTCCAGACTTGTGTATTTTTGTTCAGATATTATTATCCAGTTTGTTTTAAAGGCTCTAGACTCGTGACCCAGATCTTTTGGGAGTGTTTTTATCGGACTTCGTATTTCTCAGTATTATTCTTCTATAAATATTGGATTATTATTCTAAAACTACTATATTCTCTTTAAATTGTCGGTTTTGAAATTTACGGTTAATTTGATAATTTTTTTAACCTTTGCCAAATGATTTCAAAATGACATACGGACCTCCGAATCAGCTTTCGAACGCGCTCCCAATACTAGAATCGCCATACAGAGCTATTCACATATTCAGAATTCCAAACGGACATCGATAATATTGAAATGCACTTCAATTCAAACTTATAAAATTTCTTCTAAAATGCTAACTTCCACAATATGCACTAAAACGCTCCCGGGTTATCCGAAACCCGAACCGTCCATACGCCTAAATTCAAAATTATCATACAAATATGCTGGAACCTTCCGATCCTGATTTTGAGGTCATCTACTCAAAATTGTAATTCTAATTCATTCTTTCATTTTAAGCTTCTGAAATAAGAATTCTCTTTCCGAGTTAACTCTGATCTTCCTGGATTTAATTTCCAACCATGCGAACAAGTCACAATTTCTGAAATGAAGTTGCTCGTGGCCTCAAACTACTGAACGACGCGCTAGGGATCGAAATGACCAGTCGGTCGTTATATTTTCTCCCACTTAAACATACGTTCGTCCTCGAACATGCTTAGAACTATACTGAAGTAGTCTAAAATTGATGTTTAACTTCTCATGCACCTTCCCGTACTACCACAACTTAGTTGAGCATATTATCTCGATCCATTCGAAGATATTCTATTTTATTTAAGCAGATAAGCCTTATAACCCAATTCCAACTTCCAGAATTTCATGCCTGACCTGTTCCCACCATATGGTCACCATATTAATCACCACATGTTGTACTCAAACATAGCTGCATAACTTTGCCGAATTCATTCCTAGCATCACTTTACTCACCGGACCACAATAACCTTTTTCTGATCAACTTAGTCAAAATCTTACCAATCTGATTCTCCAATTGCACCCCATGATGTATACAGGTCTTACTCCAACCTATACAATACCGCCACGACGGAAGGGATGTGTAGAAATATATAATCAATTACCGAGTCAACAAATCATTAGGTCTATACCCCTGATAAAAACCATCTTCTCATTCTGAACCAAATAATGATCTTATCTCCCTCATATACTTCATATAGTCAGATTGCATTGATCCTAGATCAAGGGATCTCGTCTCATTTGATACAACTGCTCAGGCAATAAGCCACCCCAAACATTATCAAAAGTCTCATATGATTTTCCCATGTGCCAATAGGCCACCAATTCGGTCGCGATACAAAAGGAAAATGAAATTTGGAAGGAATTACCTAACACGAAAACTCTTCGTGTTTTTGGGCAAAGAGGGGCAGCTATGAGCACGTGATTTTTTACCTAAGCATATTATTCCCAAAATTAAAATAAAATGATTTTTCTTTATTTTTATAATTTTTGTGTATTTTGGTGTCATTTTCTGATAATTGTTGCATTGTTGTGTTAATTGGTTGCATAAAAATTCATATTAAAAATACAAAAAAATATGCATTTGCATTAGGATTTTAATTTCACATTTTTGGTATTAAGTAGGTTAATTTCTTTTAGAATAGGATATGAAGAAAATGACAAATATAGTTTACTTTAGCATTTTATTATTTTAATCTGAAATTGCTACAAAATAGTTTTAAAAGTAATTTTGGGCCATTAATTAGCTTAGTTAAAACTTCTATTTTTATTTTTTCATGTTTATAAAATTTAGAAAAATACAAAAACAAACTACAATAATAAAAAAATAAAAACAATAAAAAAAGGCAAAAGAAATGGAAAGAGGAAAATAAAAGGAATAGACAAAATCAGATTGCCATTCATTTGGCCCAGAATAATCTTAGACCCAAATCAAATACACGAACCCTGAATAACTAGCCCAAGTCTGTCACATACCCAGTCCAAAATCATGGGTGTGAGAATATCAAATGACGTAGTATTGAAGCTATTCTACGTCGCCTTGATCCAACGGTACTTAGTCGCTTGTGGGTAATTATTAAAGGGTCATTTTAATTAATTAAAATAAAAAACAAAACCCTATCATCTTCACTACACCCCTCCTCCTATCTGCCAATTCTGTCGGAACCTTTACCGACGGGAAACACATCCTACGCCAAACCTTACCAGATTCACACCACATATCCACCATGAACCCCTCTTTCCACCCCTCTACTTAGCTTCCTTCGAACATCACGCCATCTCTTCGAATATCAGAGTTTGTCTCGCCGGAACCCTACCGTTGGCGAACATCAGTTCACCCAAATCAACCCAAATTAACACCCCAGTATCTTCTCTCCTTCCCCTACATTCTGGTCAAGAACCCCTAGCCTAATTCTTGGGGATTCATGACCGTAACACCCCTAATAGGTGTTTTCTTCTGGAAAACACACCATTAGAGATGTTACGGATCATGAATCCTAAATGATTCGAACTATTGTGGCTCAAGCGTGATTGAAACGAGCTGATTAGAAATTTTCTTAGAACCCTAGATAAGTTTCCTCAATCTTTTTCTTTTATTTTTGTTTAATCATAGTATGTTTCTGTTTGTGTTTGTTTTGACCATCTTCTTGTGTTTTTCTTGTGTTTTATTGATTTCTGTTGATATTTTAATTATGGTTTATTGTTTGGACTTGTCTAAATGTCTGTTAATATGTTTAAAAAAAATACATGAGGTCTATCTACAATTGAAATATGTGCCCAAACAATCGAAAAACTCGTGCCAAATTAACAAGTCAATTGGAATTTGGAACTGATTTGATTAGTGATGTGTTATTTATAGATTTTGTTTCTAAAATTGTAGAAAATGTTTAATTTGAAATTAAAATAAAAGGTTCAGTCCAACGGAAACAGTATATTAGTACCAGTTTGTAATTTTCACTCAAAATGAATTGATTCATGATTCAATCTTTTGGTCTTTGTCGGCTCGAAGCTAGGGCAGTAATTACAAAAAAAAGAGGGGAATTTTGGGTATATTAAATGGGTTAACGGTAGTTAAAACACAATTTCAGGGGTATTATGGGCATAGAAAATGGTAGTTTAGTAAATGTTGAAATGAAGTAGGGGTAGAATAGGGATTGTAAGGGGATACAACCTTCTAGAGTGAACTTTAGTGTAGATTTTAGATAAATAATTACACTTACTACTGCAAACAGTTTGAAATATGAGGGTAGAAATGATAAAATATACGTAGGTTCTAAAAATATGTAATTAAACAAATTATTAAGCCAGGTTTGTTTAAAAGGAAAAAAAAAGATTCTGAAGTTGGAGCCTCCAAAACTCCCCCAAAACTCCTTTTTCAATTTCAGATCTCAATTTAAAATTTAAATCTTCCAAAAATCCAAAAACAATAGAAAAATCAGTAGAAAAACAAAAACAAATACTGTTCCATTGAATTTTCAGCTTAATTTCAATTTACGTATTTCAAATTTGGTATTTGAGAATCAGAGGTCATTTGAAACAAATTTGAGTAGTTTCAAGGGTTCAATTACTATGTTTTAGCTAGTTTTAATGTGCTTTTGATTGCTGAAGTATCCAAGATCGTTTTGAGGTCATCTCTCATAGTTTTGGGTTTAATTAAGTTGGCGTTTGGTTGAGATTTGCTCTTTTGGAGTTTCAGAAGTTTTAAAGTTCAATTTCAGATCAATTTGGGTACTTTCAAGTAGTTTATGGTTGACTCTTAGTTTTGACTTTTTTTATCAAATCCTCCTGGATTGTTGAATTGGTTTTGGGCTGTATTGATCTTTGTTGCTCGTTGTTGCTGACATATCCTCGTTCTGTTGTGATTCAGGTACATACTCAATGTCTTTCAAGTCTATAGAAACGAAGTAAATGATTGTGTGAAGTTGATCTCTGAATTTCTTTGTTTTACATTGAATTTCATATACAAATAATTCGTTTACTAGATATTTTATGACTTTTGTATATTGAATTGATTTTGTATATATAACTGAACTGGTTGAATTGGATTGTGTAAGCTGATAGCCTATTAGTCTCTAGCTTAGATTTGGCATAGTAGTGCTCATGTATTTTAGTATTGTGATGTCTTAAACTTTAGGAACCAGAAAGAGAGGCAGAGGGATGCCTAAGAGGTATTGGGGAGAGGTGATTAGGCATGACATGGCTAGGATGCATATTTCCGAGGACATGGCCCTTGATAGAAAAGTCCGGAGGTCTAGTATCAGGGTTGTAGGATAGGGGCTCCTAGAATTTTTTGTACTCCTTTCCCGGGGTTGGGTGAGGCTTGTCAGGGCGACTCATAGATGATTCGTGCATTGGATTGTGTCCCCTTATGGTAGTTATTTATGGTAGCTACTGTTTGATATTATTGCATGTCATTTTATGTATAATTCTTATGTTTAGATAACTATTTATGCGATTTCTGCCGGAATTACTAATGCTCTTTTGTTTTTGTTTTTGTTGGTACATACTCTAAGGATTTCAAGTCTATATAAACGAAGTAAAGGATTGTTTGAAGCTAATCTCTGAATTTCTTTGTTTTACATTGAATTTCATATACAAATAATTCGTTTATTAGATATTTCATGAATTTTGTATATTGGATTTGATTTTGTATGTATAACTGGACTAGTTGAACTAGATTGTGTACACTGATAGCCTATTAGTCTCTAGCTTAGATTTGGCATAGTAGTGCTCATGTATTTTAGTATTGTGATGTCTTAAACTTTAGGAACCAGAAAGAGTTCATATACTGTCATGTTGAATTCAATTTGCGACAATTCCAGGTCTGTAGTTAATACTAATAAATCACTAGAATCAAACACTAAATATTAGTTCTGGACTAAGCTAAATTGATTAATGATTTGATAGTTAAACTGGAATTTGATTAATGGTTTTTTTTGCTCACGTTAGCATTTGCAAAATCCTGTGCTTTGTTTTATTAGGATAACGCACAGTTGTAACCTTCCATTTTTTATTCTTAATTGAAGTAAAACTAGATTTAGAGCTACGAATGTTATTAACTACTATTGTGATGTGCAACAAAATTACTTCCATTTTTATTATAGTTTTCGGCTTGTTTATTTTTTGTCAATAATAGAAAAGGAATCATAACAAAGGCAGGGGAATGAGGTATCTACTTTAAAAGTATAACAAGAAGTAGAGAAAAAATTGATAATTTAGTATTGGGCTTAAGTCTTGGGCCCAGGGACTTCTGAAACAAAGTGAGGCTATTTGATAAATAATTGGTTACTCATGTTAAACTTTGGACCAAGATTAAAATGCAAAAGCTTTGCTGAAGTATGAGTGAAAATTAAGGATCCAAGTATAGTGACATTAAAAAATAAATAATATAAATAGCTAGGGACATGAAAATTAATACATAAATATAAAATTGGGTCTTGAATTAGGTAGCATGTTTAATATAAAAGGTTTTACCCTTTTGCTTAAACTCGGACTTGAATTCGAGATTTGAATTTATATTCGTGAAGTAATTGACCATTAGAGACAAATAAATAGAGAATTTTAGATTGTTAGTTGGCCTTAATAATAAAATGAGACGAGTCTCGCTGAATCATAACATATAATTGTGGGGCCCTCATTAATTGCCTACTAAAATACTTAGTATTCGGGATAGGCCGTTTAGCGAATTTCAGGGCCTTCCCAAAAGATAACAACAATTTAGTCGCTTTAGGCGCACTTTTACTACAATTACCTTCCTAAATACGAGTGTGCATTTCATGCGACCCAAATCTAAATCCGAAAATGTTGAATAAGAATATGTCGAGGATTCGGGTGCATTTCATGTGACGTGATCCGAAAATATGTTCTCAAACGACGTTCACTTTCTAAAATAATAATAAAATAACTAAAGCTGTAAATAATTTTCAAAATTGCGCAATAGTTTTGACATGTATTAAAATCAATTTTAGCCAAATATAGCAGTTGAGTGACCATGCTAGAACCACAGAATTCGGGAGTGCCTAACACCTTCTCCCGGGTTAACATAATTTATTACCCGTATTCACGACTATTAAACATAGTCAAACCTTTTCCTCGATTCCAGATTCAAACTGGTGACTTGGGACACCATAAATCTCCCAAGTGGCGACTTTGAATTTTAAATGAAACGAATCCCGTTTTGATTGTCCTTCAAGTGGAAAAAACTCCTTCTTTGTTATATCCCTTCCCCGGGGTATAGTAAAGCCTAAGAGGAAAAAGGAGGTGTGACACATTAGGTTTGACCTCTTAAAATAACTGAGATGAACCTTGTTTGAGCGCGCAACCCAATCCAAATAACATAGATCTCGCATAAGGAGATTACACACCGAGCTAAGTTGCTCCTTACAATAAGACACCAAATTTCGGTCACAAGCACGTTAGGTACATAATACCTGTGAGCACGTGATTTTTGCCCCGAGCAATTGAATTTCAATATAAATCTGAATCTCAAGAGCCAATTTGCTCATATAACATCATTTCTACGCGGATCCTCAACACATAAGCAATTTCTCAAGCCGTCTCACAACTCACATAGTGCAATGCATCGTTACATGAAATAGCTGACAATGAAATAATACACCGACTCCCGAAATGAACACAACTGGCCTGACATAGAGCCAAAATTCACATTTAAATTCATCGACCGACCTCAAGTCGATCCTGATCATATCAAACTAAGCCAATAACCTTTCAAAGGTCCATACTAATTTCCCTCTTCTCATAACACACAAGGACAACCATCATAACTGGAGTACTCATCAATAGACCGCAATCAGTAATTCGAGTGCCCTCTGGGCATCCATTCTCAATTTAACGATATCATCACAATTCTTCATACTTGGTCTAGATCTTTAATCAATCAACTGGCTACGTGCCACATTTGTGCAATCTTCCTGTGTGACACACTCGCACAATCTACTATAACAATTAACTAGGTCTTACCTCCAACCCACCGACCGCACTAATGCTGAAAAACGATCAAGAATTATTAACCATGATACAAGCCCTCTTTAAAAAACACCAATCCGAGGTGATGCTGGTTTAAATCTTTAATCATCAAAACCTCCTTTCCTGCTCATCCGAGCTTGCGACATCCTTGTCAACATCGAGCTGCAACTTTGGTCTTCACTTCAAATTCCATACTACTCACTACACCCAACATGCCAATATACGATAGAACATCCTGAACATGCCAATATACGATACAACATGTTTTTCATTAAAACTCCGGAACCACCAATAGGTTAACACTTCATAATATAAAAACCTTTCACTTAACTCACTTCAGAAGATCCATAGTATCACATAGGTGAATTCTCATAACCATAGAATATGCAAATCCCTAAGTAGTGGTCTAAGCCACCATAGCCCTTCCGGAGTCTGCTTCCACATAACAAGCCATAACAGTAGAATGCTACTGAATAACATCAATTACGGCGGCTGACAAGCCTGATACGTACCGTCACAATCACTTGCATAACTTGATCATGCTGAAGGAAACTGATCACTAACACCAATATGCCAAGTTCAACTATGGCCAATCAATCTACCTTTTTCTAATTTATATTGGATTGCCTTTTGAGATAATACTAACTCCATCCAACACATCACACACTCCATCCGCACTCATCTCGAGTGACCTTGAATCACGAGACCATGCTATCCCAAACCCCACGAATCATTTCATATCTCTCACATGCTACACTGCAAGTTAAAATATCATAGAACATTCTAGGCACCTTCCCATAAGCTGCTACAAAGCTTGATTCTTAACTATACTTATAGGCTCGAAATCATTAGGCACCATACTTTACCCTTTTTTAATCCATTAGCACCGTTGCTGAGAGCCATCCGCTCTGACTTGGCCCCGAATATAATCAACTCCATGAGTCTTCCATCACATGAATACCTCCTTGGCGAAGAACCCGCCGAATCACTTCCCTTGGAACTCACATCTATACAAAAAAAAATCCTAAAACTTTTCCCAAATCTGAGCATGGTCCAATAAGGCCAACGATATCCCACCTTTAATAATTCCTTTTCTCAGATTAAATGGTCTTTTCCCATAGCTGAAATAGCCCATCAATATGCTAATAATCAGAAACCTCGCAAGTAGCTAACTCTACAACCCCATCATAACCGGTGGGACTCTCCCACTTAGCTTGATGCCATTATTTCACAACTCTGGAATTCACCAAGATTCCCTAGCTTTCATCGACATAACCTTGCACGATCGATCGCATAAATTCTCGGATTCTTTCCGCAAAACCCCATCATTTTATACTCTGATTCACCCAATACATTCGTATGATCGATCTTTTTGCTACATAACCGATAGAAGTCTTTGTAGAAGCCTCACCAACCACATGACTGCTAACCTGCTCACTTGGGTAACCCGCCAATAGAAAGCTCTTCCCGACATCTTCCAACATTACTGCACAGGGTACAAACACTATGACATCAATGACGATTCCTGAGTCTGAGCTCACTCTCCAGCTACACAGGTCCATTTACCACTCTTGGACATCATTTAAATGTGCGACAACATCCTTCCAATTGAAAGTCATGCTACATCCTTCTTTATTTAAGCGGCTCCTTTCCATTATATTAAATCTCTGGCCGCACAAGAACCCCTACTTAAAATCAGATTCGTACACCCCCAATAATCAAGCACTAATATTCTCAAATCACTCCAAACTCTCCTTAAGGTACATGGTCCTTCCACTGCAACGCCTATATGCAACTCTGCCACTCTCCCACTTTGGCGGAACTCATCCCCTTAATCGACTACTTGACCCTTGCTTCATATACCTGGCCTTTTAGCAATTTAAAACTCCGCCTGACACTTCCCATATGTCTTTCTCACCTTTGGCAGCTTAGTTGTTGCCTTAATAAAATTTATCTTCATAGCACTTGAACACACAAATCGCTACTAACTTTAAACCTTTCCGAAGGTCATTTTCATCGAACTGCCAACATTAGAAATTATGAATCAATCCTGAACCACCGCACCCTACGATATCTGACAATTGTAACCCCGATACTATTTCACAATATTTTTTCCCCAAAGGCAAATTGTAGAAAATCGTAACCCCGACAAACTTAATACGTTCAATTAGGACAACAACACCCCAATATAAAAGGAAACTCCACCACACTTGCAATTGCCAAGTCTCATTACTTCCACCAGTCCACATCTCACCATCCTTAGTTCGATTACCTTTCCCTCTGCCGAGAATAAAATACTGAATTTCTGGATTATGCACTGAGTAAAGCCTTCAAGTCATTCACTGCCACGATACATAGGCAAACTTTATATCATCATAACAATACTACGGACCAATTGTTCATAAGCATCGTGGAAACCTATGCCTAGCCCCCGAGCTCTCAGAAGTGCTGCTACCAGACTGAAACCATAAAATATCCTTCTAAGAAACGACGATAATAATCAAATCATCTATACCGGGAGAAATATCCTCTATCGCATCTGTAGTGCCATTATGATTCCTCAATTCTCGATTTATAACAAGCGTTTCATGTCGCATAAGATTGAGTAGGAAAGAAACAAAGTCATATGCCACACATGAAATCAAATCGCACGATAATGAATCAAGAAGGGGAGTACTCCTAACAATCTTGCATCCTCCCAAGGATAAATACAGATATCTCCGTACTGATCCACGAGACTCTACCAGACTTGCTCATGACTCGTGATACCTTAGGAACCTAGTGCTCTGATACCATGTTATCACGATCCAAAATCCATTAAGGGTCATGGTGGCGCCGGACACTGCTGTTAGGTAAGTCAACCAAGAATTCATAATTAAATTCCAATTTTAGTATTTGCGGAAATCATTTTTCTTATACGTTGAATATTAAACAATAAAAAATATACAAAAATGAACATAAAGTCGATGAAAGACTTAATGCAAAAATCTTCGCAGAACCCGGTGTCATAAGTGCATGAGCATCTACAGATAAGGAAATAAAATACAACATCCATCCGAAATACAATGGACAAGAAATAAATACAATATACTAAAAGGGACTATACTAGGTGCAGGTCACTTCGAATAATGCAACTCAATTAGTCCCAGAATCATTAGACCTGCTACGCCAAGTAGGCTGCTAGAGGTACATATACATGTGCAACAAAATGCACAGATGTATAGTGTGAGTACGTGAACACCGCATACTCAATGAGTATCCCACCTAATCTCGAAGAAGTAGAGACGATAAGTTCATTTCTGCTATTGTGGGTTGCCGGGAGAGTCGGTTCCGAAGATTTGAGCATTTTGGGACACTTAGTCCCTAAATAAGAGCTTTGAAACTAGAAAATGGTCCGTAGTCGGAACAGTGTTAAGACGATCTCGGAACGGAAATCCGATGGTTCCATTAGCTCCGTTAGGTGATTTCGGGGTTGGGAGCGCGTTCGGAATGTATTTTGGAGGTCCGTAACTCAATTAGGCTTGAAATGCCGAAGGTTGAAATTTTGGCGAATCCGAACGATAGGTGAGATTTTGATCCGGGGGTCGGAATGGAATTCCGACAATTTCTGTAGCTTCGTCATGTGATTTTGGGTTTGTCCGCAAATTTTCAGGTCATTCGGAAGTCGTTTGGTCGGGTTTTAGATCGAATGTGTAATTCGGAGAGTTTTAAGAAATTTAGGCTTGAATTCGATGTGAATTATGGGTTTTGATGTTGTTAGACGTGTTTTGAGGATTGGAACAAGTTCGAATAAGGTATTAGGATGTGTTGGTGTGTTTGGATAAGATTCCGGGGGCCTCGGGGTGGTTTCGGATGGTTAAACGGGAGAAAATCATGGAAATTGCAGGTTAGGAATTCTGCCTCTGTTGTTTTCGCCCCTGCGGAAATGGAACCGCAGAGGCGAGTCCGCCGAAGCGGAAATTGGAGCGTGGAAACGGACTGAGTCGCAGGGGCGGTCTTTGTCCGCATAAGCGGCATCGCGGGTGGGAGAATGGGGACCGCAGAAGCGGCCAGGAGATGAGTTGGGGAATTCCGCATAAGCGGACAAGCCTTCGCTTAGGCGAGTCCGCAGAAGCGGACTCCTATTCGTGGGAGTGGAGAGTTCCGCAGGAGCGGACCTTTGTCCGCAGGAGCGGCCTCGCGGAAGCGGCTTTAGGCCCGCAGAAGCGGAATGGGCCAGCCAGGCCTGGGCTTCGCAGAAGCGACAAAATGTCGCGGAAGCGGATCCGCGGAAGCGGAATTTCGTCCGCAGAAGCGGAAATCGCAGAGAGTTAATTATATCAGAAGTTAGAAATTTCAGAAACATTTTCAAACTTTGAGGGCTCGGCTTAAGGGGCGATTTGGGCGATTTTGAAGGGAGATTCAAGGGGTTTCTTCAGGTAATCAACTATGGACTCAAATTATGATTATTGTTGACAATATTATGCAATTATCTCATGAAAATAGAGGAATTTGGGGTGTTTTATGGGGGTTTTCACCCTAGGCTTGAACTTTAGAAGATCAAGGTTTTGAGTGGGCAAATGGAGTCCGAATTTGATAAACTTTATATGCTTAGACTCGTATTGAGACAAGGGTTCCGAATATATAACTTTCGTGATTTTTCGATAAGCGTACCAAAAGTCGGGTTTTGGCAACTTGTGGGTTTTGGTATATTTTGAGTTATTTTGATTGGGTAATGCCCAATTGGCCTATTTTGATGTGATTCTATTGATTTTTATCAGATACTACACTTGTGGAGGCCAACATTCGCGGCAAGAGGGTTATTTCTTAGCGGTTTCGTACCGTAATTGAGGTAAGTGGCTTGTCTAACCTCGTGTGGGGGACTTTCACCCCGAGGATATTATTGTGATACTTTAAATGCCTTGTACGCGAGGTGACGGGCGTGTACATGCGCTGGTTGTTGAACACATACTTTACTCAAAATGTTCAATGAGTGATATTCCCGTTCTTAGTTGTTAAATTCGATATTCCTACCCGGTAGTAGTTAGAAAAGCATGATTAGATAGAATCTAACTGTCTAGTTGCTTAATTGACTTACTTGAGTTTTCTTGGAAATCGTTGGCGCTGTTCATCGGCGAAGTTATCATTAAGCATATTATACTTCTCTCTGTGTATTCCTTTACTTGCTGTGGTTATGGACTACGGGTTCGATTCCCGAGATCCTGAGCTCATTGAAATATGGACTACGGGTTCGATTCCCGAGATCCTGAGCTTATTGAAATATGGACTACGGGTTCGATTCCCGAGATCCTGAGATTATTGAAATGAGGACTACGGGTTCGATTCCCGAGATCCCGACTTATTGGTAGGGATCTGCGGGTTCGATTCCCGCGAGATCCCGAGTTATTGAGATATTATCGAGACATGGGCCGCGGGTTCGATTCCCGGAGACCCAGAGGTACCGAGAATGGGACTGTGGGTTCAATTCCCACAGATCCTGGATTTGTTTATTTGAGTTGGTTATTTGTTGTTAGCTTAATTGTAGACAGTTGCAGTAATCATCATAATGTTGTTATTTCGGAAATTATTATCATTTAAACTGTTTATTTTTTTATCATCATTATATTATTGTTTTTCTCAGTAGGGCCCTGACCTACCTCGTCACTACTCCATCGAGGTTAGGCTTGGCACTTACTGAGTACCGCCGTGGTGTACTCATGCTACTCTTCTGCACACTTTTGTTGTGCAGATCCAGGTACATCAGAGCAGGCTCGTGCTAGGTGATTTCCGCAGCTTTTCTGGAGACCTCGAGGTATGATCTGCTACGTCCGCAGATCCGGAGGCTTTCCTTCTATTCTAGTAGTACTAGTTGACATTTTCCTTCATTTCGTTGTTAGATACTCTTTACACATAGAGCCATAGTTGTATACTCTCTTTTAGTCTGTGTTACCGCGGGGTTCCGGATCTTGGTAGTGTTTTATTCATTGTGTGACGGATGTATGTGCCAAGCGGCACGGATTACATATCTTTTTATTCTATTTTCCGTTGTTTCTTATTTAAATATTTATAACTTGTATATTCCGCAACGTGTTAGGCTTACCTAGTCGTGGGGACCGGGTGCCATCACGACATGTTCACAATTGGTGAACTAGGGTCGTGACAGGTGGGCACCTAACAGAAATTAAACGTGCAACGGAGACACAGACCGGTTACTTAGAGTCTCGCTGATCGATACGGAGATGTCTGTATTTATCTACGAGGGGCTATGTAACCGTTTAGGAAACTCTTCATTTCTTTTGGATTCCTTGTCGTGCGACATTTTTGACATCAAAAATCTAAACTATTGCTTTCTATTCTCTCACAGATGGTGAGGACACGATCTACTCGCGATGATCAGGGGTACCCGCGCCCCCGTTGCCGCCGTCACAGGTCGGGGCCGAGGTAGAGGACGAGGACGCGCCCGAGGTGCAGCCCCAGCACCCGCGCGCGCCGCCGCCGAGGTGCCGCGGTAGACCAGGTTGGAGCGCGAGCACCTGGTACACCGACTACGATTGCTACTACTCCAAGCACTACAGGAGACCCCGGTCCAGCTTCATGAGTATGTATACCACTTTAGCTCGAGCGGGACCGCTTCCTCTCATCACGCGCCTACATCTCGTGCCGGGGAGGGCCCGGACTCTGCAGCCGTTACACCGGAGCAGCGTGTGCCGGCTGGACGAGTTTCGGATGTTTTGGTTATGCCTCCTCCCCCGCCCGAGCACAACCAGGAGGTGGACCAGCCGCCTCGAGGACGAGCGACGTAGATTGGAGAGGTTCAAGAAATATGACCCTCCGGTGTTTAGTGGTTTGGCTTCGGATGATGCATTGGGTTTTCTAGAGGAGTGTCATCGTATTCTTCGTACTATGGGGATTGTGGAGACCGGCGGGGTTTCCTTCACTGCTTTTCAGTTTCGTGGGGCCGCTTATGATTGGTGGCGCACGTATGAGTCGGATAGTCCAGAGGGGTCTGCTTCATTGACTTGGACGCAGTTTTCAGATCTGTTTTTGAGGGAGTTTGTTCCACACAGCCTTAGGGATTCTTGGCGCTCGGAGTTTGAGCGGTTGCGACGAGGCTCCATGTCGGCATCGGAGTATGCTATCGGTTCCACCCGCCTATCCGAGCATGCACCGACTTGGGTAGCCACGGTTCGGAGAGAGTGCGGAGATTTATCGAGGGCCTTGTTCCGCCTATCCGATCCCAGCATGGCCGGAGAGCTTGAGACAGATATATCTTATCAGCAGGCAGCTAGCATTGCCAAGAGGATCGAGAGTATGCTCCCTAGAGAGCGAAGAGAGAGAGAGGCCGAGAGGTCTCGTGAGTCGGGCCATTTCTCCGGTGCTCGCACTTCATCACAGCTGGTCGTTTTGGCGAGGGTTATTCCGGTCGACCGAGCCCACTCGCGCATTGCCCACAGCCGCGTAGTACTCCGTGTCTTCCGACGATCTCGGGAGCCTTATTATGCTCCCCGGCTTCCGATGCACCTCCTGCGCGGGGTCCTTCCGGGGGTCGGACTAGTGGGGGTGGCCCCAGCCAACCACAACCACCGCATCCTCCCGTAGCTTGTTTTGAGTGCGGGGATACTCGCCACCCGGTTAGGGAGTGCCCCAGGCGCAGGAGAGGAGCCTCTCATCAGTCATCACAGCATCCGCGTGGTTCTCGGGGCCAGCAAGCTATCATTCCAGCCCCAGCTGCCACTCCACCTGCCCAGCCATCCAGGGGCGGGGGTCAGGGTTCCAGAGGCCGCCCTCGAGAGGGGGGACAGGCCAGATTCTATGCTATTCCTGATCGCGCTGCGGCTGTTGCATCTGACTCTGTTATCACAGGTATTATTATGGTTAGTCACAGGGAGGCATCGGTTCTATTCGACCCTGGTTCCACTTTTTCATATGTGTCTTCTTACTTTGCTTCTCATCCGGGTGTGCCTCGGGATTCTTTGAGTGCCCCTATTTATGTTTCCACTCCGGTGGGTGATTCTTTGGCTGTGGACCGCGTATATCGGTCGTGTTTGGTTACCATTTGTGATTTTGAGACCAGAGCGAATCTATTACTGCTCGGGATGGTCGATTTTGATATTATTCCGGGCATGGACTGGTTGTCGCCCCATTATGCTATTCTTGATTGTCACGCCAAGACCTTGACGCTGGCTATGCCAGGCATTCCACGTATTGAGTGGAGTGGTACTCTAGATCACACCCCTAGCCGTGTTATTTCTTTTCTCAGAGCTCAGCGTATGGTTGAGAAGGGGTGTGCTGCTTATCTAGCCTATGTGCGGGACGTCGGTATTGACACTCCCTCTATTGATTCTGTTCATGTGGTACGTGACTTTGCTGATGTATTTCCAGCTGATCTTCCAGGCATGCCGCCCGACAGAGATATTGACTTTGCTATTGACTTGTTGCCGGGCACTCAGCCCATTTCTATTCCACCGTACCGTATGGCTCCTCCCGAGTTGAAGGAGTTGAAGGATCAGTTACAGGAGTTATTGGGCAAGGGTTTTATTCGACCCAGTGTTTCGCCTTGGGGTGCTCCTGTATTGTTTGTGAAGAAAAAGGACGGTTCTATGCGTATGTGCATTGACTATCGTCAGCTGAATAAGGTTACAGTGAAGAACCGGTATCCTTTGCCCCGTATTGATGATCTATTTGACCAGCTACAGGGTGCACAAGTGTTTTCTAAGATTGATTTGCGCTCCGGGTATCACCAGTTGAAGATTCGGGAGCCAGATATCCCGAAGACTGCCTTCAGGACCCGGTATGGTCACTATGAGTTCCTCGTGATGTTTTTTGGGTTGACTAATGCTCCAGCAGCATTTATGCATTTGATGCATAGTGTGTTCAGGCCTTATCTGGACTCGTTCGTGATTGTTTTCATTGATGATATTCTAGTATATTCCGGAGCCGGGAAGAGCACGAGCAACATTTGAGGATAGTGCTTCAGATCCTGAGGGAGAAGCAGCTTTATGCCAAGTTCTCTAAATGTGAATTCTGGTTGAGTTTAGTGGCATTTTTGGGCCACGTGGTGTCGAGTGATGGTATTCAAGTAGATCCGAGGAAGGTAGAGGCCGTGCAGAGTTGGCCCAGACCCTCCTCCGCTACTGAGATTCGCAGTTTCCTTGGTTTGGCGGGCTATTACCGTCGTTTCGTAGAGGGGTTCTCTTCGATTGCAGCACCTATGACTAGATTGACCCAAAAGGGTGCCCCTTTTCAGTGGACAGACGAGTGTGAGGCGAGCTTTCAGAAGCTCAAGACAGCGTTGACTTCGGCCCCTATATTGATGTTGCCTACAGGTTCGGGGTCCTATACTGTATATTGTGATGCCTCACGAGTTGGACTCTGTGCGGTATTGATGCGGGATGGTAGGGTGATTGCCTACGCGTCGAGACAGCTGAAGGTGCATGAGAAGAATTACCTTGTTCATGATTTGGAGCTAGCTGCCATTGTTCACGCCTTGAAAATTTGGCGTCATTATTTATATGGGGTTCCTTGTGAGATCTACACTGATCACCGGAGCTTGCAGCACTTGCTTAAGCAGAAGGACCTGAATATGCGTCAGAGGAGATGGTTGGAGCTACTGAAGGACTATGATATTACTATTCTCTATCATCCGGCAAGGCTAATGTGGTTGCCGATGCCTTGAGTCGTCGGGCAGAGAGTTTGGGGAGTTTGGCGTATCTACCAGCTTCGGAGAGGCCTATGGAGATGGATGTTCAGACTTTAGCCAGGCAGTTTGTTAGACTGGATCTATCGGAGCCCAGCCGGGTTCTAGCTTGTGTGGTTTCTCGGTCTTCTCTATTTGACCGCATCAGGGAGCGTCAGTTCGACGACCCTCATTTGCTTGTCCTTCGGGATAGAGTTCGGCGTGGTGATGCTCGAGATGTTACCATCGGGGATGATGGAGTTATGAGGATGCAGGGGCGCATCTGTGTGCCCAATGTAGATGATCTTCGAGAGCTGATTCTAGTAGAGGCCCATAGCTCGCGGTATTCCATCCATCCGGGAGCCGCGAAGATGTATCAAGACTTGAAACAACATTACTGGTGGAGGCGGATGAAGAGGGATATAGTTGATTATGTTTCTAGATGCCTCAACCGCCAGCAGGTGAAGTATGAGCATCAGCGTCCGGGTGGATTGATGCAGCAGATTGAGATTCCCGAGTGGAAATGGGAGCGCATTACCATGGACTTTGTATCTGGACTTCCACGGACGGTTAGGAAGTTTGACTCCATTTGGGTTATTGTGGATCGGCTGACCAAGTCTGCCCATTTCATACCGGTGAGCACCACTTATTCATTGGAGGGACTGGAGGAGATCTACATCAGAGAGATAGTTCGGCTGCATGGTATTCCAGTTTCCATCCTTTCAGATAGAGGCACTCAGTTCACTTCACGGTTCTGGAGAGCCGTACAGCAGGAGTTAGGTATTCGGGTGGAGCTGAGCACAACGTTTCACCCCAGACTGATGGTCAGTCCGAGCGCACTATTCAGATTTTGGAGGATATGCTCCGTGCGTGCGTGATTGTGTTTAGAGGTTCATGGGATCACTTCTTGCCACTGGAGGAGTTTGCTTATAACAACAACTACCAGTCCAGTATTCAGATGGCACCGTATGAGGCTCTATATGGTAGGACGTGCAGGTCTCCCTTGGGTTGGTTCGAGCCGGGCGAGGCCAGGCTGCTAGGTACTGATATGGTTCAGGTTGCTATGGACAAGGTCAAGGTGAATCAGGACATACTTCGTGCAGCCCAGTCTAGACAGAAGAGTTATGCGGACAAGAAGGTTCGCGATGTGGATTTTATGGTTGGCGAGTTGGTTCTGCTTCGAGTCTCGCCCATGAAGGGCATTATGAGGTTTGGGAAGAAAGGAAAGCTGAGTCCTAGATTTATTGGCCCTTTTGAGATTTTGAGGCGTGTTGGGGAGGTTGCTTATGAGTTGGCCTTACCTCCCGGCCTAGCCGGAGTTCACCCCGTATTTCATGTCTCCATGCTCCGGAGATACCATGGTGACCCGTCGCATGTGTTGGATTTCACTTCTGTTCAGCTAGACAAGGATCCGTCTTATGTTGAGGAGCCGGTAGCCATTCTAGACAGGCAGGTCAGAAAGCTAAGGTCAAAGAACATCGCTTTGGTAAAGGTTCAGGCGGGGCCAGCCGGTCGAGGAGGCGACTTGGGAGACCGAGCAGGATATGCGCAGCCAGTACCCTCATCTTTTCACTACTCCAGGTATGTTTTCTACGCTCGTTCGAGGACGAACGAATCTTTAAGTGTGGGAAGATGTAACGACCCGACCGGTCGTTTTAGAAAATTACGCCCCAATCCCTAATTTAACTGTTCCCCTAAGTTCATTTCTGCTATTGTGGGTTGCCGGGAGAGTCGGTTTCGAAAATTTGAGCATTTTGGGACACTTAGTCCCTAAATAAGAGCTTTGAAGCTAGAAAACGGTCCGTAGCCGGAACAGTGTTAAGACGATCTCGGAACGGAAATCCGATGGTTCCATTAGCTCCGTTAGGTGATTTCGGGGTTGGGAGCGCGTTCGGAATGTATTTTGGAGGTCCGTAACTCAATTAGGCTTGAAATGCCGAAGGTTGAAATTTTGGCGAATCCGAACGATAGGTGAGATTTTGATCCGGGGGTCGGAATGGAATTCCGACAATTTCCGTAGCTTCGTTATGTGATTTTGGATATGTCCGCAAATTTTCAGGTCATTCGGAAGTCGTTTGGTCGGGTTTTAGATCGAATGTGTAATTGAGAGAGTTTTAAGAAATTTAGGCTTGAATTCGATGTGAATTATGGGTTTTGATGTTGTTAGACGTGTTTTGAGGATTGGAACAAGTTCGAATAAGGTATTAGGATGTGTTGGTGTGTTTGGATAAGATTCCGGGGGCCTCGGGGTGGTTTCGGATGGTTAAACGGGAGAAAATCATGGAAATTGCAGGGCTAGGGAATTCTGCCTCTGTTGTTTTCGCCCCTGCGGAAATGGAACCGCAGAGGCGAGTCCGCTGAAGCGGAAATTGGAGCGCGGAAGCGGAATGGAGCGCAGGGGCGGTCCTTGTCCGCATGAGCGGCATCGCAGGTGCGAGGATGGGGACCGCAGAAGGCGGTCAGGAGACGAGTTGGGGAATTTCGCAGAAGCGGACAAGCCTCCGCTTAGGCGAGTCCGCAGAAGCGGACTTTTGTTCGTAGGAGCGGAGAGTTCCGCAGGAGCGGACCTTTGTCCGCAGGAGCGGCCTCGCGGAAGCGGCTTTAGGCCCGCAGAAGCGGAATGGGCCAGCCAGGCCTGGGCTTCGCAGAAGCGACAAAATGTCGCGGAAGCGGATCCGCGGAAGCGGAATTTCGTCCGCAGAAGCGGAAATCGCAGAGAGTTAATTATATCGGAAGTTAGAAATTTCAGAAACATTTCCAAACTTTGAGGGCTCGGCTTAAGGGGCGATTTGGGCGATTTTGAAGGGAGATTCAAGGGGTTTCTTCAGGTAATCAACTATGGACTCAAATTATGATTATTGTTGACAATATTATGCAATTATCTCATGAAAATGGAGGAATTTGGGTTGTTTTATGGGGGTTTTCACCCTAGGCTTGAACTTTAGAAGATCAAGGTTTTGAGTGGGCAAATGGAGTCCGAATTTGATAAACTTTATATGCTTAGACTCGTATTGAGACAAGGGTTCCGAAAATATAACTTTCATGATTTTTCGATAAGCGTACCAAAAGTCGGGTTTTGGCAACTTGTGGGTTTTGGTATATTTTGAGTTATTTTGATTGGGTAATGCCCAATTGGCCTATTTTGATGTGATTCTATTGATTTTTATCGGATACTACACTTGTGGAGGCCGACATTCGCGGCAAGAGGGTTATTTCTTAGCGGTTTTGTACCGGAATTGAGGTAAGTGGCTTGTCTAACCTCGTGTGGGGGACTTTCACCCCTAGGATATTATTGTGATACTTTAAATGCCTTGTACGCGAGGTGATGGGCGTGTACATGCGCTGGTTGTTGAACACATACTTTACTCAAAATGTTCAATGAGTGATATTCCTGTTCTTAGTTGTTAAATTCGATATTCCTACCCGGTAGTAGTTAGAAAAGCATGATTAGATAGAATCTAACTGTCTAGTTGCTTAATTGACTTACTTGAGTTTTCTTGGTAATCGCTGGCGCTGTTCATCGGCGAAGTTATCGTTAAGCATATTATACTTCTCTCTGTGTATTCCTTTACTTGCTGTGGTTATGGACTACGGGTTCGATTCCCGAGATCCTGAGATTTATTGAAATATGGACTACGGGTTCGATTCCCGAGATCCCGAGATTATTGAAATGTGGACTACGGGTTCGATTCCCGAGATCCCGAGATTATTGAAATGTGGACTACGGGTTCGATTCCCGAGATCCTGAGATTATTGAAATGTGGACTATGGGTTCGATTCCCGAGATCCCGAGATTATTGAAATGTGGACTACGGGTTCGATTCCCGAGATCCCGAGATTATTGAAATGAGGACTACGGGTTCGATTCCCGAGATCCCGACTTATTGGTAGGGACTGCGGGTTCGATTCCCGGAGATCCCGAGTTATTGAGATATTATTGAGACATGGGCTGCGGGTTCGATTCCCGGAGACCCACAGGTACTGAGAATGGGACTGTGGGTTCAATTCCCACAGATTCCGGATTTGTTTATTTGAGTTGGTTATTTGTTGTTAGCTTAATTGTAGACAGTTGCAGTAATCATCATAATGTTATTATTTCGGAAATTATTATCATTTAAACTGTTTATTTTGTTATCATCATTATATTATTGTTTTCTCAGTAGGGCCCTGACCTACCTCGTCACTACTCCATCGAGGTTAGGCTTGGCACTTACTGAGTACCGCTGTGGTGTACTCATGCTACTCTTCTGCACACTTTTGTTGTGCAGATCCAGGTACATCAGGACAGGCTCATACTAGGTGATTCAGCAGCACTTTGGGAGACCTCGAGGTATGATCTGCTACGTCCGCGGATCCGGAGGCCCTCCTTCTATTCTAATAGTATTAGTTGACATTTTTCTTCATTTCGTTGTTAGATACTCTTTACACATAGAGCCACAGTTGTATTTTCTCTTTTAGTCTGTGTTATCGTGGGGTTCCGGATCTTGGTAGTGTTTTATTCATTGTGTGACGGATGTATGTGCCAAGCGGCACGGATTACATATCTTTTATGTTATTTTTCCGCTGTTTCTTATTTAAGTATTTATAACTTATATATTCCGCAATGTGTTAGGCTTACCTAGTCGTGGGGACTGGGTGCCATCACGACATGTTCACAATTGGTGTAGTATGAGTACGAAAATAGCATGTACTCAATGAGTATCATGTCTAATCTTGAAGAAGTAGAGACGAGATAGTCAACTTTGATACTTAATGGAGGTCAATTAGCAATATACTAAAAGTGAGGAAATCACGGATTTATATAGCAAGTCTAACTCAAGAAGCCAGAAAATAGGTAAACACCTTTAACAAATAATAAAGGATTTTCAAGGTTTACTTTTCATTATCTTATAAATTTATATCAACCTATGAAAGGAAATATCAACATTTAAAAGTCTCAGGCAACAATATAATATATATATATATATATATATATATATATATATATATATATATGCGCAAATACAAACCGAGGCGACGACCCGATCCAACCGAAATAAACTTTGCACTTGCCAAGGGTCGACAGTGCGCCTATAGATGTATCTATTTAATCTGTCGAGGCATTCGGCACGTTCCATAGATAAACACATACCCTGCTCGCAAATCATGCATGTGATGCAGGTACACATGAAGATACATGCTCAATCAGTCAATTAAGAACTTATCGGGGAATATTATTCCAAATAAAACCAATTCCTCTTTAAATAATTTTTTAAGAAATGAAGTTTAATCCATTTAGAAATTTATTTACTAATTCAATGTGATTTAAGCTATTCAAGCTATCAAAGGCTTCATAAATAATCCAAGTATAACATGATTTTGGGTCATAACTACCCGGACAATAGCATAGTAGTAGCAACGCACAGACTCTTGTAGCCTCGTGCGTACGTAGCCCATGCAAATAGGAGCACATAATTAATTATTTCACCTATGGGGACAATTCCCTCTTATTCAGGTTAGAAAGGAGACTCACCTTGCTCCGAAGATCCATAACCGGCATTTCACGCCCTTCGGAAAACTTTACTTGATGCACCACGCTCCCAAACTAGCCAACGGTTACACAAATCCATTAATATATGCTCAAATATTTATTACAATCTAAATTACAGAAATTCCTAACCCCGATCAAAAAGTTGACCAAAACGCCATCGGGCCCACGTGCCCGGAATCCAAAAAATTTCAAAGATAAAGATTACCCATGACCTTAGAAATTCAAATATACCAAATTCCATACCCAAAATCGTGGCTAAATTCCAAGAATATAAATTCTAGGTCTTTCTACCAAAAGTCCAAAACCCTCCAAACTTCTACCAATTTCATGCTCAAATCCATTCATAATTGATGTATTCAACTCAAAATAGGTGGGAGTGACTTACCTTGACATTGGTGACGAAAATCCTCTCTTGAAGCTCCCCCAAAAATCGCCCAAACTGTGAAAATATGAAAGAAGATGGCCAATCTCGATTTTTAAACACTATTCTGCCTCCACGTACTTCCGCTTCTACGGAAGAATTTCCATTTCTGCCGCTTCTACGGCTTCGCCTAGGCCTACCCTTTTCCACTTCTGTGACAAAACATCCGCAGATGCGGTCCGCTTCTGCGAAAACCTGACCGCAACTGCGGTCCTCCCTAGGTTGCCCATTTTCGCTTCTGCGGTATACCATCCATAGATGCGGTCCCGTTTCTGCGGAACCTTGACCGCATCTCCGGTCCCTTTCCTCCTGACCTAAACCCGCACCTGAGCCTTCCTAGCCGCTTCTGCGGCTCTGCTCTTGCGGCCCCTTTTCCGCAAGTGTGGTTATGACAGCAACCAGCAGTCCTCAACCTTCCAAAAATCCCATTTTCGATCAGTTAACCATCCAGAATCCACCAGAGGCCCCCAAGACCTCAACCAACTTACCAACAATTCCTAAAACACGTTACGGACTTGCTTGAGGCCTCAAATCACATCAAACAACGCTAAAATCATGAATCAACCCCAATCCAAACTTTATAAACTTTAGAACTTCCAACTTCTACTTTCGATGCTTAAATCTATCAAATCACGTCTGATGGACCTCAAATTTTGCGCACAAGTCATATTTGACATTATGAACCTACTCCAACTTCCGGAATTAGATTCCGACCCCGATGTCAAAAATTCCACATCCGGTCAAACTTCTCAAAAACCTTCCAATTTCTATCTTTAGCCAAATGGCTCCAAAATGACCTACGGACCTCCAAATTCACTTCCGATCGCGCCCGAACTTCAGAATCACCGTACAGAGCTATTCACAGTCTCGGAATCCCAAACAGACATCGATAACAATGAAAATCACTTCAAGCCAAACTTATAAAATTTCTTCTAAAATGCTAACTTTCACAATAGGCGCCAAAACTCTCCCGGGTTATCCAAAACTCGAACCGGCATACGCCCAAGTCCAAAATTATCATACGAACCTGCTAGAACCTTCAGATCCTGATTTCGAGGTGGTTTACTCCAACTAGTTCTTTCTTTCAACTTTAAGCTTTCGAAATAAGAATTATCTTCCCAAATCAACTCCGAATTTCCCGAAACTCAATTCCAATCGCGCGTACAAGTCGTAATACCTAAATTGAGGTTGCTTATGGCCATAGAATGCTAAACTCCGCGCTAGGGCTCAAAATAACCGGTCGGGTCTTTACAATTTGGTTAGAGTATTGCTTTGTTGCATATAAAGTTTGGAGTTATAATAGGTTTGATAAGTAGAGATGGTTCGCTCGGTCATGTTTAGTGATCGAGTGCTGGTATCGGCTTGTTTAGAAAATGCGTCGTAACAGTGATATCAAATGGAATTTCAGACAACTGAAGATGGAATTTCAAATTAATTGGAAGAAGATATCACTCAGAGGAAATCCACCCGGTGATTCCAAGATGGTTAGCAGTCAAAAGATGCAAAAATTGTTAAACAAATCTACTCAACTGAGTATGATGACAGTGACTTTTGTGAAGCATACTACTGCCCAGACTTTCAGCTTATCAGAGATGCAGTTAGGAGAAAATGGTAACACTTGTCCTAGTGATTTACAGCAAATACTTGATCAATATTTCCCCATCTTTTCTTTTCCTAGTGAGCTGCCACCTCACAGGAGTCAAAATCATAAAATAATCTTGAAGGAAGGAGTTTCTCCCATTAATGTAAGACCTTATCGATGTCCAGCCTCACGGAAAGATGAGATTGAGAAAATGGTACAAGAATTGTTGCAAACATGTGTAATTAGACCATGTTTGAGTCATTATTCATCACTGATAGTCATGGTTAAGAAGAAAGATGGTTCGTGGAGGATGTGTATTGACTATAGAGAATTGAATAGGTCCAGCGTCAAAGACAAGTTTCCAATACCTGTCATTGAATAATTATTGGATGAATTGGGAGGTGCTCAGTTTTTCTCTAAGTTGGACCTTAGAGTTGGATACCACTAGATCAGGATGTGCCCTGCTGATATTGAGAAGACGGCCTTAGGTCACACCTTGCATATTATGAGTTTGTGGGGATGCCCTTTGGACTCACAAATGCACCGTCTATTTTTTAAAGTCTAATGAACAACATCTTCCAGGCACACTTGAGAAAGTTCATTTTGGTTATCTCCGATGATATGCTTATATACAGTCCTTCATGGTCCGGTCATTTAAATTATTTGGAGATAGCTTTACAGATCGTACAATCAAATAGCCTATATGTAAAGATGAGTAAATGCTCTTTCGCAACAAAGGAGATTGAGTACTTGGGGCATGTAATCAGTGGTAGTGGAGTGTATGCTGATCCTAAGAAGCTGGAAGTTATGCTTAAGTGGCCCCTCCAAGGAATGTGAAAGAGCTTACGGGTTTCTAGGGGCTCACTAGATACAGTAGGAGGTTTATAAGAGCATACGGATTGTTGGCTAGACCTCTTAGCGATCTGTTAAAAAAGGGAACATTTTAGTGGACCAAAATAGTTGAGAATGCTTTCAACAAGTTAAAGGAAGTCATGTCTTCACCACCCGTTCTAGCATTAACTAACTTTTCTGAAGAATTTGTGATCGAGATAGATGCTTGTGATGATGGTATTGGAGTTGTTTTAATGCAGTCAGGACATCCATTGGCATTCTTTAGCAAGGCCTTAGGTTTCCAATATAGTAGGTTATTTGTGTATGAGAAGGAGATGATGGCAATAGTAGGTGTAGTGCAGAAGTGGAGACCCTATCTGATCGGGAAGCATTTTACTATCTAAACTGATCATCAGAGTTTGAAATACTTGATGGAACAGAAGATATCTACCCCTAGCCAACAGAAGTGGATAGCTAAGATTTTGGGATATGATTTCTCTATTGTATATAAGAAAGGGAAGGAGAATTTAGTAGCAGATGCATTGTCTCGAGTGGCCAAGTTATACTCCATGACTGTTGTAATTGGTCAGTTTGTACAATAAATCAAGGATTCTTACAAAGATGATAGCAAGATTTCTAAATTGATTCAACAGCTTCAGTTAAACTCCAATGGTAGGTCAGGCTATGTTTATTGGGTTGCTATACAGGAAGGGCAAGGTGTTTGTGGGCACCGATGAAGAATTAAGGAAGGAGCTACTTAAGCTACACTATGACAGTGCACTAGGGGCATTCACATTTCCTGAGAGAGTGTGGCAGGATATCAACATGGATTTCATTGCGGGATTACCTAATTCTTCAGCTAAAACAACTATTCCGGTGGTAGTAGATAGGTTGAGCAAGTATGCATACTTTATGGCATTGAAACATCCGTCTTCAGCAGAAGGGGTGGCACAGGTTTTCATGGAAAATGTCTACAAACTCCATGGATTGCCGCAGGGAATTGTGTCTGATAGAGATACTATATTCTTGAGTAAAGTTTGGCAGGAACTCTTTGGCCCTCAAGGAGTCGCCTTGCATCATTCTACATCCTATCATCCTCAAATTGATGGGCAAACGGAGGTTGTTAACAAGTGTCTAGAAGGATATTTGAGGTGTATGTGTGGAGATAGACCAAAGAATTGGGCAGCTTGGTTGCCACTTGCTAAATGGTGGTACAACACCTACTTTCACAACTCCACTAGAACTACACCTTATGAGGTATTGTGTGGACAGAGCCCCCCCCCCCCCTCCATCTCCCATATTTACCTCAGAGTTCAATGGTGGGGGCTGTTGACAGAAGCTTACAAGCAAGGGAATCCACAATCAGGTTGTTGAAGCATCGTTTGAATTTGTCTCGACACATGATGAAAATGCAAGCAGATAAAAGAAGATCAGAGAGGTCCTTCCTAGTCGATGATTGGGTGTACATTAAACTGAAACCTTATAGACAAATTTCAATGCATGGGATGATTTATTTTGGTCCATATCGGGTAATCAAGAAGATCGAGTAGGTTGCATATCACCTGGATCTTCCCCCTAATAATTCACCACACTTTTCATGTGTCGCAATTGAAAAGGAAGTTGGGAGATAAGCCAGTGCTTCCTTACCTTCCTATTTCATTATCTTCTAATGGTCACATTCTGTTGGAACCTGAGGCTATTGTGGAAAGAAGAATGGTCCAAAAGCACCATCGACCGGTCACTCAAGTTCTTGTCAAGTGGTTCAATTGCTCAACTGCTGATAACAGCTGGATGGATGTACAAGCCCTGCAGCAACAGTTTCCTCATTTCATTGCATTTACATATCTTATGCTTTTAAATCGGTATTAGAATATATAGGGTGAGTTAGGAGTGATTCGGGTTGAAAATGAAGCAAATAGCATGTTTGAAGAAAGCTTGAATATGGGAAGTCAACCTAGAGTTGACTATTGAGTTAGAGTGCTCGGAACCGGATTCTAATGATTCGACTAGTTCCGAGGGATCATTTATGACTTAGGGGAGCAATCGAAATTTAATTTGGAGGTCCGGTGTAGAAATAGGCTTGAATTGGCGAAGGTTGAATTTTGGCGAAAACCGGATGGTAGGTGATATTTTGATCCGGGGGTCGGAATGGAATTCCGACAATTTATGTAGCTTCGTTATGTGATTTTGGATATGTCTGCAAATTTTCAGGTCATTCGGACATCGTTTGATCGGGTTTTGGATTGAATGTTAGTTTTGAAAGTTTTGAATAAACTTAGGCTTGAATTCGTGTGTAAATGGTGATTTTGATGTTTAGTATGGTGTTTTTATGATTGGAACAAGTTCGTATCGTGTTTTAGAGTATGTTGGTGGTTTTCGTTGGGGTCCCGGGGTCCTCGGGAGAAATCCGGGGGTCCAAACAGACCATTTTTGGGAAAAATGAGAAGGCTGGTTCTTGTCATAAATGCAGTAGGAATTTGCTCTTCGCGATCGCGGGGCGGGGGACGCGATCGCGTAGGGTTAGGGGCTAGACCAATGCGATCGCAGGAGCACCAGTCGCGATCGCGTAGAGTTAACCGGGTGGCCATCGCGATCACATGAGCATCTACGCGATCGCGTAGGAGAGAATTGGGGTCCAGGGAATTTGTGCTACGCGATCGGAGGAAGAGAGACGCGATCGCGTGAGGCCGGATTTTTGAACATCGCGATCGCGTGAGGCGAGTCGCGATCGCGTAGAGCAAACTGCTCTGGCAGTGAATTAAATCACAGAACAGAGGGGTCGTGGGTTTACACCCCCAAAATACAATTTTGAGCCCTAGAGAGAAGAAAACTCGAGGAAATCACTGAGAAATCATCGGGTATTCGTCGGAGGTAAGATTCTTGACTCAAAAACATCATTTTATGGAAGAATTAACATCAATCTTCATGAATTTGGGTAGAATTTTGAAGAAATGTGGCCTAGATATTGAAAACGGGATTTTGTGTTTTGGGAGGCCATTTGAACTCCGATTTTGATAAATTTTATATGTACGGACTCGTGGCGAGATGAGGGTCGCGTTGGTACTAATTTCGGAATTTTCCGAGCAGTGGGCCCGGGGTCGGGTTTTACCAACTTAGTGTATTTATGCGAATTTTATGTAAATTGAAATGGGTTATGATTCTTTGACCCGTATTTGATATAATTATTGTGGTTTGACTAGATTCTACGCACGAGGGAGCTAAATTCAAAGAAAAAGGCATCGCGGACGAGTCTACGACCGGCTAGAGGTGAGTAGTTTGTGTATATGGTAGCCTGAGGGTTCGAAACCCCGGCTTAGCACATTGTGACGCTAGTAGGGCGTGGCTCGCACACCGTGGCATGTGCGGGATTGATTGTGACTAGGGATTGAGACTTGGTCCATCCCGGATGTGAATAATGTGTTATTAGTGTTGGAAATACAATGTATTTGATATATTTGTGGGCTGTAAGCCTTGTTTGGGGCCTTGTGCCGACCTGTAGTGTCCTTAGAGGACAATAATTATGTGATAGCTATAATTGCTTAAATCACTGATCTCAGTCCTGGAAATTGAAATCACCTTTTTAAAATGCTAAGTCACCGGCTTTTGCAAATTTAATGAAGTTAAAGTATTTTTTATAAATTATGAATTGGAAACTGGAATTAAGAAAAATGAACTGTTTTGTGATTTATTTGCTTATTGTGGACTGAGCATGGGATCGGGCTGCACGCCGCAGTGGTTGATATGAGGATCGGGCTGCACGTCGTAGCGGTATTTGCGCTTGGGCTGTAGGAGCCCCTCTGGAGTCTGTACACACCCCCAGTGAGCGCCGTCGACGTTAAATTGGATCGGGCTACACGCCGTAGCGGTTATGTGCATTGCATTGCATCTTTATTTGTTAAATTACTCTGTGGTAGCTGAATTGTACTGTTGATGCTAGTTCGTAGGAGATTCGGACTGTAGTGTAGCTTCGTATTGTGGTATTTTGTGGATTTCTTACTTTCAGCTACTTTTATATATTTATTACTCACTGAGTACTTAGTACTCACCCCTACTCCCTGCACCTTTTGTGTGCAGACTCAGGTACTCAGGAGCAGTAGACAGGCAATTCCAGCGTTTGTAGTGTCATATCGAGTTGTTGAGGTAGCTGCCTACGTTCGCAGAACCTAGCTTCTCCTCTCCTTTCCAGTTGTTATTTGTATTTTGTATTCAGACTTGAGTATTTCTATACAGTACTCTCTATTCTTGTTGGGTTTTGCTAGAGGCTCTAGACTTGTGACTCCGGATCTTTGGGAGTGTCAGTATTTTGTTCATTATTATTATTATTGGAGTTCTTTGACTCATATATTCTTCTTGGAATGTCCATTTGGGACTGATAGTCATTGTGATAAGTAATAGTTGGTCTGGCTGGCCTAGCTTAATTGTTGGGCGCCATCACGACCGGATTTGGGTCGTGACAAGTTGGTATCAGAGCCCTAGGTTATTAGGACTCGCGAGTCGTGAGCCGGTTTAGTAGGCTTTCGCGGATCGGTACGTAGACGTCCGTATCTATCCTCGGAGGGCTACGGAAACTTTAGGAAAAACCTCATTTTCTTGGATTCATATCGTGCGATTTGTGTTATCATGAAATTGAATTTTTCCATCTCGCAGATGGCGAGAACACAAGCTAACGGACGTGGCGGACGACCACCGTTGGCACCCGAGAGGCCGTGGTCGTGGTAGAGGTAGGCGGCGGCACCGGGACCTCGCCGACCCACCGGCCGACTAGACTCGGGGTCGGATTCCTGCACCGGTGGCCGGAGCTCGAGACCGGATTCCGGCGGCGGACACTGCGGCAACTCGAGGTTCGAGGCACGGCGGTGCCCGTTGTGATCCGGGTCTTCGGGGAGACCTTGGCTCGGATCTTATCGGTGTGCACGAGCTTGGCTCGGGTAGTCGCGGCTACTGCTGCGATGTCTTCTTCACGGGCGGTGGGAGGAAATCGGACCCGCGTGGCTCGCACACCCGAGCCGGTCGGCCCGGTTGCGCCCGTTGCACCGGCTCCCTGCTTATATGGTTCCGGCTATGCCCGACGATGAGCGGCGTCGTTTGGAGAGATTTGAGAGGCTACGGCCTCCGACATTCAATGGTGTTGAGGGCGAGGACGCCCGGGGTTTTCTTGACGGATGTCGGCGCATGCTTCGCACCGCGGGTATGCTAGAGTCCGGTGGTGTTTCATTCACCATTTTTCGGTTCACAGGTGCAACATTTTAGTGGTGGGAGGATTTCGAGAGGCGTAGGCCCGCTGGGGCAGTGCCCCTCACTTGGCAGCAGTTCTCCACGGTATTTTTGGAGAAGTACGTGCCTCAGTCTCAGATAGAGGAGCTGCGACGTCAGTTTGAATGGCTGAAGCAGGGGGATACGATGGTTAATCAGTATGAGATGAGATTCACACAGTTGGCCCGTCAAGCCATGTGGACGGTTCCTACGGACAGAGAGAGGATTGGGAGATTTATTGATGGACTTATCTATCCCATCCGCATATTGATGACCAGGGAGAGAGTTTCGGCAGTTACCTTTGAGGAGGTGGTTGATGTTGCTCGTCACATTGAGACAGATCGCCGTAGAGAGCGGGAGGAGAGAGAGGCTAAGAGCCTCGTGGTACTGGCAGTTACGGTGGAGCTCCGTCTAGGGGCCAATCTCAGCATAACAGAGGTCGTTCTTTTAGGTCTCATCAATCTGGACGAGCAGAGTCCAGTGGGGTTTCATAAGATTGTGGTCGTCAGGGCCATCAGGGTTATCAGGGTCAGCAGAGCCATCAGGATTATCACGGTCAGCAGAGCCGTCAGCAGAGTCAGCCTGCACTGAGTGCTCTTCCAGCTCAGAGCTCTGCTCCTGCTTCCTCAGCACAGGGTTTGTCTGTAGCGAGGGGTCCTCAGCAGCCCCTTCTTCCATCTTCAGGCCGTTGTTTTGAGTGCGGTGATTTGGGCCATATCAGGAGAGAGTGTCCTCAGTGGCTTCGTAAGCGGTCTCAGTAGAGGGATCGGCCCTCGTCTTCTACTCCTGTTTCTTCAGCGCCAGCACAGTCGGCTAGGACTGGTGGCCAGATATCCAGAGGTCGCCCTGGGGGCGAGGATCGTACTGGTGGAGGCCTGGCTCGTTTTCTATGCTCTTCCGGATAGGAAGGATGCTAGTGCTTCAGATGCGGTCATTTCAGGTATTATCTCAGTCTGCCACAGGGATGCTTCCGTCTTATTTGATCCCGGATCCACCTATTCTTATGTCTCTACTTATTTTGCACATCATTTGGGTATGACCCGTGGTATTCTTGCTTTGCCCGTACATGTGTCTACCCCAGTGGGGGATACTGTTGTTGTGGATTAGGTATATCGATCCTGTCTTATTACTATTGGGGGTCCGGAGACCCGAGTTGATCTATTACTACTGGGCATTGTAGATTTCGATGTAATCCTAGGCATGGATTGGCTATCTCCTTACCATGCGATTTTGGACTGTCATGCCAAAACAGTCACACTAGCTATTCCAGGTAATCCGAGGATCGAGTGGCGTGGCTTGACTGATTATGTGTCCGACAGGGTGATTTCTTATATAAAGGCCCAACGAATGATTGGCAAGGGTTGTTTATCTTATTTGGCCTTCATTAGAAATGTTGAGGCTGAGACACCCAATCTTGATTCGGTCCCCATTGTGAGGGAGTTTCCGGATGTATTTCCAGCAGACCTGCCGGGCATGCCGCCTGACAGAGATATCGATTTTGGTATTGACTTGGTGCCGGACACTCAGCCCATTTCTATTCCTCCCTATCGCATGGCACCAGCAGAGTTAAAAGAATTGAAAGAACAGCTTCAGGAACTCTTAGATAAGGGTTTCATTCGTCCGAGTGTGTCACCTTGGGGTGCACCGGTGTTGTTCGTGAAGAAGAAAGATGGCACAATGAGAATGTGCATTGATTACAGGCAGCTGAACAAGGTAACAGTGAAGAATAAATACCCATTGCCTCGTATTGAGGACTTATTTGATCAGCTCCAAGGAGCTAGTGTATTTTCTAAGATTGATCTTTGATCGGGCTACCATCAGTTGAAGACCAGGGACTCGGATATTATGAAGACAGCGTTCGGGACGCGATATGGGCACTACGAGTTCCTAGTGATGTCTTTCGGGCTGACTAATGCCCCAGCTGCATTCATGCACTTGATGAATAGTGTATTTCGGCCGTACCTTGATTCTTTTGTGATTGTGTTTATTGATGATATTATGGTATATTCACGCAGCCAGGAGGAGCATGCACAACATTTGAGGGTGGTATTGCAGGGGTTGAGAGAAGAGAAGCTCTATGCAAAATTCACTAAGTGTGAGTTCTGGCTTGATATTGTGGTTTTTCTGGGACATGTAGTGTCCAGTGATGGTATTCGGGTTGATCCGCAGAAGGTCGAGGCAGTGCAGAATTGGCCCAGACCTTCCTCAGCTACAGAGATTCGGAGTTTTCTCGGCTTGGCAGGCTATTATCGCCGGTTTGTTCAGGGTTTCTCATCTATTGCTTCACCGTTGACTAAGTTGACACGGAAGAATGCTCCATTTGTGTGGTCTGATGAATGTGAGGAGAGCTTCCAGAAGCTCAAGGAGGCTTTGACCACCGCTCCAGTACTCGTGTTACCATCAGCCTCAGGGTCATATACGGTGTATTGTGATGCTTCTAGAGTTGGACTCGGTTGTGTGTTGATGCAGGAGGGTAGAGTTATTGCATATGCTTCTCGTCGGCTAAAGCCCCACGAGAAGAACTACCCTGTTCATGATTTGGAGTTAGCTGCTATTGTTCATGCCTTGAAGATTTGGAGGCATTACCTGTATGGTGTATCTTGTGATGTGTATACGGACCACCGCAGCCTTCAGCATTTGTTTAAGCAGAAAGATCTAAATTTGAGGCGGCGGAGATGGCTTGAATTGCTTAAAGACTATGATATTACTATCTTGTATCATCCCGGGAAAGCCAATGTAGTGGCTGATGTATTGAGCCGGAAGGCTATTAGTATGGGCAGTTTGGCGTATATTCCAGTTGGGGAGAGACCCCTAGCAGTTGATGTTCAGGCGTTAGCTAATCAGATGGTGAGGCTGGATATTTCTGAGCCCAGTCGTGTGATGGCTTGTGTAGTAGCTCGTTCTTCTTTATATGATCGTATTCGAGAGCGCCAGTATGATGATCCACACTTACTTGTCCTTAAGGACAAAGTTCAGCATGATGATGCCAGAGATGTCACTATTAATAGTGATGGTGTATTGCGGATGCAGGGCCGGATATGCGTGCCCAATGTTGATGGCCTTCGTGAGTTGATATTGGAAGAAGCCCACAGCTCGCGGTATTCTATTCACCCAGGAGCCGCGAAGATGTACCAGGATTTGAAGGCAGCATTACTGGTGGAGAAAGATGAAGAAAGATATTGTAAGCCATGTGGCTCGGTGTCTAAACTGTCAGCAGGTCAAGTATGAGCATCAGAGACCTGGTGGTGTATTTCAGCGTATTGATATTCCTGAGTGGAAGTGGGAAAGGATTACTATGGACTTTGTTAGTGGACTCCCTCGGACAGCGAGGAAGTTTGATTCAGTTTGGGTGGTGGTGGATAGGTTGACCAAGTCAGCTCACTTCATCCCAGTGTGTACTACCTATACCTCAAAGCGGTTGGCAGAGATATTCATCCGTGAGATAGTGAGATTGCATGGAGTTCCTATTTCTATTATATCGGACAGAGGTACCCAGTTCACTTCTCAGTTCTGGAGGACATTTCAGCGAGAGTTGGGTTCACAGGTAGAGCTGAGCACAGCATTTCATCCACAGACGGATGGGCAGTCTGAGCGTACTATTCAGATATTGGAGGACATGTTGCGTGCTTGTGTCATTGATTTCGGTGGTTCGTGGGCTGATTATTTGCCTTTGGCGGAGTTTGCTTATAATAATAGCTATATGTCCAGCATTCAGATGGCACCGTATGAAGCTTTATATGGGAGGCGGTGTAGGTCTCCAGTTGGTTGGTTCGAGCCCGGCGAGGCTAGGTTGTTGGGGACAGAGTTAGTCCAAGATGCCTTAGACAAGGTGAAGGTGATTCAGGAGAGACATCGCACAGCTCAGTCGCGTCAGAAGAGTTATGCAGACCGGAAGGTCCGAGATGTGTCTTATTCAGTAGGTGAGAAGGTGTTGCTGAAGGTTTCGCCTATGAAGGGTGTTATGAGGTTTGGAAAGAAAGGGAAGTTGAGCCCGAGGTTTATTGGACCTTTTGAGGTGCTTAGGAAAGTTGGGGAGGTGGCTTATATGCTTGCTTTGCCACCCAGTTTGTCGGGAGTTCACCCGGTGTTCCATGTATCTATGCTCCGGAAGTATGTCGGAGACCAGTCTCATGTGTTGGACTTCAGCACGATACAGCTAGATGAGGATTTGACTTATGATGTGGAACCAGTAGCCATTTTGGGTCGACGGGTTCGTAAGCTGAGATCCAAGGACATAGCTTCAGTGAAAGTGCAGTGGAGAGGTCGTCCCGTGGAGGAAGCAACTTTTGAATCGTGTTATGGAGTATGTTGGTAGTTTTCGTTGGGGTCCCGGGGGTCTCGGGATGAATCCGGGGGTCCAAACGGACCATTTTTGGGAAAAATGAGAAGGCTGGTTGATGTCATAAATGCAGCAGGATTTTGCTCTCCGCGATCGCGGGGAGGGGGACGCGACCGCGTAGGGTTAGGGGCTAGACCAATGTGATCGCAGGAGCACCAGTCCCGATCACGTAGAGTTAACCGGGTGGCCATCGCGATCGCATGAGCATCTACGCGATCGCGTAGGAGAGAATTGGGGTCCAGGGAATTTGTGCTACGCGATCGGAGGAAGAGAGACGCGATCGCGTGAGGCCGGATTTTTGAACATCGCGATCGCGTGAGGCGAGTCGCGATCGCGTAGAGCAAACTGCTCTGGCAGTGAATTAAATCACAGAACAGAGGGGTCGCGGGTTTACACCCCCAAAATACAATTTTGAGCCCTAGAGAGAAGAAAACTCGAGGAAATCACTGAGAAATCATCGGGTATTCGTCGGAGGTAAGATTCTTGACTCAAAAACATCATTTTATGGAAGAATTAACATCAATCTTCATGAATTTGGGTAGAATTTTGAAGAAATGTGGCCTAGATATTGAAAACGGGATTTTGTGTTTTGGGAGTCCATTTGAACTCCGATTTTGATAAATTTTATATGCACGGACTCGTGGCGAGATGAGGGTCGCGTTGGTACTAATTTCGGAATTTTTCGAGCAGTGGGCCCGGGGTCGGGTTTTACCAACTTAGTGTATTTATGCGAATTTCATGTAAATTGAAATGGGTTATGATTCTTTGACCCGTATTTGATATAATTATTGTGGTTTGACTAGATTCTACGCACGAGGGAGCTAAATTCAAAGGAAAAGGCATCGCGGACGAGTCTACGACCGGCTAGAGGTGAGTAGTTTGTGTATATGGTAGCATGAGGGTTCGAAACCCCGGCTTAGCACATTGTGACGCTAGTAGGGCGTGGCTCGCACACCGTGGCAGGTGCGGGATTGATTGTGACTAGGGATTGAGACTTGGTCCATCCCGGATGTGAATAATATGTTGTTAGTGTTGGAAATACACTGTATTTGATATATTTGTGGGTTGTAAGCCTTGTTTGGGGACTTGTGCCGACCTGTAGTGTCCTTAGAGGACAATATTTATGTGATAGCTATATTTGCATAATAACTTATCTCAGTCCTGGTTCGAAATCACTATTATGAAATGCTAAGTCACCTGTTCTTGGAAAATTAAATAAAATTAAAGTATTTTTGATTGTTAATGAACTGGAAACTGGAAATAAATAATTTGAACTGTTGTATGACTCATATGCATGTTGTGGACTGCAGATGGATCGGGCTACATGCCGCAGCAGATGATATGAATATTGCGCTTGGGCTGAAAGAGCCCCTTCAGAGTCTGTACACACCCTTAGTGAGCATCGTCGACGTTAAACGGATTAGGCTACGCGCCGTAGCGGTCATGTGCACGATATTGCATTTTTATCTGTAAATTATCTGTGCTAATTGTGAATTGTCGTTGTTGTTAGTTTGTAGTAGGTATCGGACTGTAGTTTAGCTTTGCTTTGTGGTATTCTTTGGATTTCCTGCTTTCAGCTATTATTTTTACTCACTGAGTACTTAGTACTCACCCCTACTCCTCGCACCTTTGTGTGCAGATTCAGGTACACAGGAGGATTAGACAAACACTCCAGCCTATATCAGAGTTTATTCAAGTTGCTGAGGTAGCTGCCGGCGTTCGCAGAACCTAGCTTCTCTCTCTTTCCAGTTGTTATTTGTATTTTGTATTCAGATTTGAGTATTTCTATACAGTACTCTCTATTCTTGTTGGGTTTTGCTAGAGGCTCTAGACTTGTGACTCCGGATCTTTGGGAGTGTCGGTCCTATTTCATTATCTTCTAATGGTCACATTCTGTTGGAACCTGAGGCTATTGTGGAAAGAAGAATGGTCCAAAAGCACCATCGACCGGTCACTCAAGTTCTTGTCAAGTGGTTCAATTGCTCAACTGCTGATAACAGCTGGATGGATGTACAAGCCCTGCAGCAACAGTTTCCTCATTTCAATCCTTGAGAACAAGGATCATTTCAAGGGGGGAGTAATTGTTATATTCATTTTATACAAGAGGGTATTTTTGTCACTGATGTAATAAGTAAGGGATATAGTTGTCAATTACCATATTACTAATAACAGATTAGTTAGTTAAGTGGAAGGTTGGTCTGTTATTAGTTTGTTATTGGATACAGGGTATATAGGGGATGGATTGTAGCAGTTAGGTGTTAATGATAATAAAATCAATCTTCTTTCTCTTCTCTATTCTCTGAACTCTCAATTTACCCTCTGCAAATACTTGTTCAGAAACCACTCTCTTCGTTGGTTTCTTAGAGATTTGCTTACTATTCCTTTTTGGTTGTACCAAAGAAAGAGCATATCAGTCGGTCAATTTTTAAAAACAAAATCTCAATTTACAAGAAATTTCTTGCTGAACAATCGCACACAACAAAAACCATACAATCTCATATCCTGGATGAATAAATTAGAATATATTAAAAAAAAAAAAAAAGATGAATAAATCAGAAATTGCCACCATATACCGCTTTATTCCTAAGAACCAAAACTCCTTTTACTGGAAGACAAATTGGAGACATAAAACTTTCATCAAGAACATATTTGCTTATATCATTTCTTACTTGTCCAAGAACCACAGGAATCAATACTCCTAAGACGTCGCAGCACTTCAAAACTTTATCTACAAGCAATTGGACCTACAGAATGAAGCCATACCCAAAAAGTAAAAACATAGTCCTAGGTGCTAAACCAATTTATTAACATAGAGAAAATAGAAAACAGTCGAAACCACAACTTGTTTTGCTAAGAATGTTAAGCTACAATATTCGAATAAATTATACCCTAAACCTGATAAGGTTACATAGTCGGGGTAAATGTGCAAGATGGTAATCTGAATGGTCATTCAATCACTAGAAAAATCTTCATAACTCAAGCCTTCTGATATATTATCCAACCCGTTAATGTCTGCCAAAAAATAGGAACAGATATAAGTACTGGTATACAGCTGATGAATTCAATGTTACATGCCACACCACTAACCTTGATGTTCTGCCCTACCCTGAGGGTCCAAAAAATTGCTAGTATCTGTTGCAAGGAACGCTGATCCAGAGTAGCCCTCTAGAATATCTGTATAGAACAGAAAGTCAAAACATATAAACAATGTAAAAGTGAGCAAGATATTAATCCAGAAGAGAAGACAGGCACAAACCAGAACTGTTAGTAAAATCAGCTGTTAAGTCCGACAAACTGAAGTTTCGAGGAATCTGTCCCAAGAAACCAAAGGAAGAAGTATCAGCACCCAAGCCGTTTCCATTCAGAGCTTGTGAATTTGACCCTACATTGCTGAAAGGTGGAACAGATGGATCCCCAATTCCAGGACGAGCCTCCAGGACGTTGCTGTCACTACCATATAGGAAACGTGAGTCGCCTGAATAACCAGCTGATTTGATCATCCCATCATTCGGTCCTTGCATCATTCCCAGGTTTGAGCTTTGAGACAATAGCATGCTTGGTGATACATCAAATCTTCTTGCATGAGCAGAAACATCGATAGCAGCTTGCACATATGATTGGACTGGGGATGCACCGTTTGTGTAAATATGAGGTGAATTGCCATTAAAAGTCTGGTGCATGTTCTCAAGCTTTACATTTTGGCCAGCATGCTCTGTTGCTTGCCATGTTGGGTTCTGCGGCACTGTCAATATGTGATAGCACATAATTACTTTCCTTGCAGTTGAGGATTTTTTGGATGAATTTGTCAATTTACGCAACGTTAAACAATAAAACAGGTATACAAATGTATAGGAGGTGTTTAATTTCATGTTGCGATGTACAATCCATGCTGAATCCGGACAAACATAAAAAGGGAAAGCTAAAATAATACAAACACCATACTTCTCTCATGTTTGACATGAAACTAAAGCAAACAATCCAAAAGGAAAACAGAAGTGGATAATTCGTTTATCCAAGACTGGAGTTTGTCTTCCCGAAACAAGAGCAGTAAACATGATGTTCTCAACCAAGTACCATTTGAACTCTCATTAGATGTCCTTCAAACTTCAGAAGAGATTAACAATCCCTGTTAGAACTATTCTTCATAAAACAATAAGATAATAGAAAAAACTTCCAAATACACTTCTTAATCAGGTAGACAGCTTTCTTTACAATCCATAATAAAAGTGTGGAGCTGGATGATAGGTTATCCCCTACCTTTGCACTTAGCCATATGTCCAACAAGAGTTATCACAAGTGAATTTAATGTAACTAACAGCACTCAAAAAATCTGTCTTTAGATTTAGTATTATGCTAGTCAATCAAATGCAGAAACTTACCCAATATACATGATTAATACCAAATACACCATTACATGGGGCTCTCTTTTCTTATTTTTTTTCCTTTCTATTTTCTCCATTGGAGGGGGAGCAAGATGAGGTAGCAGATAAAGCGCGGAAACAAAATATTTACTCATGACTTTAGCCACATGTGAGTTAAATGGTTAAACCAGATTTTTCTACATTTAGAATGTCAAAGTGGTGAACTACTAAAACTGACTTTTAACAAAGAAGCAGCACAAAGTATTGCTTCACATTTCATGTTTCACAAAAGAAGCAGATAGCAGTAGATTGCCATTTTATGATCAAGCCAGTATGTATTGCCACAGCTTCTTCGCTTCAAATGACCAACTACTGGATAACCTTATAAATCACTTCGAGGCTCCAAAATTAATCACACCAGCGACAAGAAGTGAATGATATATAAACTGCATCTTGAGGGGATCGTATGGAATATTTGTAAGTATACATTAGTTAAAAGTTTTCATTAGTTCCTTTTCCTTTTTTTTTATAACCAAGTAATCTCTTATGATTTAGTTCGCGCAATCTCAGTTAGCTCATCCCAGACCCCACCTTGTGGGATTATACTGGGTAGTTGTTGTTAATCTCAGTTAGCTCACAGGTTGAAACTTGGGGAGTATGGGTCCATCCCTCTACCATGGTCCCTCTTAAATACTAGGCTTTTTGTCGATGGTAGAGTTTGAACCCGTGGAGAACCTTTCCATACATACCCTGTTGTGTCCTAACTACCGGACCAAAACCATCCGGGCTAGATATGAAAGTAGTATGTATCAATTAAGAAGATTTATGCCCGTAATATCTTTTCACATTTTGGTAAGTAAATGTTACTTAAGACCCAATATCTTACTTAAGACCCAGTATCTTGAGGGAATAATAGCTGAACATTCCTAAAACTGTCTCATTCCATATCATTCAACAGTTTTTAAATTTGGAAACAAACCCAAGGGCATCAAGTTAAAGTACTTATGAATATAAGAACTAAAACTGTAAAAGCCTAGAAATGTACATTATCAGTTAACCATAAGTCCAAAGATCAGTAATGTTGTCCTAATAAGATGGGATGTCAATAATGTATTCAGGAGATTGAAGGATCTATCAACTTCATTAACTTCCAGATGGAAAACTTTGGATACATATCCAAAGATATTGCAAAGAAAGATTTTGAGACTGCTAATATGATGCTGTGGAGAAAGCCAAAATTTCATTTATTGCTCCCTATATTTCTATCAAACTTTTACTCAATGTCACATATGAAGATCCAGAAACTAATTTTATCACATCACCAACATTGACAAGTGCCCACAGTCTCATATTGAAAACACAACCACAGCGCCCAAAGACAGATCCCTCTCGGATGCTTCTTCTGATAAAATCCTTCCAACAACTATCCATATGATTTACATTTCATCTTCCACTTCAAAAGCCTCAGACCTTTCCTTTGACTATCCAACCCAGAATCATAATAGGGCAATTGTATGAAAAATTAAAGCAAGGAAGCTGAAAACTGGAAAAGGGTGGGGATCTATGACAAATTTCAGTATGGAAAAGAATAATAGCAGAAAATTATTTCCAAGAAAACCAATAGGGATCTATGATATTCATGTCTTACCTGGTTGAATCTGAGATCCATTAGAAATGGGGACGGATCCAGTTCTATACATCTGCATTGCCTCGACCTGTCTCTGAAGCAAGTCATTGAATTTCTGAATTTGATCCTTCACTATCAACCTCAAATAATACGCCCTGAAAAACTCCTGGTTTTCTTCTTCAAGCTTTTGCCAAACTGGAAAAGAGATCAGGATGTCAAATTTGTCTTCCAGTAGACACATATGGAGCACATAGATCACAACCAGATACTTGAGATAAGAAAGGCCAAGCAGAGTCTGAAAGAAATTCTACATCTCTATCAGAATTAAGCTTAAATATTTGATTTTCGACAGGTAACTAATACTTCTCCGAAATATAAGTAGGGGGAAACGCCTTCCATAAAAAGGGAAATGATCTTCTAACAATTTTTTTCCTGTTCATCATAATAATGCTCATAAGAGTTCAATTTTTCTAAATTATTTCCTCGCGGTCATATTGTCTTTCAAATTCAGTAATTTTTATGAAACTTGAGATTACAGATAAATATGTTACTCTGCATAAAGAACAGAACAGTAAGAGAGAGAGTATGCACCAAGTTCGGTGAAATCAGGCTCAATCTTTGCCTGATGTAAGAGGGTGTTAACAACTTCCTTCTGGTTCATGTAAAGCTGTAAACATCTTTCTATGAGATTTTGCACCTGAAATCAAAGAAGGTCAGTGTTAGGAGAGCAAAGCTTGTGCAATGCAAGCAATTTTAAAATACAAAAGAACTAAATTTGAACTCCAAGTCATTATTAGTAAGAATGAAGTAAAAGATGCCAAAAGTCATCTCACCAACACATATTAAAGGTTCTAATTATTGCCATGAAAACCATTTTTTTGGGTTGGGTTTGGGGGGATTTATAAATTGCTCATAGAAACCCAAATAGAACAAGAATGGCAGCAACATTATCTGAATGTCCTGAAGAGAGAAACAGAAAACACGGAACTAGAAACCTATGACAGATTCGCACGTAATCAACTACATCAACACCTAGGATACAATAGGGCAGCCTGGTGCACAGCTACCGCTATGCGCGGGCCTGGAGAAGGGCCGGACCACAAAATCTATTATACGCAGTCTTACCCTGCTTTGTGCAAGAAGTTGTTTCCACGGCTTGAACCCGTGACCTCCAAGTCACATGGCAGCAGTTAAGCCTAGGCTCCCCTTCCAACACCGAGGATACAATATACTTTCAATATCAGACCCAAGAAGCCCATTTCCTAGAAGGTCCTTCAGAAGATTGTAATGCTGTTCTTTATGATAACTCCCCATAGAACTTGGACAACATGTGAAATAGCAGACAGGTCCATAAGAATATTGCAGTATTCTCCTCTATGATAATCTAATTTAACCAGGGCGGAGGTAGGATATTCTTTATGGATTCGACCGTAACTAAAACATGCTATGGATTCTGTGTCAAGCTAGTACCCACTCCACCTCTGAATATAACCCTTCAAATAGGAAAGACAACTCCATAGTTCCTTTTTCCTCCCTAATGATCAGTGACTCATATATGGTAGGGTATTCTTTATGGGTTCGGCCGAACCAACTAGCTTTTGCGTAGACCCTTTATTTGTATTAGAAAATTTGAATTTGTATTTAATATATTATTGTGAACCCAGTGAGTACAACATGCTATGGATTCGGTGTCAAGGTAGAACCCACAACTTTAAATCGTAATGCCGCCTCTGAATTTAACCCTTCAAACAGGAAAGAGAACTCCATAGTTCTTTCCTCCCTAATGATCTGTGACTCATATATCTACTAGAGACCGATAAATAAGCTTAGATATTATGGTTCTAAATATAGACTCTAACAGTGATGATCTGTCACCTAACCTATGACCACAAGTAAAGGTAACAGTGCATTGTTTGTTTGTATACTAGGCTCAAAAATTTTGTTATGGGTTTTTAATAACCGAAAAAACCAAGACTAACGTGTCCATAAGCTATTAAATTCTTTAGGTGGACCCCACTTTCTATTCAACCTTTACTATCTTTATTAAATTCATTACTTGATTGTTATTATTATTTTTTTCAACAAGTACTTTGAACTAGAATAATTATTTTTTTGATAATTTATAATTCAAATGTTCACCCGATTAAAAATACTAAGGTCACATACATTTATATATGACAATTCTATTATTTTCTTAAGAAATATCATTTTATTTATTAACTATTTCAGTAAAGAATATTTCATTAAAAAAATTAATGATACTATATGTAGATTGACATTCAAATGTTATTATATCATTATCAATTGATATCATTTTATACAAATTTCAATTGGAATACTTCATAAAATTCGGAAAATTTTTTATTTAAGAATAAAATATAGTTTCAAGTTCCCTTTTTGATTATAGAATATAAAAAATTATAATAATTATCCCTCTCTAAAAATATGAGTTGAGAATATCCGAAGTAAAAATGAAGACAACTAATTTGTGAAATTATTATCTTTTAAAAATTGTTATATATTAAGAAGTATGAGAAGTATCGTCATACAATATTATACTTCTCCCTATATGATCGAAGTTAGTTGAGTACATACTCTATTCAATTAGAATTCAATATTATAAAAATTTTAAAATAGATAAATATACAATTAATATTTTTAAAATAGTCTCAACAAATACTATTATTGTGATGATGATTGCATTAATACCCTAAATAGTATCTCAATCATATCGAATGAAACTAGAAAAAAATATTATGTCATTCCAATAGAACAAATCACAAAGTTTCTTGTTAAAATTCTTAATAATTAAAATCACGATTATTATTTAAAAGAACCAAAAAATACCTTTTCATCAACTATTTGGGAATAATATTAATATTTAACTTATGATTAGTAAAAAAGAAAAAGATAATGCATTAACACACTGAAAATACTAAAAGAATAAAACTATATATCATTCAATTTAAAAAATCAAAAAAATATATGACGAATTATTTCTCAACTAACGTTTTAATTACTATTTAATAATAATTAACTTAAGGCTTAGTGATGTAAAAAAAAATATTAAAATAAAAGAGGCCCTATGTAGAAATAATTAAAATTCTACTTGAATTATTATCTAATCACTGTATAATAAAACATTAAAATCGACAAGTGTTTCAAAGCGATTGGTATAGTAATACGATTTCAGAAAAATTAAAATGCGCATAATGCAAAAGATAAATAACAATACATGTAATCGTGGTTCTATACGTTATTATAGAAAAGCCTATTCAATTTCTTCTTTCCCTAAAGACGTATAAAGTGTGTAATTGACAATAGACCAAGAAATATTTAAAAGATGAAAAAAAAGAAGAAAATAAAAAGAAACAATTGCACGGGCGCGATAAATAAGCTTAGATATTATGGTTCTAAATATAGACTCTAACAGTGATGATCTGTCACCTAACCTATGACCACAAGTAAAGGTAACACAAAATAAATGGACAAAACTGGGAATCAGGCTAAATTAAAGGAAGACAGTTGTCAAACAATGGTCTTGCTTGTTTAAAATAACAGAGTTGCTCGCATATTCTGGTATTTGCTTTAATTGAAATATACATTCTTGGTTTACAGGGTTAGGCAACAATTCCTGTGGGAGTGAAGTATCTTTTGCCTTGAAGTAACTTAGAGAGTTGTAAGTATCAAAACTTATATAAAGATTATGAAATTATTCACACAACTCAATCAAGTATGTGCTATATATGCTTAAAAAAATGTGTGCTGTATCTCTTTCCATTTGATTCAGGCATCCTAAAATGATTCAAACAGAAGTAATGGGAAAGCCAACGTTATTATTGTAGCTCGATGCTTACCAGCTGTATATCTTCACGTGAGACTTTCTTAACCTCCCCACTAGACATTTTTCAATCTTCCAATGCCAAATATGCTCAGCAGAAACTCGACGCAATTCCTGTTGACAAGCCCGGGTAAAGGAAAAATCCACTACAATTGATATCACCTGATAAGATATGTAGCTTCTAGATAATTAGGATGTAGTCACCAAAACACCCTAAAAAGAAAATTTAAACGAATACACAGAGAAGCTAGTAATACACATACAAAAGACACAACAATATGGCATCAAGCAAAACCACAGAAAAATGCAGGTAGTAGAGTTGAGGAGAAATATCTAAATGCACGTGCACATACATGTTAAGAATACAGTAGTTATATCGCAATATCAATTAAGGAGATTCATTATCAGTTAGGGTCAATTAAGAAGACACTTTGCTTGTAATTATGTACTCTTTGAATTCCTTCTATTATAGGATATTGTACATCAATGTTTAAACTGCCATTAGCTTGATGGCACAATCAAGCTGAAACATTTCCAAAACATCTCTCTATTCTCTGCATGGTACCAGAGACAGGATTTTAATCCAATCTGTGTAACTTTAATTTTTCCTATGTTCTACTGCAAAGGAGGGGAGAGAGAGAGGTGACTGCAAAATCAAATCGTGAGAAATACTTTTCTAGTCAATCTCATATCCTACAATTACTGCTGTTAAATTGCATGGCAGAATTAATCATGTCTCTTCAGAAGTTCCAGTACAGTTATGGTTCGCAAGTCATGGATATGATGACCACCTGATCAACCACATCGATTAAAGTAGATGCAAGACTGTGCAGTTTTTTATGGCATTCTCTTGATCCCCAAGCACAAATCAATTTCATTCATGAAAAACCAGTTGTAAGATATGGACTATGGCTAAAGCTTTGCATGCAGATTACTCTTTTGATAAGGAGAACTTGAATACAGATTACATTCAGCGTAGTTATGTGGTAGTGTACGGACCTTCCTCTATATCTTGTTGAATATAGTATGAGTTCTAGATAGAGCAGTGGAAAAAGCTACAGCAAGTTGGATAATAAGAAAGATGGATGTCAGGAAAAGAGATGCACAGAAGGAAACTCCAGTATGTTGATGAATTGCAGAAAAACAAATACAGGAACATGTGAAGGCATTGAAAGACAAATATGGAGAGGCAACACGTCAAAAGGACATTTTTTTGATACTAAAGTTTGCAGCAAGATGTCGAGTAACACTTAGGAGCTATGCAAGGAGAGAACAGGCAAAGTAACAGAAGAAAGAGAAATTCCAGGAGCCTAAATCATTCCCTTTAAAATATGCTAAGCTGCTAAGTGGTATGAAGCTTCAGCAGACCCCAGGCAGCAACGAACATTCATTATTCACCTCATAAAATCACTCCTCCAATACAAAAACTTAAACCATAAGTTACGGCAGAGCTAGGATTTCTTAATTTTGGGCAAGGGGTTGAGGGGCATGAAGAGAACCTTTAACACATTTTTTGAGATTAAGTGGTATATTAATAATAAAAGCATCCAGAGGATGCAGAATACAAAAAAAGGACAAGTATCAGCTCGTAATGTAGACAAAAACGATCAGAGGATGATGGAGCTGATAAATTCCAAAAGGAGGTTAGGATTACATACATGGTTATGGTTTAACCAACTAAAAAGGAACACTAAACATCTAGCCTTAAGTTGACATCTGGCAGTTGAAATACCATCAAAGCATCTTTGATTTCTCTCAGTCCATAAGCACCACAAAATAGAAGCGGGAACCATAGACCATATTTTGTTGGTGGATTTGTCAACTTCCCAGTAGCCCCAACACACAAAAGCTTCCCTCACATTGCATGGCATAGTCCAATGTAGTCCAAAAAGCGAGAGAAACATAGACCATAGGTCAGTTGCAACTGAACAATGTAGAAACAGGTGATTGATCGATTCAGAGTTGCAGAGACACATGTGACATCTGTTGGCTAGTTGGAAATTCCTTCTGATGAGGTTGTCTTGAGTTAGGCATGCGCCATATAGAGCAGTCCAGTAGAAAGCACTGATCTTTGGAGGTAGATTTGTTTTCCATATAAGTTTCCACGGCCATCGATCAATCAATACTTTATTAGAGCTCATATTAAAATAACTTTCTTTGACTGAAAAAGAGCCTCCCCTCCTGTTGCCCCATTTGAGTTTGTCCATCATCTGAACGTTGACTGAAGCACTTTGTAGACTACCAAGAAGAGCCAGCAAGTCCTCAATCTCCCAATCATTCACGTTTCTTCTTAAGTGAGGGCACCATGAGTTCTCCACCCAATTCTGAGCAACTGTAGAGTCTGGGTTTGACGCAAGTGAGAACATTGTTGGATAAGCATTTTTCAATGTGGTAGTTCCTATCCATAAGTCCTTCCAAAATAGGATATGTTCACCATTGCCCAACTGGAGTGATGTATTAAGAGAGAAAGAATCCCTCAATGACCTGATACCCTTCCATAGCCCACAACCATGAGGAGTATTAGCAATACTAGAGCACCAGTGGCTGTCACAGCCATATTTGGCTTGGACTACCTCCTTCCAAAAAGCCATTCCTTCTTTATTATACCTCCAGTGCCATTTCATAAGCATACTCTTGTTGTGTAAGGCCAAATCCTTGACCCCTAGTCCCCCAAGCGACTTAGGGAGGATTACCTTAGCCCACTTCACAAGGTGAAATTTATGATCTTTACTGTTGCCCTCCCATAGGAATGAACATCTGAGTTTGTCAAGCTGTTTCTGAACACTAGCTGGAAGTTTGAAGAGGGACATAAAGTAAGTAGGTATGCTATCCAGAACACTGTTAATAAGGGTTATTCTGCCACCTAGAGAGAGATATTGCTGCTGCCACGAAGCTAATCTCTTCTCAAATTTTTCAATAATTCCATTCCAAATAACAGTAGATTTGTGTCTAGCCCCTAGAGGAAGGCCTAGGTAAGTGGTCGGGAAGGAACCTATATTACAACACATAATTTCCGCCAAATCCTCTAAATCGGGAACTACATTAACAGGATATATGGTTCTTTTAGACATGTTAACATGTAGCCCTGACAATGCTTCAAAAATAATCAAAGTGTGGCTAAGATAGTGAACTTGAGTCTTCTCAGCACCATAGAAAATAAGAGTATCATCAGCAAATAGCAAATGTGAAACTGGGACTGAATGACCAGATCTATTGTCAACCCCAAATCCTTCTAACCAGTGCATTTGTTTAGCCTTGTTCAGCATATTACTTAGTCCCTCCATATCTAGAATAAAGAGGAATGGTGATAAAGGATCCCCTTGCCTTATTCCTCTCTTGGGAGAAAAGAAGCCAACCGGGCTTCTATTAATCAGAATAGAAAATTTGACTGTGGAGAAGTAAAATTTAATCCATTTGATCCATTTAGCACCAAACCCCATATGTTTTAGAATGGAGATGAGATATTTTCAGTTGATTTTGTCAAATGCCTTCTCTATATCAAGCTTGAATATCAACCCAGGTTCACCACTTTTCAGCCTCCAATCTAAGGCTTCATTAGCAATAAGAGCAGCATCTGTTATTTGTCTACCTTTGATGAAAGCATTTTGATAGCCGGAGACTAGCTTCCCAATAACCTTTTTTAATCTTTCAGTAAGTACCTTGACAACTATCTTGTACATACTGCCAGTGAGACTGATGGGCCTGAAATCCTTAAGCTCGAGAGCTCCTTTCTTCTTGGGAATGAGGGCAATGAAAGAAGCATTAAAGGAATTTACCATATGACAATTAATGTGAAAATGGTTGAAGGTTTCCATGATCTCATGTTTGATAGTTTCCCAACAGTTTTGGTAAAATGCCATTGTAAAACCATCTGGACCGGGACTTTTATCGGGGGCAGAAGAGTTGATGGCATTCAAAACTTCTTCCTCATCTAAAGCAGCTTCCAATGCCTCCATCTCCTCATTGTTTAGACAACCCAAGCCTTCGAAAGTAGCATTTGGTCTCCAATCTTCATTCTCGGAGTAAAGGTCTTGATAGAACTCCAAAATCACACTTTTAATTTGCTCATTGTCTTCAATAATATCTTCTCCCACCTGGATTCTGTCAATACAATTATTTCTCCTGTTGGAGTTGGCTAACTTTTGGAAATATTTAGTGTTTCTGTCTCCCTCCTTTAACCACAAGCATCTTGACTTTTGTCTCCAAGATGTCTCTTCAGATCTGGCAAGCTGCTGCAATTCCAACTTTAACTGCAAATTGTTATTAGATTCAACTTGAGTCTTCAGTCTTCCTTCTGTAGCCTGCTTCATTAGTAATAGTTCTTCAAGTGCTTTGTTAGTTCTAGTACTAACTCTACCAAATACTTCCTTGTTCCAGATTACTAGATCTTTCTTGAGTAGCTTCAGCTTTTGAGCAAGAATAAAGTCTGGGGATCCATTCACCAGATAACCTTGCCACCATTGTTTGATCATAGCACCAAATCCTTCCTGTTGCAGCCACATGTTCTCAAATTTGAAGTAAGAAGGTTCATTAGTCCAGTCCCCGCACACTAATGCAATAGGTCTGTGGTCTGAAACCACTTTGGGAAGAGCTTGCTGATGAACCGAGTCAAAAAAATCATTCCATTATGAAGAAATCAAGAACCTATCGATTCTTGATGTTTGCAAGGAATTTTCACCTCTAGCCCATGTGTAATAAGCCCCTTGGAGTGGAAGGTCTACCAAGCCCATGTCTTGAATAAATTCAGAGAACATCCTCATAGCCCTTGATCTTCGAATGCAGTTAAATCTTTCATTCTCAAAACGACATACATTGAAATCCCCCCCAATCACCCAACTTCCATTCCACAATCCTCTTACAGCAGCCAATTCATCCCAAAATTCAATCCTTTCCCAATTAGAGTGGGGTCCGTAACACATTTTTTGAGATAGGCAAGAACTTGTCCATGTCAACAAAGATATGATAGGAGAAGCCCGTATAATATGTTAAATTAAAATACAATGTTTAGCTTCATCTAGAAGTGATCTCTATTGAAGCCATCACACAAGGGTAGATTAGAAACCTCTTGCAAATGCCCGCCTGCAACCCAGCAGATAAAGTACACCTCATTGCAGTAATTTGTACTTAACTCCATAAGAAACCATAGACTACTAGTACAAGAATAGATTCTAGACATCTCTCATAAACACTACATCTTCGCAATATTCTTTCAGCCTAAAATAATTATAGCTTCATTTAGACAGGTATCTCCTTGTAGAATGTTAGGTATTCCTTTATATTATCATAACTTCATAAGGTACTTGCATTGTGTTATGTATAGCTTAACACAAAGAGAATCGAATGTAACAATCTTTTTAAAATAATTAACTTGGATGCAATAACCACTCCAGGGATACCGAGAAGAGACACTTAAACATAACGAGTGGCAGAGCAACAGCCAATGAAGGGGGTTCAATTGGATCTCCTTCGCTCAATAGATATACTACGCAAATAGGAAAAAAATTAAATTGTTTTTTCATATATATATGTACACTTTTGAATTCTCTCGACTTAATTTAGGTCGCAAGTTCGAAATTTTTTAATCCCCTTGTTAAAATTCTTGGCTCTGCCACTGAACAGAACCACCATAACTCTATATGCTCTATAAGGAAAACTTTACATATCAGAAAATGCAAAATAAACAACAATCAAATATTTCTCACCGTTTTCAAACATGTACAACTACGCCTTAATCCCAAAAGCAAGTCGGAATCAGCTTATTCAGCTATATGGATTGTTCGCTGTGCATGTTGCTCCATTTACACCCGTGTCAGTCCAATATTAATGTAAATAACTTTTTTCTAGCATTACAAGCTCTTTGAGTTATCAAATGTGTTGAGTTCAAGTTATAAAGGGCAATCATCGGAAAGAAAAGTCATAACGAAACTTTACCTCTGTTATATTAATTAGTTTACGGAATTACCAAAGCTAGAAGAAAATCGCCGGTGAAGACAAATCGGAAAATACGCCGGTGCCGGAACTCTGATTCTGTTCACCGTTTCCTCGTTTTTTCTCTTTTTCTGTAAAGTTGTTCGAAGAGATCACCGATGACGAGGTCCTTATACGGTATCTATTTTCTCATATCGTTGTCACTGAGATCCCACAATTTTTGTAAAATTATGAATTGACCCCGGATTGCAAAATAGAAACAGTTAAGACAGTTACCTCTCCTTTTCAATAGTGTTTTACAATTATAGGGTTTTTCCACTATCCCTTTTTATGTTTGAAACTCGGGATTATTATTCTATACAAAATAATAGCGTAAAAACATTTGATACATTGCTTAGTTAATTATTGGTAAATTTCTATAGTAAATAGATTGATTAAAATGGTAATTTGCTATAATAAGAAACTATTTTTAGCATTTTTGCTATATTTGTTTAGGTAATTTGCTATATTTGCTTAGATAAATATAAAAGAATTTTGTCATTTTTTATCAAGTTAAAGGATTTTTAATATTAGAGTTTTATCAAGTTACCAATTATATTTTTTCTAGAGATTTATCAATATTTACCTTATTTAATAATGGAGCACACTCATTTTTCCGTGTTAGCCCCTCTTTCATAACTATACTATGTTACTAAACTTTATGCGTAACCAAATACCAAAGATATCTCTCTATGAGGCTCGATTATTAAAGACAGAGCTATCACTGAGAATATATTGTTAACTCAAGAAAGGATTTATAAGATTAATTAATCTCCTAATATTGAAAATGTGGTGATGAAATTTTGATATGGCCAAGGCCTATGATAGAGTTTGGCGGGAGTATCTGTGCCAAGTATTGACGTAGATGAGATATACGAATCTGGATTGATGGAGTTAGCAGTTTAATTTCAAATATCTGGTATTTTGTCAACACAAATGGGTCTCGGCATGGTTTTTTCAAATCAAGCAGGGCACTAGACAAGGATATCCTATATCTCCTTCTCTTTTTGTAATTGGTGCTTAGTTACTTTCCATACTTATGGACTCTTTGATGGTGGAAGGTTTTATCCCTTACTCTTGTGACAAGAAATGGCCAATATTGACTCATCTTTGTTATGCTGGTGACACTATCTTATTCTCATCTAGGGATCTTATATCTTTGAAGATGATGATGTCAAAAGTAGAGGATTATCAAAGGGTGTCTGGGCAGTTGGTGAAAATAGAAATATGCTCTCTTTGTGTCCTCTAAGATCAATGACAACATAATTGTTGATATTATAAGTATTGTGGGTTTTTCACACTTTCAATTTCCTATGTAGTAATTACGGTGTCCTATTTTGCTGGAAGGAAGAAAATTATCTATTTCAACAATATGGTTGTAAATTTTTCTAATAAATTACAGGGAGGCAAGGTAAATTGCTATCATATTGTTGTAAAGTTGTGCTTGTGAAGTCTATTCTTGTATCACTTCCTCTTCATCTTTTATTTGTTCTTCATCCTCCTAAAACAGTCTGAGTTCAAGCCGAGAGAACTATGGCAAGCTTCTTTTGGAGAAAGATGGAGGATAAAAAGAAATATTATTGGATAGCTTGGAGCAAATTATGTTATCCAACTCAGGATGGAGGTGTGGGATTCAGGGCACTGTAGGATATTTGTAACTCATTTGCTGCCAAGATGTGGTGGAACTTCAAAACAAAAAATTCTCTGTTGATACAATTTATAGAGGCCAAATATTGTAAAAGAAAGCATCCATTTTCTAGAAAAGCTTCGTATGATTACTCTCACTCTAGGAGGAGGCTAATGGACATTAAAAATGAGGTTGAAAATTATATTTTGTGGAGGATAGGTAAGGATGAGTTATTTTTAGTGGGATAATTGAACTGGGAAAGGTCTCTTGCCAAACTTGTTCAAAACAGCTATACTCACAAGAATATTAAGGTCTTTGAATTTTTTGAAGGGGGACCATGTAGTCAATCCAAGCTTAGAACATTTCTACCTTCATAAGTGGACAACTCTATTTTGAATATTTAATTACAATAAGACAAGGCAGATTTTCCAATCTGGACACTGAACCCCAAAGGAAAGTTTACCTGCAAGTCATCATGGGACAAGATGAGGAAATAAAAGAGTAGGGCACTTACCTCTATGATTTGGCAAAAGAAAATTTTGAAGAGACTGCTCGAAGCTAGAATATTTACTAATGATATGATTCAAAGAATTGGTACACTCATCTCCTCAAGATGTGTATGTTGTGTAAGACATGAGGAGAAATCTATTCAGCGTCTATTCTGTTATCCAGTGTCTACCTTCTATCATCTACTTGGAAATACGAAAGAGTGGATAAACTGCTAAGTTTGAAGGGAACAATATGTCATTTAGAATCATTATCGAACAGGATTGTAAACTTATGATGATGTTGATTAACTGCAAATTCTCTAAGATCGATAATATACTTGGAATGATTTGTGTGCAGTCGAGAAATTATCCTGGTCCATGATCAGATTATCGGAATGGTTCAAGATGAAAATATTACTTTTGTGCATATCCTCAGAGAAGGAAATATGGTAGATGATTCTTTAGCTAATTTGGGTAAAAGTTTTAGAAATCAAGTTATCTTTAATAACATAGACTCCTTGCTAGGTCATATTAGAGCTTCAGTTGCAATGGATAAAGAAGGCATCCCAAAAAAAAAAAAGAACTACTTTGTTATTAATATTGTTCCATATGGATAGTATTATTTTTTGTATATTTCTTGTAACATCATATGTAACATCCTTATGTGTATTCTTTCACATACAAGATGCAGGGAAGAGAGACAATGGTCTACATCCTCCTTCATGTATTGCTTATATCTGATTATATACAGGTTGGGATATAGTCTAAACCCCCAACCACCATGGTGGATATTTTGATTGGAAAAAAAATAAATACCAAAAACTTAATTTGAAATAAATTCTCTTTGCTAACATATTTTTCATGGAGGGTATTTTCATGCAAAACGTTTTACATCATATCAAACAATTAATCACTATGTCACTAATTATTTTTATCAGTTTAACATATTGGCAAAGAGGGGAATAATTTTTTCTTTTCCCCGCTAGGAGGTTTAGGAAATGATATATAACATTTATATATTATTCTATACTATGACTTCTCATGATCATTTCTAGAAAAAACATATCAAACGATATATATGGAGTATAAAATAAAGCAAGGACTGACTATAGGTGTGCTTTTGTTTTCTTCCTCTTTTTCACGAGGTTTAGGAAGTGATATGCGGACTTTTGGCAATAAATTTCTCACAAAAATAATATTCACAGTAATAAAAGCAGAATAATAACATAGAACCGAGATTTGATAATCAACAATAATAAAAGAGTAACAATGACACCAAGATTTTTATGTGGAAAACCCTTATGAATAAGGAAAAAAACCATAACTCCGAGAGAAGCAATTGATATCACTATAGTAAAAAATTTTACACTTTGTAGGCCCGAGTAAAATACTACAAAGACCACTACAACACTCAAAAGAAATAACCCTCTTTGATATTTCACATCACTATAATATTACTCACACTCTCTATTTATACTCACAGACTATTTTCTTATACCCTGTCTGTGATGCCTCACTCTTTCTTTCTCTCTTTGTTGGTGTAATTAAATAACTGAGAGAACTCCTCTTTTTATAGGAGAAGTACTTGAGCTCCAAGTTGCAAAAGAAAAAATAGAAAACCTTGGTAAATATTCTATACCTTTCGTTCAATTGTTTAGCTCCCAGAAAGGTTATCAACCAAGCCTTTATTTTATAGACACATGCCTATAATATTTACTTCAATTTTTTCTTTTTTCTTATCAAATGGGTATGGACCCTATAAAATTCCATACACATTCACAGAGATAACATCGGGTTTCTAGTTTGAATGCAATACCCACAAGTTCTTTGCATAGCTCGAACTTGTCTCTTGGTACCACCTTAGTCAGCATATCTGAAGGATTCTCACTTGTATGGATCTTCTTAACCTGCATAGATCCATCCTCTATCTTTTTCCGAATTCATTGATATCGCACATCGATATGCTTTGTTCTTGCATGATACATGGTATTTTTACTCAAGTCTATTGCACTTTGGTTGTCACAATAGACTATATATTCCTTCTGGTGCAATCCAAGTTCTCGAAGAAATCATTTCAGCCATACCATATCCTTGCCAGTTTCAGTAGCGGTAATATACTGTGCTTCAGTTGTAGAGAGTGCTATACACTTCTGCAACTTCGACTGTCATGATATAGCTCCCCTTAAAATGTGAATAGGTATCCGGTAGTAGATTTACGATTATCAAGATCACCTGCCATATCAGCATTCGTGTAGCTTTTTAAGGTTGGATCAGATCCTCCAAAACACAAGCAATCTTCTATAGTACATCTTAGGTACCCAAGTATCCACATAACTGCTTCCCAATGTTCTTTTCTAGGATTTTCAAGGAACTTGCTAACAACACCAACTGCATGAGCAATATCAGGTCTAGTACATACCATTGCATATATCAAGCTTCCGACTGCTGAAGAATAAGAAACTCTAGCCATGTTCCCTTTCTCTTCCACTGTTGTATGACATATATTCTTGGTCAACTTCAGATGACCAACAAGAGGTGTGTTGAATAGATTATCACTTTTAATATTGAATCATTTCAATACACGTTCAATGTACTTCTCCTAAGATAGCCACAACTTTCTGCTTGTTCACTCTCAAACTATCTTCATCCTCAAAATTTGTTGTGTTGAGCTCAAGTTCTTCATATCAAATGACTTGGACAAATCTCTTTTCAACTTTGTAATCAGCTCCTTGTCTTGTCCTACTATCAACATGGTATCCACATACAACAAACAATATAATAAAATTGTTACAAGAAAATCTTTTAAAGTATACACATGGATCAGAATAGATCTAGATGTATATTTGACTTTTTATGAATGAGTCAAATTTTATGTACCACTGCCTTGGTGCCTACTTCAACCCATAAAGACTCTTATCCAATTTGCACACCATGTGCTTTTTTGCAACTACTTCAAATCCTTCTGGCTGCTCCATATAAATATCCTCTTCCAAATCTCCATGAAGAAATGCATTTTTTACATCCAATTGCTACACTTTAAGATCTAGGCTAGATTATAAGCTCAAGATTATTAGAATATTTTGACAACACGTGAGAAAATTTCATGAAAATCAATACATTTCTTCTGTTCGAAGCCTTTAACCACCAATCGAGCTCTGTGTCTAACCAGCTTGCCATTTTTATCTTTCTTGAGTTTAAAGACCCGTTTATATTTGAGTGGTCTTTTACCCTTTGGAAGTTCTACCAGGTTGTACGTGCCATTTTCCTATAGAGATTCTATTTCTTTTTGCATATCTTTCATCCAACACTTTTTTTCTGGATTGGACAACACCTCCTTAAGACTTTATGGCTCCCACTCATCACTGATGAGGACATACTCTCTGGAAGGGTACCTGTATGACTCTACCTTTAGCCTTTATGATCTCCTCAGAGGTTGAGGTTGAGGTTGTTCTTCTCACTGAGTGGGGTACTCCACTTGCTCGACATCATCATCAAGTTGCTTCCCATTCTAAATAACCTCACCAGGTTTCTCCCCCTACTCGGCAACCTCATCGATCGTACTTTATGTACTTGGTTCAAGCTCTCTCTGGGATGACAAAAGTCCAATGGCACTGATGGACTCCTATTGATCATGTAGCAGGCTGTCTGAACTGCTTCACCCCAGAATTTTTGTTCTTTATCCATGTATAATTATATATGGATTATTTATTCCATATTGTCAGTAGTATAAAATAATACACCAATTAGGGATGGCAAATAGGATGGTGCGGGTGTAAATTTATGCGGGGCGGTGCGGGGCGGTGCGGGGCGGTGCGGAGCGGGTTGAAATACTTTTCATAAAAACTGATGCGGGGCAAGGCGGGTTGCGGGTTTATGCGGGTGTACAAATTTTCCTTCTTATTTTGAGTTTCGTGTGATCACCATATGACCCAGAAAACTTGGTATAATTACTGGGCAGCATTTTAAATTTTTTACAGGATCTTAGCATAATTATTTAATTAACATTTTTAAGCAATTATATATTTGCAAATATAACATAATCCAACTGGAAGCAAGTCACATTTTTTCTTATTTAATAGCCTTTAGTTGCTAATTTAATACTCAACGGATGATTTTTTAAAAGTTTAAAAGTTGGTGCAAACACACTGACTTTGGAAAAAAAATAATTCCTTTTCAACTTCACATTTACAAGTTATATATGAAATTTTATTAGCTTTTCGATAACGATTTGCAATCTCTTTTACAAGTATGTATATTATGATTTTAGAAATAGTATTACAATACTTAAAAAACAAAAAAACTTATAATTTTTGGTTGTTTAAATTGAATTCTATCCAAAATATAAAAACGAAATAAGCAAACAAAATGAAAAAAAAAATATTATGCGGGGCGGGTGTACCATTTTGGCCTTCTCTTACTAATCATCTGCAGTTCCAACTTTACTTTCTTAGAATATTATATCTATACTTCTAATGAATTTCTTCTTCATAGAATTCCATAATCACCCGAACTCTTCATCACCACATCTGATGAATATGTAGGGAACTGATCTATCATCCAACTTTGTTCTCTACTCTTTTGGTACATATGCAAAAACACTACAATCGATCACCTTTGTACATGAGTATGACACCTCCTTTGTTGCTCCAAACTCTCTATGGGACGTCAAACTCCAAAAACATTGATGGAATCCTATTGTTCAGGTAACAGGTTGTCTGAACTGCTTTACCCTAAAATGACTTAGGCAGTTTAACCGTTACGATCATGCTTCTCACATTCTCAACAATGGTGTGGTATATTATTTCAGCTACACCATTGTGCTGTGGGGTTCCAGGAACTGTCTTTTCATGTCCGATCCCATGACTTGAACAATACTCTTCAAATTCCCTTGAAGTGTACTCACATCCATTATCACTTCAGAGATGCTTTAGCTTTCGACTCGTCTCCCTTTCCACCAGAGCATGAAACTTCTGTAAAACTTGAAACACATGATCTTTGGTTTTCAAGATATAAACCCACAATTTACGTGAAACATCATCTATAAAAGTAACAAAATATTTGTTACCAATGATTCAATTTCCATTGGGCCACAAACATCAGAATGTACTAAATCAAGTATATTTAATTTTCTTTCAGACGATGTGTAAAATGAGACTCTATGTTGCTTAACAAATAAACAGTAGTCACAAGGTTTTACCGTTGTACCTTTGGAAAAAGATACGAGTGATTTCCCGAAAAGAATCTACAATCCCTTCTCGCTCATATAATCCATTCTTTTGTGCCACAAATCTGCAAAAATCTTATCTTGTGTCGTGTACAATTCACCTCGGCATATTTTTGCAATTGTCCTGTACAACATGCCACGAGCAACTCTCTTTGAAATCATCAATGATCCCTTGGTGAGTCTCCACTTATGATTTGCAAAATAGTTCGCGTACCCATCTCACTCCAAAGCAATTCCCGAGATCAAGTTCATCCGCAAATCAGGTACATGTCGCATGTCCTTTAGAACCAATGTGCATCCGATATTTGTCTTAATACAAATATCACCAATCTCCATAATATTTGCATAACTTGTGTTACCCAGCCTTACAGAAATCACCTGCTATATATCTGCAAAAAAAGATTTCTTACCGGTGTGGCATGGTAAGATGTTGTTGTGTCAACTACCATTCCAACTTTGGACCTGCAAAGTACATGTATTCCTCTTCATCATTTATGAAGAAAACAGCATTTTTATTGTTTTGCACTGTGGCGATTTTGTTGTCGTCATTATTGTGGGTGCTAGTTTCACCTTTTCCCTTCCTTAAATTTGGGCAGTCTCTTTTGAAGTGACTTGGTTTATTGCAATTGTAGCAATTTCTGGCTTTTGACTTGGATCGGTTCTTGGACTTCCCACGAGCTCCAGATCTACCATAATTGCTTGAACTCCTTTGGTAACTCTCGCCTCTATCTTCTGTGATGAGAGCATACTCTTGATTTTCATGCTTCTTCCTTATCTTCTCATTGAGTAGAAGAGGTAATGTAACGTCTTTCAACTTAATGGTAAACTTATCGTGCAAGATGGTTGTTGCCAAATTATCGTACGAAGATGGCAACGAGTTCAACAACAAGATAGATTTATCTTCTTCCTCCGTTTTCACTCCGAGGTTGGTGAGCTCTGTGATTAGTCTGTTAAACACATTTAAATGTGACAAAAAAATTGTACCTTCACCCATATGTAGGGCGTATAACTGCTTCTTCTGGTACAATTCATTTGTCAACATTTTGGACATGTATAGGCTTCCCAACCTTGTCGAAATACCACATAGGGTGTCTTCATCAATGTTGTTATTGACCGCATCATCTGATAAGTGCAACCTGACTAGCAGGCTTTTCATCCAAGTCAGCCAATCCTCACTTTTTGATATCAGTATCTATTACCTTGTGTAATTCCTGTTGAATGAGAAGATCCCTCATCCTTCTTTGCCATGTTGAGAAACCGCTATCTCTGCTACCTCATACTTTACTCCGGACATATTTTTCACCGAGTATAATAGTACTGATAGTAAATAGTATTTCTGTGAACGAGCAAAACATCCCAGAGTAAATAATATTCATGGTAATAAAATCGAAATAATAACGTAGCATCGAGATACGGTAATCATACAAGAATAAAATAGGGGAACTTATGTGGAAAATCTTTCCGAAGGAGGGGAAATATCACGACCCCAAGAGGAGCAACTTATATCACTATAGCAATGAATTTTACAAATACTCGAGGAACAACTATAGACTCAAAAGAAATAACTCTCTTTTGAGATACCACCTCACTATAATATCAATCACACTCTCTATTTTTTCTCACATACTATTTTTTTTATCTTTGAAATACTCAAAGCTTTGTTGCTTCTCTATGTTTCAACAAAGAAGCCGAGAGCTCCTTTTTATAGGAGAAAGTACTTGGATTCCAAGTTACAAAAGAAAAAAATAGAAAAAGTAAATATTCTTCACCTTTCGTTCCATTCTTTGACTCCAAGAAAGGTTATCAACCAAGCTTTTATTTTATAGGCACATGCCTAAAATCTTTACTTCATTTTTTTCTTTTTTCTTATCAAATGGGTATGGACCCTACACGGACATTTATATAATGTTTTTTTATTGTGAACTTCTCATGATCAATTCTAAGAAAACCAATATTTATACCAAACAAATTAATACTGTGTAGCACCTATTGCATGATGTCGTGATTGGATTTGAAAGAATGAAGCATTTTCTCCATTCTCGTTTTTTCCCCAAACTTTGTAACTCAAAATGCATATACTGGACTTAGTTGGAGTATTGCCAAAGTCACTCGGGCCCATAGCCAACAATAGTATTCTGCAATGGTCGACCAAAGCTACCCACCCACCATGTTCCTCTCATATCAAAATAAACAAATTAAAAACACATGGAGTTAGATGTAGAGCTAACTTTATGAGATATAATTTTAACAAAGTCATGCATTCGAATAATTTGAAGTTTTTAATAATCATCTCAGTTTGAAAGAGCAATCTTTATATGAGATCGCTCACCAGTATTGTCCTTTTATTGAAATAAGCGGTCTATTTTATAATTAAATCAATCAGTGATACTTTCAAAATGTCAACTCGTTTAGGATAAGAAAAGTAATTTCAATTCCATTTGACTATAACGCCTAATATGTCGCCCTACGCCACGCGCCCTGCGTCACATTAGTGTATTTTTTTGTCATATTTCATGAAAGAAAGGACAACATATTTACCATAATTGGGTTTTTATTATCCTAAAGGAAAAATATAATTCTTTCATATTTTGCTAGTTCCTTTTTTGTTGTAAAGGTTTGTAGTTCTATAAATTGAAGATCTGCCATTCTCATTCAGTAGCACCCAATGATGTTTGAAAATCATGTTTAGGGGGAAGAACTTTATGGGACAAATATTAGTGTGTCACTTGTGTTTGCCTCTTCGTGAGGTTGTTCTCTCGATATTTTATACTCTCTTTTATTATAGTGGATTGTTCATCTCCGTTGTGGATGTAGGTCAGTTGACCGAACCACGTTAAATATTTGTATCTCTTTTGATAGATTTCTCTTTTGTTGTTGGATTTATCGTCGCTTAAGGTTTGCTTGTTAGCTTCCGCATGACACTCAATTTTTTGAGAAAACAGTACAGCATATATATATATATATATAATTCTCTAATTATATTTTCATCTCCACTAACTACTTAACCACCAATCCAATAATTAATTATATCTAACCATCTTACTAACTACAGTTAACTACACCAATTACATGGTCACGTGCTTATCACGTGATAAATGGATTGCAAGCAATGAGAAATAAGGGCCATGACAGAATAAGTACAACATAGTTATTCAGGATTTAACTCTATTTAAATTCACTTCTACTGATCTAATGATTCTGACAAATCCACTCGATGATTAGTTTAAACTTAATATCAAGATTCTTCTCTCGATTAAATCTGAACTTTATAAAGTAAAATGATATGAAGCACTATGAAGATATGCAAGAAAACGTTAATGGACTAGTCTTTAGAAAAATGACTCTCGAATATTCTACTAACTTGGTTTAATCAACAATTCAAAAAGCTCTCTCGATTAATTAGAAGAATCACTAAATGAAACCAAATAAAATAACAATCACCAAAATATTCTTCTTTTGATTAAATAAACCGGTGAATAAATTTAGAAATAACTCAAAGCACCATAAATAAATTCATGCAATTAAACTAGAGTTAAATCTACAAACAACACTCAAAACACCATATATATCATAAGCCTAGGGAAGAACTAATCTATTGATATGGAGAAAGTCATCACTATTAAGTTTACGAACATAGAAAACATCAAGACAACTTTATAATACAAACTCTCATATTTGCACCGATTGTTAGCAAGTGAATTGATGAAATCTTGTTTCTTCAAGTCGTGGTAGCTCTTTTAAAACTCTCCTAGGTCGAATTCCCTTGAGAAATTGTGTTTACAATGTATTTATACTGAGTATGGGCAGACATGGATTGAAATACCCTCTCTGAGCCGAAGTGGAAAACCTACAAACTTTTACACTTCATGCGTCACACTATGATACACAGTGTGCATAGAATCAATGCAATTTTCTTGGTTGTAAACTCTCCGAACTTAGCTTTCTTGATAAAATTTTACATTGATGCTTCGTACAATGCCTAGCATTACTGTATTTTTCTATTAGACCTAAAAATTCATGTCTTTGAACTTCTCAAACTTCTGACAAAATTTTGTACTAATGTGATGCTTAATGCCATGCCTTATGCAACACTCTAGTACTTGTTTGCTCTAGACCTTGCTATTTCTTCCAACTTTAATATTAACAATTTGTATGAGCATAACGATAAGGGATTCCATCAATAGGGGAAATCAATACCTTAGTCCTTCTCAAATATTAATTTTACTCTATATTCAAATCTTTCTTTCAAGCATTTTTAATTACTGCCAAGTAGATATTCGAAAATCACTCAAATAAATATTCAAAGTTTTGTCCCTTTTCGCATAGTACAAGGTTATATTTGGACCTTTTCCCTAGTTTGAATATTGTATTCCAAATTAAAATGTTGTAGTATATTTGGTTTGGATACTGTATTCCAAATTAGAATATTATAGTATGTTTTGTTAGAATATATTAAATTAGATATTGTATCCCGCATTAGAATATTGTAGCATATTTAGTTTGAATATTTGGATATTGTATTCTTTATTAGAATTTTAGATTCCAACTCAAAACATTATGGTCTGATTAGTTAGAATATTATATTTCAAATTAGAATATATGATAAGTTAGGTTTGGATTGTATTCCGAAGTAGAATATCGCGATATGTTTTAGAATATATGGAGGTATAGCATGTAATATATTTGGGATATTTGGTGTAATTTCAAAACTTAGGTATATCATGAAAGTGAGTTTTACAAATGGGTATATCATGTAACTTCCCCTTAATTTTTTGGCTTTTACTGAGAGTTCAAAGCTCCAAATTATTGGATTTAGCTCCAATTTATCTTTTTAACTTGGAATCATTTCCTGCAAGGTATAGACACGTAATAAAGTGCAAATCGCCATTTTTTAAGTTCAAATACTCATAAAAACAGTAATTAGAGTGTAAACTAGAGCTAAAATACGAATTTCTAGCCTACCATCACACATATCACCTGATTATTTCAATCATAACCAAAGGCCACTATTTTCAACCCTCCAAAGCAAAGCTTATCCAAGCCATTTATTGCATCTTGTAAAGCTACCACAATATTTTTTTAATAAAGAAGAAGATTTTGAGGAAGCTAAGTACTTTTAAACAAGGATGGGCGTGAAACTTTAATAGCCAATGCTGCATTCATCAAAGTTGGAATGCCACATAGGTGCCATTTGGCATATATTAATGCCATGTGGAAGCTTACATAAGAAGAAGGCTAGCATTTGTGAGAAGATTCTAGAGAAGTATGGATATTTCCTTAGGAAGAACCTAGATCTTTATGAATTTGCTAGGAAAGTCCTTGGAATCTTCTAGGCTTGTAGAGTATTCTAGAGAATGGACTTTTATAATTATGGAAGGACTTATAAAATAAATATTATTTATAATCTAGCCCCTAGGTGATTAGTATAGATAGAGGGCATTCATTTGTAATTCATCAACCAAGAAAACAATTCAAGTTCTCTTTAATACAAAGCTTCCTTTAACAATTTTCTTATATTTTTTCTTCCATTCTCTTAGCGATCTTGAGTGTAGTAAGGCTGACTTGGCATAGAAAGAATGTGAGCAAGTTGTGCAAGAGCGTGAGTGAGTTGTCAAGTGCCGCACGTGTACTTAGTTAACAACTAAGGACGTGACAACGTGGTATCAGAGCGAAGGTTTTAACTAAGGGAATGGCGAACGACGAAGAAATTAATGCTGCCAACACCCAAGCCAACGTCATCCAGGATGCTGCTAGCAAGAGTGGCCGTGGAAAAAAGAGGAATGCCACCAACAAGAGCCAGGAGGTACCACCCGAGGTTGTGTCAAACAAAGGGCTTACATCCCAAGAATCATCTGCCACTGAGGCGAGCGAGGATGAAGTGGAGGTCCTGCCCGAGGACGTCTCGCTCGGTAAAGAGTGGGTGATGAAGATGAACGCGGGGATGGATGCCGTGGAGATCTTTGGCCAACGCTTGGGGAAGGTGGAAGGCACCCTTAGCGTTCTTGAGGGGCACACTCTTGAAGAGATTGAGAGTATCCGAAATGACTTGGAGGGACGTACACAGACTGAGATGGAACTAAGGCAAACCATCACTGCCTTAGAGTGCAGACTCATGGAGGCTTTGAGTACTATCGATGCTATGAAGGCAAAGGAGGAGCATGTCAATGCTGGCGTGACCGAGGCAGCCAGCAATGTAGTGGTAACGAGAGAGACCAAGATCGATGCTCCCAAACCACCGGTGTTCAAAGGTGTTCGTGATGCACAAGAAGTGGAAACTTTCCTTTGGCACTTGGAGAACTACTTCAGGCACGTCAAAGTGAGGGACGACGAGGCAAAAATCAACACTGCGGTATTGTACCTCTCAGAGACCGCCATGCTTTGGTGGAGAAGGAAGATGTCGGACGTGGATAAAGGTCTATGTGCTATTAGCACATGGGATCAATTCAAAGCCGAGTTCAAGCGGCAATTCTTTCCAAACAATGTCTTGTACGAGGCAAGGCGCAAGCTTAGGGAATTGAAGCAAACAGGGAGCATACGTAACTATGTCAAGGAGTTCACTACCCTTATGCTTCAAATCCCCAACCTAACCAATGATCACTTATTATTCCACTTCATGGACGGGTTACAAAATTGGGCTAAGCAAGAATTGCAACGCTGACAAGTCACTGATTTAGACCAAGCCATAGTGGAGGCCGAATCATTGATGGATTTCAGGCATGACAAGCACGACAAAGGCAATGGAAAGGAGTCAAAGGTTAATAATGTCAAAGGTGGGGGAGATCTTGGCAAAGGCAAGGAGATACATCAACAATACTCCAAGACTCAAGAATCCAAAAGGTCGAGTAGTCGTCAGGGCTACGGCGAGAAGAAGGCACATGCCGAGAAGAAGGTATGCTACATATGCGGAGGGTCGCACACCTAGATGACATAGTCATCTACAACAACACCTTGGAGGAACACATGGAGCACTTAAGGAAAGTTTTCCAAGTCTTGCGGGAGAACAAGCTATATATCAAGAGGGAGAAGTGCGAGTTTGCACAATCAAAGGTGCACTTCTTGGGCCATGTCATTAGCAATGGTGAGCTACGCATGGACGAGGCTAAGGTACGTGCTATCCAGGAGTGGGAGGCACCTACAAACGTAACTGAGTTGAGATCCTTCCTTGGCCTTGTTAACTACTATCGTCGGTTCATCATTGGCTACTCAGCAAAGGCCGCACCATTGACCGAGTTGCTAAAGAAGAACAATCTGTGGGATTGGATGGAGCATTGTCAAAAGGTGTTTGAAGGCCTTAAGGCAACTGTAACAGAGGAGCTAGTCTTGGCATTACCTGACTTTCCTAAGACATTTGAGGTGCACACAGATGCCTCAGACTTTGCCATTGGGGGTGTCCTTACGCAGGATAAGCATCCCATTGCATTTGAAAGTCGCAAGTTAAATAAGATAGAGCGGCGTTATACGGTGCAAGAATAAGGAAATGACAGCAATTGTGCATTGCCTTCGTACATGGAGACATTATCTGCTCGGGTCGAGGTTCGTGGTCAAGATCGACAATGTGGCTACTAGCTACTTTCAGATGCAGAAGAAGCTCACACCAAAACAGGCTAGGTGGCAAGAATTCTTGGCCGAGTTTGATTATGTGCTAGAGTACAAGCCGGACAAAGGTAATGTTGTAGCTGATGCCTTGAGCTGGAAAGTCGAGCTTGCTACCATCACTTCAACAACTTGGGACATTCGTGAGGCTATAAAAGAAGACATGCAACATGATCCAGCATCCAAACAACTTATCGAGTTAGCCAACCAGGGCAAGACGAGACATTTTTGGGTAGAAGACGGCCTATTACTTACCACGGGTCGGCGGGTCTACGTGCCTAAGTTTTGGAGACATCAGACAGTGGATCATAAGGGAGAGTCATGATACAACGTGGGCTGGTCATCCAGGCCAACGTCGCACTAGGGCCTTGGTTGAGTCGGTCTACTATTGGCCACGCATGCGAGATGACATAGAGTGCTATGTGCGGACTTGTCTTGTCTGTCAACAGGACAAGGTTGAACAAAAACAACCCGGAGGACTTTTGGAGCCATTACCAGTTGCAGAGCATCCATGGGAGAGCGTGACTATGGACTTTATCACTTGCCTACCGAAGTCCGACGGTTATGGTACTATTATGGTGGTCGTGGATAGATTTTCCAAATATGCTACCTTCATGCATGCCTCACCGGGTTGCACAGCTAAGGAAGCCGCCAAGCTATTCTTTAAGAACGTGGTGAAGTATTGGGGCTTACCAAGGCATATCATCAGTGATCGAGACCCCCGCTTCACTGGGAACTTTTGGAGAGAGTTGTTTGACATACTAGGCACGGAACTACACTTTTCTACTAGTTTCCACCCACGGACGGATGGACAAACGGAACGGGTCAATGCCTTACTAGAATGCTACTTGAGGTATTATGTAAGTGCGCATCAGAAATATTGTGCAAGGCTCCTAGACATTGCTCAATTCTCTTATAACTTTCAGCGGAGTGAGTCCACGGAGCAGACACTATTTGAGCTAGCCACAGGCCAACAACCACAAACTCCACATTCATTACCAGCCACCTTCGAGGGAAAGAGTTTGGGGGCTTATCATATGGCCAAAGGATGGGAGGAGCAGCTCGACACTACTAAGTCCTACATGGATAAGGCAACTAAGAAGATGAAGAAGTTTGCGGACCGTAAACGGCATCCCACAGACTATAGAGTTGGGGACATGGTCATGGTGAAGTTTAACCCAAGACAGTTCAAGGCACTACGGGGCATGCATCGGAATTTGATTCGCAAGTATGAAGTGCCATTTAAAATTGTCGCCAAGGTAGGCAAGATCTCATACAAGCTTGACATGCCATCATATCTTAAGATCTACCCTGTCTTCCATGCCAGCATGCTTAAGCCATATCATGAAGATAAGGATGATCCGAGTAGGGGCCAATCAAGTCGAGCGCCAACGCATGATCGAGATATAGAGGCTATTATGGATTACCAGGCTAGGTGAAAACAAGAAAAAAAGGCACTGCTATGTTCCTCGTCCATTGGAAGGGGCAATCACTGGAAGAGGCCACATGGGAATGATATGAAGATTTATGGCAATTCAAAGATAAGATCCGAGAGTTTATGCGGCAGCATTGCACCGCGGTCGTCGCAATATTAGATGGGGGAGAGTGTGACGACCCGCCATGTCATCATGCCACATAGGCACCATTTGACTTACATTAATGCCATGCGGAAGATTACATAAGAAGAAGGCTAGCATTTGTGAGAAGATTCTAGAGAAGTATGGATATTTCCTTAGGAAGAACCTAGATCTTTATGAATTTGCTAGGAAAGTCCTTGGAATCTTCTAGGCTTGTAGAGTATTCTAGAGAATGGACTTATTTGTAAATATGGAAGGACTTGTAGAACAATTATTATTTATATACTAGCCCCTAGGTGATTAGTATAAATAGTGGGCATTCATTTGTAATTCATCAACCAAGAAAATAATTCAAGTTCTCCAAAGCAAAGCTTATCCAAGCCATTTATTGCATCTTGTAAAGCTACCACAATATTTTTTTAATAAAGAAGAAGATTTTGAGGAAGCTAAGTACTTTTAAACAAGGATGGGCGTGAAACTTTAATAGCCAATGCTGCATTCATCAAAGTTGGTACAACTTCTTGTGAGCAATTGATATTTGAAAGATTTTTATACTCCCCGATGGGAATAAAACCAAAGAACAAGCAATAATACTTAACAAAGTATATGCATACAAATACCTTGAGGTTAGAATGGTCAAAAACAGTGTAAAACTCTATAACATGTGGAGAAAATTGCTCACCAATACTAAGACTCATTGTCTTTTTATTCATATATGTGTCTTTTAATTTAGATAGCAAGCATGTTCGTATAAGCGTCTTTTATTTTAAAACATATGTATGTTCTTCGCTTTCTTAGCTTCTTCATAATTTATTCATTTAGAAAAGCCTTCAGTTGGGTTAATTGTATTCAGATCCATGAGCTAAAATATTTGCCGCCCAGGCCATTTACATATGAGCAAGTTGGATGGATTTCGACTTAAATTGCCACCCCTAATTAGTAACGAATTCTTGTGAGCAATTGATATCTGAAAGTTTGTTTTGACATTATTCGTGTATATGCTTGGAATTAAAAAACAAACCATACTTGAACTGAAAATTAACATGTTCAACGAAAAAACACTTAGTATGTTATATATTTGCTATTTACATGAAGCAAGAGAGAATATGTTCTATAGCTCCTCTTAGATTAGCAAAACAAAATTGGCTGAAATATTTTTTTCAAGCTATGTAAGTTGGTAAATAAAGAACGTTATAAGTTATAACAAAACCAAAAAAAAAGAAGTAACCTAAAAATTAATATCAGAATTACTTGCTATATTTTGTGGAGAAAAAGTAAAAATAATATATGCATCATTAGATCAAATAGCAGTAAGGCCATTAATACTGTATCTTGTTCTTGTTCTGTCAAGTGATAGATTTTCTTCAACAGCCTTCCTTTTGTTATTATTATTGGCTTGTAATTTCTGCTGTTGATTTTGTTCTGTATTTGACTCTGTTTGTGGCTGTGGTATTTCTTCTGATGCAATTTCTATTTTCTCAGCTTCTTGTTGCTGGCTTTTACTTCTGGTTTTCATCATATGAGGTCTAAGTTTATTAACATCTGATAATCTCACTGGCTTCAAGAAAAATTCTTCTGCCCCTTCTTCTAAACATCTGTAAATTAATACAAAAAATAAAATTATTTTCCATAACATAAAGGTGATTCATTTTATATACTCCAAATTAAAGAGATTAAGTGCCTGTTTGGACATAAATTTGATAGAAGATTTCTCCAAAAAAAAAATTCACTTTTTTCCAAAATAGTGTCTGCTCATCAAATTTTCAATTTCACTTAAAAATATTTGAAAAACTACAAAAGCTAAAAAAAATAGGTTCATTTTTACTTTTTAAAAAAATCACCATTTTTCAAATTTTACAATTCTTTATGTTCAAACGCCTAATAAAATCTTCTCATTTCTTACCTATTGATTCTTGAAGGAACATTTTCAGATGACATGATGACTACAGGTATGTTTCTCAGAGATGAGGATTCCTGTCATAGGAAAAAAAAAACAAGATGTAAATTACCAAAATTAAACACAAGATTCAAATACAAAGTTAAAATTAGGTTTTTAAACTGAAATTTGCAAGAAAAAAATACCTTAATTTTTTTGAGCAAATCATAGCCTGTCATCCCAGGCATACAATAATCTGTAATAATAAGATTAATTTCAGCTTCTTGATGATTGTCAAGAGAGACACAAGACTGAGTTGAGTGATTCTTGTCATCCATTTGTAAACCTAAAAATTCTAAAGCTTTACTTCCAGAATCAACAGTTGTAACTACATAAACAAAACAAAAAATCAGTACAAAAACAAAATAAGTCATAAATTAAAAATAAACTTCAATAAATTAAAAATAAGGAAAGTACCTTGACAAGATGAAGTTTTTAATAGCCTTTCAATGAGTTTTCTGTCTATTATGCTATCATCAACAGCTAAAACATGAAACTTAGACTCAGCTGCTGCCATTCCCATTGTTCAAAAAATTTCCAAATTATAGAGAAAAAAAATAACAGATGTTTGAAATATAAGAAGAAGAGAAAAGTTGGCTTTTTTTTTTGTGATGGGGTTCTTGTTTTTTGGCTTACTTTAAAATGGTGATGAGTTTGGCTTTGTAAAGAAGTAAAAAAACGCAACAAAATCTCCACAATTCACAAAGCAAGATCTGACCAAATCTTTCCAAATTTCTAAGCTGATTTTGAATTATAAGGCAAGCAATGGGAAAGTCTAATAAAAAAAGAGAAAAGGGAAAATAATATAAAAGAAATCAGATTTGTAATCTTTTTACAAATCTAGAACATGGGGGTTGGCTACTTAATAGTATTGTATTTGGTTGATGAAGATAATGATTCTTGGGAGGTTGAAGAAGAATACATATAGCTACACTTACTATAAATATTATAGTGAAGAGAAAAAGTTTTGAAGATTATTAAAAAGGAAAAAAAGGAAAGTAGGGGTCGGCTGTTTTGGAAAGAGGAGGGAGCAGGGTGGGTGGGTGTGTACGATGTTGGACCCACAAAATCCACCCAAAAGATACAGGTGATGTCAGTAGCGATACTTTTTTCCTGGTGTGAAATCTTGTGCGATTACCGTATCTTGAGCAGGTGGAAGGTGGTGCAAATATGCAAAAAAAAAAAAAAAAAAAAAAAAAAATCAAACTTATATTATGTGAATTTATTTTTCGTTTTTATCTTTTTCAAAAATAATAGTAATTCCTTTCTAAATTTAATTCATAATAATAATTTTTTATTAAAATATTACAAGTAGCATCTAGGAAAGGTAATATATACGCGAACCTTACTTCTACCCCGAAGGAGTATAGAGACATTTTCCAAAAAATCATCGGCTCAAGATAATAAGAAAAATCAAAAGGAGAGAATATTAGTAACCCAATAAATTTAATACTCCCTCCGTTTAAATTTATGTGAACCTATTTTCTTTTGGCCCGTGGCCAAAAGAACGATCTCTTTCTTTATTTGAAAATAATTTATCTTTATGCAACGGCCGAGAGTCGATTGGAAACAGGCTTTCTGCCCTTTCGGGTAGGTGAAACTATTTTCTTTTTAGTCCGTGCAAAAAAAAATGATACATTTCCTTATTTGGAAACAATTTATCTTTATGCAATGATTTATAGTCACACAAAATATATGTGTCTCATTTACACCACAAGTTCAAAAGTCTTATCTCTTTTCTTAAACTCCGTACCCAGTTAAAGGAGCTCACATAAATTGAAACGGAGGGAGTAACAATTAGAATTTACCGTTTTATCGAGAAGTTTTTATAACCATACAAATATTCTAGGCTACTTTTTAACTTGTTTAGGACCACAAATTTCAAAAAATTCATTTTTTCTTAAACTTCGTACCAAGTCAAAGGTTCACATAAATTGGAACGGAAGAAGTAGTACTTTTTTGTCAATTTTTTGTTAATGTATTTCGAGAATCAAACAAATTGCGTATTTAATCATAATTTTACATCTATTTTTCAATCCTTTAAATAATTAATTATTATAACTTATAATATTTTCTACATAGCTTTTAAATATATAAATTTTACTTTGAAACTTTTAAAAAAATCTATTTTTAAAACCCTTCAATCTTAGTTAGAAATTTTAGGTTTGAACTCCAAAAATAATCCCAATACAAAGCGCTTTCTTATATGAAAACTGAATATCTAGTGGGAACTAAAAAACAACATATAAATATTAGAGTAAAGAGTTTAATTATAAGTAGTGGTATTGATACAATAAATTTACTTTTAAGGTACTACTATAAATAAATATATGGTTCAGCTCAACACCAATAAAAAAGTAAAATTAAATTAACTAAAACTTTAGTGCGTACACATCTAGTGGCTAAGTTTTCAATTCGATATATCCCCATTAGCATATACTTCTGATCCGCTGGTATTCATGTGTTAGTTGTTTTTATTATCAACTCATTCACCATCTAATGCTAAATAAATACTACAACCAGAAACTGTTGCTAATTTTTTTATTTTGCTCTTACGCTACTATTAATAATCTCATAAAGTGGAATCGCACTTGATTCGTTTACTTCCATTAATTGTTCTTTATTTAATGCTTCATTTACTTAGCTGAAATAGTACTACTGCAATTTTATTGTGGGAGATAACATCTGCAAGTACAAAGTTGTTGTTTTGAACATGGAGATTTGGTAACTTACATAACTGCAATTTATTGCCTTATAGTTGTAGGAGATCCATTAGTTGAGGTTAGACCTGTCAAAACGAGCCAACTCAACATTAAGTCTCGTGGACTTTTAAATTTGGTGGGCTAGGACGGACCGCCCGGCTATATGAATGGGCCTTAAAATGACCAGCTCGGCCCAGCCTTAAGAGGGTCCGGATTAGGGCGGGCTGGCCCTTCAATTTCTTTTAGATATTCATTTCCGTGATGCAATCATATAAACAATTTTTGTTTGCTTAATTTCTTGATCATATGAACGACTTTTGTTTATTTAGAGTGTACAAGAATCTTGATATTTGTCAAGGAATCTCGTAATTGAAATGTAAATTCTCTATATCTCTAGCTCTTCTTTTTTAACGTTACATGAATATTTTTTCAGTACTTTTCTTCCACTTTCCTTAGGTTAAGGAATTGCTTCAATAAATTTATATGCTAAAGTTTTTTTAATTTAGGATTAACATCATTTGCTGATTTCATCATTATAGTCCATAAGATTTTTAAAATTCCTTAAATTTGTTAGGGTCAATTTTTTTGTGTATTTAAAATTGATCTTTTTCTATACTGAGGAGCAGTTTAAATATTAGTAATATATTAAAGTAATCCAAACTTATCATTGGCCACTTAAAGTATTATTTTCTTTTGAGGATTATAGTTAATAGTTTTTTTAATTTTTAGTTTTTTTAAATATAAAATATTTAATAGTTAATTTAATTAATTTTTGGCCCACGAGCCAGCTCATGCCCAGCCTCGGTCAAGCCTTAAGGGCCAGAGAGCTGACTTGGGCCGGGCTTAAAAGCCTCAATTTTAAATGGGCTAAAAAAATTCCAACCCAGCCCTACCCAAATAGTGGGCTGGGCTAGGATGGCCTCGCGGGCCAAGCCCATTTTGACGGCTCTATCTATAACTGTGATAACAACTAGGTCGGGAATCGGTTTTTCCCAAACCAAATCAAGTAAGTTGGTTTTTCAAATATTAGAACCAAATCAAACCAATTAAGTTGGTTTTTTCTCGATTCGGTTTTTTGGTTATTTGTCGAGTTTTTTCTTAAATATAAGACATACACCACCAAACACATATTTCGGCGACCACATTTTTAACGTAACACTATCAAATCAATTGTCATTTGAGAAATCTATTATTTACCAAAATATATTGATGATAATTGAATCAAATAATGATTAACAATTTATGGAATCAATTAAATATATATTGTTTTTAACATGAAATATATTCTTACACTTAACAAAAGAAAACTACTAATTAAACTAGAATGTAAAGGTAAAGTATGTACTAAAAGTGCAAACGATTAATATTTACTATAAAAAAATTTAAAACTTTGTATAAAATAAAAGTGTGTGTGTAATAATAAATTTAAATAGCTACTCCTATATTCAGTTTGGTTCGACTTTTTTTAATTAACATCAAAACCAAATCAAATTTGACCGGATCTTAAATTTCAAAACCAAAACCAAACCAAACAAAAAAGTATCGAATTTTTTGGTCAATTTGGCACGAATTTTCGGATTTTTATGAACCGTTCAGTAGTTGGGTAGACTAGAAGACCAAGTAAGGTTTATAGTATATTCCTTTTTTAAGTTGGATAAATTTCATTGGTAATTACTCAATTTAATTTTATCACATTAAAAGTCATTAAGCTATTTCTCGTAAAAGAAGAAATCAAAGTTACGGTTGATTTCTCAAATTTTATTTTGTTACAGCAAAGTCATCAAGTTTTCAATTTTGCCCAAGTATCTCAGAGTTCTTTAAACTATATCTTTTTGTAATAATTAAAATTATTCAACTTAGCGTTCGTATCATTAGAAAAAAATATTATGTTCATTGTTATTATGTCTCCTTTGTTCCTCCTATGGCTAAATATTAGAGAAATTTTGTGAAATTGTGAGAGAATTTGAACTATATTTCCTGGTTATTCAGAATCCTTAATGAGATAAGTCTAATAGCCTAAGCTGCAAAATCAGCTTATTTTGAGAAGTGTTTTTTTTTTTAAAATATTTATATCGGTTTGGATTTGTTCGATTTTGTCAGGGTTTTCGGGTTTTCGGGTTTTTTTGTTACATGAATATTATTTCAATCTTACATTGTTAAAATTATAAATAAGTCTTTGATAAGTGGTTATATGTTTAGTAAATGTGAAAAAAATTGACAAATATATGATCTATTAATATATTCTAATGGGAGAATTTTTTTAGTAACACATGATAGTTATTTTCTTAGTCGTCTAACAATAATTTTTCGTTAATTTACGCTTTCAAGGTTAATAATGAGAGGATCTCAAATATTTCTACATTTTCTAATGAAAATTCTCTATAAAGGCTTAAAAATATGAATAAAATTTATATATTTATATGATGGTTTGGTTTGAAATTTTTTACTCAATACCAAATCAAATCTAGCCAAAAGTTTGGTCAAACACCTCAATTTTTGGCCAAAAATGCTTTTGGGCAAAAAAAAAACAGGCTATAAGTACTTAAAAAAAAATTAATTACACGCACACATAGATAAATAGACATTGGGTGGACCAAGGCCAAGTAAAAAAATTGACTTATGACCATACGAAGAAAAGGATTTTGTTAAAATTAAAAAAAAAAAAAATCGATATAGCAAAATATGATATGGACCCACATAGGATTCTTGAAAATATGAGGTCCTATAGTTGTCGCAGATTACAGCCACTTAATTTCTAACAGTGATGAAAACCATTGGCAGTATATATTTTTTTTAATGAGAAGTCAATTGAATGATACTCCATTGCACTAAGATCTTTTATATAAAAAGCACTGTGAAAATACTTTCTAGTGCTGAGAAAAAGTGAAAAGGTAAAAGGAGAAACAAAATAAGAAAATCAAATATTCTCACCGATTCATATTATTTGACTTTTAATGTTTTTGCACCATGCCTTAAATAACATTTAATAGATTTACAGCAATATATTGTCTAAATTAATACTATGCTAATTAAATAGTAAAAATAAAGACGAAAAAGGTAATAAGTGCACATTATTTTAAAGTAAAATTTATTTCTTATTAATAGGAGTATTTAAAATCGGAGGGAATATTATTTGTGAGCTACCAGTTAGAATCAGAAAGACATCCTGCCAGAAAGTCCACATGTAACGTACAACAGTTATTGCTGTTTGTACCTACTAATAAAAGATTCCCGACTCAGTGTACAAGCTGTCTCATTGATGTTCACAATGGAGAGCAAGCTGATGTGGTTGGTTAATGAGGAGTAACGAGCCACTACCAAAAAAAAATTAGAAATTAGTTACGAACGTAATCGCTAATATGTCGCTAAAACACTCGTAGGTAATAGAATTTTTTAATAATTCATTGCTAATATGTCTCTAAATAAAATTAGTGACGGATTTTTCTGTTTAGCTACAGAATTTATCCGTCGCTAAAACCTAATTTTTTCGTAGGAAATTGTTAGGCATGAAGATGTGCATATAACTAATGTTATATCGAAAAGCAGAAATGTGTGAAGTATTATATTATAACGCTAAATACAAATTCACATGACACACACGATTTTGAGTTCGATGTAGTATATGTAACCAAGGATCAAACCCTTTAGTCTGTTCAATCAAAATGGATAATAAGTGTCCTGAAATTGAGTTGTGACATTACTCCCTCTACAATATTTTATTTCCCCACTTGGTCAAAGACTTTTATTAGAAGATAAATGGAGGATAGGTGATGGTAAGAATATTAAATTTTGGGGTGATCATTGGATAAAATCAGGCACCACAATGCGTTTTATGATCTAAGGCCCCTTAACTTTGGAACAAAATAATTTAACAATTTCAGATTTACCACTGGTCGTTGAAAAATAGCCAAGTTTCAAAAGTCATCGAAATTTAACCACTTTAATCTGAGCGAAAATACTGTTCAAAATCTGGAAAAATATGCCCGCAAATTTTATCGGAGTTCCAGCATAAATATGTTTGAACTCCTGTAAATTTTACGGGAGTTCCAGGATAACTATGCTGGAACTCCAACAAATTTTACTGGAGTTCAAGCTTAATTATATTTGAACTCCCGCAAATTTTACGGGAGTTTCAGCAGTATAATTGTCCAGTATAATATACTGGAGTTTAGAGCACTAGTGCTCTAGTCTCCCGCAAATTTTACAGGAGTTAGCAAAGTATACCGGTCCAGCATAATATACTGGAGTTCATACACAAATGCACTAGAACTCCCGTATATTATACGGGACCGGTCCTTGTTGCATCAAAATAGTGGCTATTTTTCATTGATTTTGTAAATAGTGGCTATTTTTCATTGACCAGTGTGAAAATGATCTAAGGCCCCTTAACTTTGGAACAAAATAATTTAACAATTTCGAAATTACTAAATGAAACGGGATGGAATTGAAAAAAAAAAATCTTTTTTGACTTAGCCCATAATATTAAACTTTTGATTGAAGCTACATATGTATCTAAATTACACAATCATGGAGATCAAATCTTCCGGGGTCTGACGCCAACGGGCAATTTTACAGTTCATTCAATGTATACTAAACTAGAATTAGAGGCACAACAACCTACGACTCATTTAAATACTTTTTCATGGATTTAGATACTCTATCCATCCAAAAATTAAAAGCTTGATTTGGCTTCTATGCCACAGTAAGTTACCAACGGGACTTTACTTTAAAAGACTAAAGTCATCGAGGATGCAACTTGCTTTAACAGTCAAAGGGAGGAAGAATAAATCAAACATATTTCCTTTAATGTGTAAATGCTATGAGATACTCGCAAGAATTAGAACTTATGCACCTTTTAATCATATTACAAACTTTTCATCCACACAAACTCGGTTACGTAAACTAATAGCTTATAAGGACATCAAACTACCTTTCAACATTAATCTTAACACCTATTTACCAATTATTTTATGGAATATTTGGATTACACGAAATAATAATCTTTATAATATGTCTAGGGATAACATTCTCCTTAAATATACAACTCAACAAACAGCGGAACATATATACTTGATTGGTTCTACACATGAGACTGATCATAAAACGAAAAATGACTAAAAATATTAAATGGAATCCACCCAATACACACTTCTATAAGCTCAATACAGATGGAACATATTCAGACAATACAGCGGGGATATGAGGACTAATTAGAAATTTCAAATATGAATGGATATTGGATTTCGCAGGATTTGCACCACATAAATCATCCACATTTGCAGAACTCTATGCATTGACACAAGGATTGAAATTGGCATATGAAAATAACATAAGGCCACTGAAAGTGGAGGTGGATGGAAAGGAAAGTATCATATTATTACATACTGACAATATTGCATTCTCTAACATGATTAATGATTGCAGGTACTATCTGGTCCAGCTAGGTAATCCTGTAGTCCGACATGCGTACAGAGAACAATTAACTATCAATAAAATTAAATAAGAAAAATAAAATTTCAATTTAAAAAAAAAAATTGAGCCCGGCCCGCTAACAACCCGTGTGAGCCCTAACCCGTACAGGCCCACATAAACCCGAAAAATCACAGTCCTATAACAGCCCGCTAACCCCAGCCCTCTAACAGCCCGCCCACTAACCGAACTAGCTGCGATTTTTTGTGTACAACCCGTCCCAGCACGCCCGTTAAACACCCATAGTTTCCATGAGAAAATACCTAATTAAGGATTATTATATCCCGGAAACCATTTATCCCCAATTTGTAAGAATTAGGGTTCTTACACCACAATTTCGATCTAAAATTTGAGGTGGTCCAGTGAGATTTGGAGGGTACTAGTTATGAATTTAGGAAGAGGGGGTGAGACGGGTTTAGGGTGTTGATTTAGTGGGGAAAGGGTGGTGTCGCCGCCGTGGGCGACGGAGGCGGCGACACTGTTTCAAATATTCGAAGAGCTTGGTGACTATTTGAGGGGAATGAGGTATGGATTCGAGATGAGGGTGAAATGAGGTCCAAGGGTATAAATTTCATGGCCATTGGAGACTTGCCGCCAACGGAGACGATTTTCGACCGGCGGCAGACGACGAAGGGTAGTGGTGATATTAGGGTTTTCTGAGATGAAGGTGAGCGGGAGGGGGGTAAGGATGGTCCGACCATTTTATATTAAGAAGGATGAACTTCTCAACCGTCGGATTGATAAACATCGACGGTTGAGACTAAAACTCTACTAAACGACACCGTTTTGGGACGGGGGAGTTGGACCCGGTAGTGTTTCATTTGAAATGGGTTTGAGACGGTCTTGGGGCGTTGGGCTTGATTTTGGCCCAAAGGTATTTCTTTGTTTTTCTTTTTCGCTTCTTTTGTTTTATTTATTTTTTGATATTTTATTTTATTTTTAAAGACAAAAATTAAGGATTCCATAACCTGATTGAACCCTAGAATTAAACAAATTAATTTCTAAAATAAACTAAACCCTAGTTTTAAAAAAAAAAGAAAACTAAACAAAAAATGCAAAAAAATGACCATTTTTGTTATTTTCTTCTATTTTTCGTGATATTAATTAACAAATTAAAAAAAAATATTAAAATGAGGTTCTAAAAATGCAAGTATGCTATTTTGTATTTTTCATGAGTTATATCAATTAAAAAAGCACAAAAACACACATGATCACAAAATAATGCAATTAATTCTCTTAAATTCAAATAATAAAAGAATAAAAACAGAATCTTAATGAATTTTATAGGAGTAATTTAAGCGAGGCAAAAATCACGTGCTCACACTTATGGGTTTAATTTTTAAAATTTTTAGCATTTAACCCATTATATTTTTAAAATTATGGTTTCAGTTGAACCTGGTGATACTACACTACATCCGCCACTATTGGTATAAAGGAAAATATTTTTCGGGAAATATTTTTTAATTTTCTCATGTTTGGTTGGCTTAAATGTTTTGAAAAATATTTTATGAGGAAAATATTTTTTGCTCTCTAACCAAATACTAGAAAATATTTTTCGAAAAAAGAATTCCATTCACCAACAAAACAATAGAAAATAAGTGATAAAATCACACATTTTCCTTGAAATATTTTTCACAAAAAACATATTTCTTCGTACCAAACACACCCATATTCCGTGATTATTTTCCTTTCAACCAAACAACAAATTCATGTTATAGACGAGGAGAACATTAGTCTCTTGCAAACTGTCTTTAATTTTATTTAGGGTGTTCAATATATACACTATAATTTTTTATACATAGTATTCTCTCCGTTTCAATTTATTTAAACTTGTTTGATTAGACACAAAATTTAAAAAAAAAAATTTGAATTTGTGGTCCGAAACAAGTCAAAAAGAAGTTCAGATTATTTGTGTGATTATAAAAATTTCTTATTAGAGATAGAATTGAAAGTTTAAGATATATTGTTTCTAAATTTAGAAAAAAATATTATTTTTTGAATGAACTTTGACTAAAATTATTCAACTGACTATCCTTTAATTTACTGTACGTGGCTAAGCCGCTGCAACCATGTACTACGCTTTGAAGAAAAAGCAATCTCAAATCCCAAAAAGAAAGAAAAGCACAAAACAAGCCAAACAGCTAGTGAAGATTAACGAGTCCTTTTCCAAAACAAAAAGATGAAATGGATATATATATATGTACAAATATTTTTAAATTTCTAGCACTTTCTCTGGCTGGGGTGGGGTTATAAACGTGGGTAGTGGGTTAGAGCAGGACCTTTCTAGGCGACTATCCTTTCATTTTTAAGACAAGCAGAGTATTATGAATACTACAACAGATAGATTCCAGCAGATTGTGTCCACCCCTTGAGGAACCTTGCATGTTTCTCTTCCTATTTTTTATCATCCCTTTTGACCCCCCATGCACCAAATGTTTCACGGACATTCCCATGTTTTCTGGATCCACAAACCAATTTATGGTCTCTTTTAGCTTAGGTTATTATCATGGGTAGAGGCGGATTCAGAATTTTAATATGATGGGGTATATTATTCTGTTCAATCAGTACCCCCTAAATGTTTTTAGTGTTCAGGATGCCAACTACTTTAAATCAACTATTTTTAAGGTATACACGTATATATATATAGAGGATTTCATCCGAAGTTTACGGGGTCCGGTGACCCCACACTCGTACACATGGGTCCCCCTCTACGTGCTACTACTTGATATACTTTGAACCATATGTTTGGGAAGAGTATTCTTACCTGAAGAATTTGGAAGGTTTTGGGAAGTCGGTTCTTGTAGCACTGTCCTGTGATTTCGTGCCGTGGTAATAATCTTCACCTCCTTGAATTCTTTTTCTGAAAATACTATATATATATATAGTACTTTCACTAAATTAAATCAAATAATATACTGCCAGATATTCACTAAATTATTCCTCTTTCGATTAAAATAAAATAATGAATAACATTACAATCCAATTTTATGCTCCATCAACATCAAATAATTAAACAAGAGTTAAATCCATAAATAACGCTCATAATATATTGTTTGTCAATACCCTAAGGAAAAAATACTCCTTAGATGAAAAGAAACACATCGGCTTAAAGGTGTGAGAACTAAAAAAATATCACAATCAATTTCAATTCAAGTTCGCACATTGAATCAATTGTTGATTAAAAATTTGATGAATCCGTATCTTCAATACTTAGCCGCTCTTGAATCTTTCTTAGGTTGGAAGTTCCTTTAAAATTATATTTTTTATATGTATTTCTATGGTGTAGAAATGACTTAGGACCAAATTACTCTTAAGGAGACGGAATAAAATATCGACCCCCAAAATAAGAATGTTGCTTTGCATGGTGTGTCGCATCAAAAACCTTTCCAAGCTTCTAGTTTTTTTTTTTCACATATGCAAACTCCATCCTGGGACCTGAACTCGATCTGGGTTGAAATTTTAGAACTTCTACTCGGGCCTTTGAAGCTTCAAATTATTTATTTTAGCTCCAAAGATGCTCCTTAGCTCGAAATCAAGTCCTATACAATAAAGTACACGTGATCAATATAAAATATTAATATTTTAGCTTACACCCAATTGAAATATAACAATTAAAAAGGAAAATGTAGGCAAAAGCCCATGTTTCAAGTCTATCATCATAGCTCCGTGGCGGAGTGTTATTACTCAATATATTGGCATGGTAAACGTTTTTATCGTTTATAAGGTTTAAAAGAGCAGGAAAATGTTTCTCGGAGCTCTTGGTAAAGCGCTAATTAAAACTCTTACCATTCTAACTTGATATTGAGTGTCAAAGCTAGTTACTTTTTAACTCTACGTATATATATGATGCTACCGTATTTAGTTGCACTATTAGTAATTACAAAGAAATTATAAAAGAATTGAGAGGTCATCTTTTGGATGTAATTAAATCGGTGGTCTAAACCCAAACCCCAGTAAGAGGCGTTAGGAGTAGTTTGGCAGGAGGTATTAGAAAAAGTAATGCAAATATTAACTTTATGTATTACTAATATTTTGTTGGTATATTTTTTCAACCCGTATATAACTAATCCTTGTATTAGTTATACATCATACTTGACACTATCTTATATATAAGTAATGCATATAAAATCATGGCATCAGTAATATAAAGGCTATTAATGCATGCATTAGTATGATTAAAGATAAAATTATCCTTAAAGTCCCTTAAACTAGAGAATATGAAGGGCATTTTTGTAAACAACTATTTTTCAAAATTAGGCAATGCATTATAATTTTATTACACTACACCAAACAGTAAATAAGAAATAATATCTGGATAATTAATGCTTGCATTACTAACCCGTGCATTACTAATAAACCTTATTCCGAACTATTCTTATACACCCTACCAAACAACCTCTTAAATTTATTAATAATATTTTAACTAAGGTGTACGGACTATCTTGTATATATTCTGATTGTCTTTTGATTATTTGCTAGCTCCCGTCATTGGATATATTTGATAACTCTACTTACTAAGGTTTAGATAATACTTTTTAAGTATATACTAATAGTTAAGATAAATATCTTTTATAAATTCTCCTAATTGTTATAAAATAATAAAAGAAGAAGAACAATATTGCAGAGCAAAGTAGAGAGATAGGAAATTCTTATTGAATTTTGGAATGAATTACAATGGAATAGAACCCTCTATTTTTAGGGAGATGGTGACTTAGCCACCAAGTAATAAATCCTAGAATCTCTCTAAATATGGACATTCACCATAAATAGAATTCTATTTATAACACTCCCCCGAATGTCTATTCAACATATAATGTGCCTCGTTAGAACCTTAACTAGAAAGGAAAAAGAGTACACATGTTTAGAAGTGGAAAAAGAGTACACATATTTAGAAATGCGCCTATTGGTTGCCTCGTTAAAAACATTGCAAGGAAAACCAGCGGGACAAAACCTTGTAAGGGAAAAAAGAGTGCAACGCGCATTAACCCCCATTGATGAGAGCATCAATTAACATCTTTAAGCATTTGCATTCCAATCTTGTGCACCATCTTCAAAAGATCTTTAGTAGAGATCCGATGAACAAATCAGCCATATTAACTTGAATGAATATATTGCACATTGAAATCATCATTCTTGATAGAGATGAATTGTCTTCATATGATCTTGCTGGAATCCGAAAGGGCAGAGAGGCTGTTTCCAGTCGACCCTCGACTTAGTTGAAAGAGAAGAGAAAGAGGAAAAAGAAAAAAAAAAGCAAAAGAACATTAGTGACTCCAGCAGAAATCACATAAATAGTTAACTAAACATAAAACCAAAAATTAAAAGGCATGCTATAATATCTACCAGTAACTACCATAAGGGGACACGATACAATACGCAAGTCATCTATGGAGGGTCCTACGAAACCCCACCTAGCCTCGGAAATGAATTACGAAAAGCTTTACAAGCCCCTATCCTACAACCCTTATACTAGACCTCCAGACTTTCCTATTAAGGGTCATGTCCTCGGAAATACACATTTGATAATAGGTGAATTTGACTATATTAATGCCCTAAATAATCACGCTTTATTGTTGTTTTGATATTGTTTATGATGACAAAATGCTTTTATTAGTGTTATTAGTGTGTTATAGGTACACTTGAGCTAATGAAGACTAAAAGAGCAAGTTTTGGAGTCAAAAGATGGTGAAAAAGGCCAAAATGTGGTACAAGTCAAGAACTTATGTTGAAAGTAGCTGAGAAGGTGTGATTCCGAGCTATATGGATGTTATGGAATGAATTTAAGTGATTTGGAGCTTTGAAGTCTGAGTAAAAGCTCAAGGAATTAAGCCGGGATCGAGTTCGGGAGTCAAATTTGATAAGTGTAGAACAAGCGAAGAATGGATGAGGCATATTGTGCACTGTTTAGTAAATTGGACATAACTTTTCGCTCAGATCTCCATTTTGGCTCCATAATATATGGTTGGAAAGATAATTCAAAGGGCTACAACTTTCATGTTTTGAGTTTTTCCAAATTCGCAACGGAACATGGTGAAAAACCGCGGTTTCTCCGCGACCGCGGATGAACCGCGGAAAAACTGGCTCTCTGAAGTTTTACTGTTCGCGGTCCGTCCGCGGCCGCGAACGAACCGCGGAAGTCACCGCTGCAGCAAATCCCAATTGGACTCAAACTTAGTTTTTAAGCCCTAAAACCTCTATATAAACCCCTAGTTTGCCCCATAGAGGCATGTACTTTATTTCTTCAATACTTTTGCAAGGTTTAGTAGGAGAGATTCCTCTCAAAAACTCTTTCTATTATTTTATATCAAGCAATTCTTTATGATTTCAATTATTATTCTTGTTTCTTCAAGCATGAGTAGCTAAATTCTTTTCTAAGGTTTTGATGGAACCTATTGATAGATGAACTTATCGTTTATGTGATTACAAATTGTGACTTAGATTTCTATTTGTTCAACTTCATTCTTATTGTAGTTAATTGGTAGAGCTCCCAATTAGCGGTGCCTATTTAGTGTGCATAACTTGGAAAAGAGTGCATATTTAGGTTTATTGTTGAACAACACCACACCTAGGTTATTAGAGGAATCTATAATTTTAGGCGTAAAGACGGGATTAGGAATAACGAAGTCTTGGGTGCAATCTAAAGTGAACTATTCAAATTAAAGCTAGCTAGGGTAGCTCGGGAGAGTGCACTAGTAAATTATTGTAATTGCTCGGGAGAGGGTTACGATACACATAGCGTTCATGATTGATAGAATATATTAACAATTTGTATGAGCATAACGATAAGGGATTCCATCAATAGGGGAAATCAACACCTTAGTCTTTCTCTATATTATTTTATTCAACATTCAATTCTTTCTTTTAAAGCATTCTTTAATTCTTGCAAACTAGCTATTCGAAAATCATACACAAAGATATTCTAAATTTTGGGAACTTGATTCGTAAGTACTCTTGGGTTGTGAAAGTTGTGATTGATAGGTTAATTCTCTGTGGGATCGATCTTGGACTTATTAAACCAAGTTATATTGACTACGACCGTTGCTTGGACGTGAATCAATTTTGGCGCCGTTGTCGGGGAATTAACGGAATTATCAATTGCCATTGCCAGAACTTCAAGATTCTTGTGTATTCGGGTTCTTTCTACACTCTACATTGAATATTTTGACGTTTGTTGATTTGGGTATTCAGGTGCATGCCTAGAAAATCTGCAAGGACTGGAGAACTAATTGAAGGACTCTCAGACCCCGAGCAAACTTTCCGGGCACGTAACAAAGCCATCAAACAAATTCAACAATCTCAACAACCAATCAAACTAGACTTCGACATGGGTGACATGAACGCTCAAAACCAGCAAGCCGGGCTAAACATGCAAGAGGCACAGGAGGCACAAGAAGGTGCATTGTTCGACTGGGCACAACCCACAGCGGATAATTTGGCAACTGCCATCGTTGTGCCAACAATTCAAGCTGAGTCTTTCCAGATTACTAACAACATGCTTCACTTGTTGCAAAACAAGGGATTATTCTCTGGGTCTTAGGTTGAAGATCCAAAGCAGCACCTCAAGAACTTTCTATCAATATGCAAAACACAAAGGCAACCGAATGTAACTCCGGAAGCTATCAGATTACTACTCTTTCCATTCTCAGTTACAAGAGAAGCACAGATATGGCTAAACTCACTCCCAATAAACTCCATTGCAACTTGGGATGAGTTAGTCAAACAATTCCACAACAAGTTTCATCCACCTAACAAGACAACTCAACAAATTGATGAGATCGTGAGCTTCAAGCAAAAACCAATGGAAACATTACATGAAACTTGGGGCAGATTCAAGGGTATGCTTGTTATGTGTCCTCATCATGGGATTCCTGAGCAGATGTTGGGCCAAAGATTCTACATGGGGCTTTCAGACAGCATGAAGAACATTGTAGACGCTTCAGCAGGTGGGGCTTTTCTGAGCAAGACTTGGAGAGAGGGCCAAAATTTGCTAGACAAGATGGCTCAAAATTCCGGGTGGACGTCCAGGAATGCTCCTATCACACCAGTGGTACACTCTGTACCTCTGGATCCATCCAACACTCTGGAGGAGAACGTGGCAACTTTATTGACACAAATGAGCATCCTGACAAAGAAGGTGGAAGAATCAGGGGTTAAGCAACAAGTTCACATTGTAGATACTACCAATGGTGGTTTATGCACATCTTGCATTAGCCAACCCATAGGTAATCCATGGGCTGCAGACCAAGAACATCATCATCAGCATGAAGATATGAACTATGTGGCTAACTATGGAGGACAGCGACAAGGTAATCAAAATTGGGGCCAACAGGCTCCAATGCAATACAGACCTACCCAGCCACAATTCAATGCAGCAAGTATGAGGCCAACACACAACATGGCTCCATATCCTAGACCTCAGAATTTCGGCAATCAGCAGCAGGGATATCATCCACCCCCACCACCACATGGGGGCAGGCATGACGATGGGTTTGCAAGGTTGGAAGCTATGATGCAGCAGGTAATTGGGTCAAACGCTAAGACCAATGAAAGAATAGATGCACATGATGCAGCGATCAAAAATATGGAAGTGCGGATGGGGCAGATTGCTATGTCTCTCAACAACCGTCCTCAAGAGACATTACCTGCAGATACACAAACGAACCCAAAGGACCAAATCCCAAAGCAAATAATGGCAGTAACTCTGAGAAGCGGTAGAGATCTTGATGCTGAGAATGAAAGTGAAAATATTGACAGACAGGCTGAGACACCTGCGCCATTGCACATTGAACTGGATGAATCCACAGGATTGACAAAAGCCACAATCCAGCCAATTGCTGATAATAAAGAAGCACAACAGGGAGCGGAAAAAGTAGCCGAACAGGTAGAGCAGCAGGTTGAAAAAAAAGTGATAGAAAAAGAAAAATCCCAAGTCACCGGGAAGAAGAGGCCTCCACCACCATTCCCCCAAAGGTTGGCCAAACACCAAAAAGAGGAACAATACAAAAAGTTCTTCGAGATGCTCAAGCAAATCCAGGTAAACATTCCATTAATTGAAGCTTTAAAAGAAATGCCTGGTTATGCTAAGATGATGAAGGATTTGATGTCGCGGAAATTTGATTTCCAAGACTTGGCCACAGTTACACTTACACAGACTTGTAGTGCAGTAGTCTCCAGACCCATTGCTGAGAAGCTATCCGATCCAGGTAGCTTCACCATCCCATGCACTATAGGGAATTATGCCTTTACTAAGGCTTTATGTGATTTGGGGGCAAGCATTAATCTCATGCCCTTAGTTATCTATAAGAGGTTAGGTATTGGGAGAGCCAGACCTACCTCTATGCTTTTACAGCTTGCTGACAGGACGGTTAAGCGTCCATTTGGTATTATAGATGATGTGCTAATCCAGGTTGGGAAGTTCGTGTTTCCCGCCGATTTTGTTATTCTTGATTGCAGGGTCGACGAAGAAATTCCCCTAATCCTAGGAAGACCATTCCTAGCTACTGGAAGAGCTATAATTGACTGTGAAACCTGGGGAACTCAAGATGAGGTTGAACGATGAGGAGATCATCTTCAATGTGCAAAAATCCATGAGGCGCCCTAGCGAGTTCGCAAATTGCTCTCTAGTTGATGCGGTTGATGTGATAGTGGAAACCGACGATGCAGAATTAACTATCGAAGATCCACTGCAAGCATGCCTGATGAACATGGAAGAGGTAAATGGTGAAAGTTTGGCCGAATGGGTATTATCTTTGGAAGGCAAGGGATTTTGGAAGCGAGAGATCGAATTCGAACCCCTACACCTAGAAAAAAGAGAAAACCTACCAGCAAAGCCATCCATAGAAGAGCCACCGAAGCTTGAACTTAAACCACTACCATCACACCTCAGGTATGAGTATTTAGGCCCTAACTCCACTTTACCTGTTATTATCTCATCTAGTTTGTTAGATGTGCAGGCTCAAAAGCTTATACAGGTACTAAAAGAATGCAAGACTGCCATTGGGTGGACCATAGCAGACATAAAGGGGATCAGCCTTGCATACTGCATGCACAAGATTCTCCGAGAAGAGGGCACAAACCTTCCAGGAAACGCAAAAGAAGGCTGAACCCGAATATGAAGGATAGGGTGAAAAAGAAAGTGATAAAGTGGCTAGACACGGGGTAGATCCCAGGTAAGTTGTCTCACCCTTCTGTGCTATACATGTATTATTATGCCATGAGGACATGGCATATTTTTAAGTGTGGGGTGGGAAACTTATCTTGTACATGATGTATATATTAGTGTAGTAAGTAATATAAAATAATAAAAATACAAAAAAATCAGAAAATTTTAAAAATCCAAAAATAGGAGTAGAGGACTCTTCCTGATGACGGACTATTTAGGACAACTACTCTTGAGGGAAGTAGTCCACGTAGGAATTTTTCTTTCTTTTATTTTCTTTTTATAGGTAATGTATCATTCCCCCTTGGTTTTTCTTTTGACCACGGTTCTTTTCCAAGGGTTTTTATTTGAACCGGGTTAGGTAGATTTTTTCTCTTTTCTTACTTTCTTTTCTTAGGATTAGAGGTAAAAGGGCAACATGTAACCCCGAATATGCATATTAGCGAAAGCATAAATTGAACTTGAGAATGTATCTTCTAAGCTTGATTGTAGAATCTCAATATGCCTTAAATTGCACAGTAATGCTTGCTTGAACATTGATAGGATTTTGTAGATAAATCGGATTCCAAATGAGTTGCATGCCATGTGTGTGTGAGGTTTTTACTTACATTGTATGTTGTACATGATGCCTAGAACTTGCCCTCTGTGTGTTTGCAAAGCGAAATAGAAGTTATTCGGTTGTAGAAAGGATAGAGGCATTTCTTTGTGTAACCCCATATATCAATAGACATGAATTCACCCGTACATTATATCTTAGTTAACCCCTTTGAGCTTAAAGCCTATTCTTTGATAACCCTTGAATGTTCTTCAAATTATTATATTTTGTTCTACTTTACCTCCTAGAAGCACTTGTATTGTAATGAATATGCAAAAGATTAAGTGTGGGGTGAAAGGAAGGTAAAAAGGGAAAATCAAGAATGAATGGTAGAAAATAGTGAACTGGCCAAAATAATAATGAAAAGAAAAAGATATTTTGAGAAAAAGAGCTATATCAATGTATACATGAAAATTAGAAAGGCCAGTTACACCAACAAAAGAAAAATGGGGATTAAAAGCAATTAAAGGTGAAGGAATGTTTAGGGGAGACATAAGGAAGAAAACGAAAAGGGAAGTTGTAAAAAAAAAGGAAAAGAAAAGTGCTTAGGGAGGTTAGTCACTATAACCAAAAGTATCATACCCGTCCCATAGCCAACATTACAACCCTTAAAGACCTCTTGATCTATGATTGAATAACTCGATTAGTGGAGTAGTACACTAGGGGCAAGCCTATGGTGTGTCTGTATGCATATGAATGTTCTTTGTTGAGAGTGAGTGAACTTTCCGATATTTTTAAGTTCCATGTTCTTCATTGTTTATGTGTGGGAACTTCTCTCAATAAATTTGGTGAGAGCATGTAACTCAAGAGGAAGAAGGTAAATTTGCAAGTTTTTGGTAATAATTAGAGTAAGCAATAATGTGTTGGCATGAGAGTTTACGGTTAGGTAAGGATTGTGCATATCTTAGGTTAATCATGAAAAATAGCTTTTTGTGACATAATTGGGGGAGACATAAATAAAATTGGCCTAAAGTGTGATTAAGGTTGCTCGAGGACGAGCAAAGGTTTAAGTGTGGGGTATTGATAATAGGTGAATTTGACTATATTTATGCCCTAAATAATCACGCTTTATTGTTGTTTTGATATTGTTTATGATGACAAAATGCTTTTATTAGTGTTATTAGTGTGTTATAGGTACACTTGAGCTAATGAAGACTAAAAGAGCAAGTTTTGGAGTCAAAAGATGGTGAAAAAGGCCAAAAATGTGGTACAAGTCAAGAACTTATGTTGAAAGTAGCCGAGAAGGTGTGATTCCGAGCTATATGGATGTTATGGAATGAATTTAAGTGATTTGGAGCTTTGAAGTCTGAGTAAAAGCTCAAGGAATTAAGCCGGGATCGAGTTCGGGAGTCAAATTTGATAAGTGTAGAACAAGCGAAGAATGGATGAGGCATATTGTGCACTGTTTAGTAAATTGGACATAACTTTTCGCTCAGATCTCCATTTTGGCTCCATAATATATGGTTGGAAAGATAATTCAAAGGGCTACAACTTTCATGTTTTGAGTTTTTCCAAATTCGCAACGGAACATGGTGAAAAACCGCGGTTTCTCCGCGACCGCGGATGAACCGCGGAAAAACTGGCTCTCTGAAGTTTTACTGTTCGCGGTCCGTCCGCGGCCGCGAACGAACCGCGGAAGTCACCGCTGCAGCAAATCCCAATTGGACTCAAACTTAGTTTTTAAGCCCTAAAACCTCTATATAAACCCCTAGTTTGCCCCATAGAGGCATGTACTTTATTTCTTCAATACTTTTGCAAGGTTTAGTAGGAGAGATTCCTCTCAAAAACTCTTTCTATTATTTTATATCAAGCAATTCTTTATGATTTCAATTATTATTCTTGTTTCTTCAAGCATGAGTAGCTAAATTCTTTTCTAAGGTTTTGATGGAACCTATTGATAGATGAACTTATCGTTTATGTGATTACAAATTGTGACTTAGATTTCTATTTGTTCAACTTCATTCTTATTGTAGTTAATTGGTAGAGCTCCCAATTAGCGGTGCCTATTTAGTGTGCATAACTTGGAAAAGAGTGCATATTTAGGTTTATTGTTGAACAACACCACACCTAGGTTATTAGAGGAATCTATAATTTTAGGCGTAAAGACGGGATTAGGAATAACGAAGTCTTGGGTGCAATCTAAAGTGAACTATTCAAATTAAAGCTAGCTAGGGTAGCTCGGGAGAGTGCACTAGTAAATTATTGTAATTGCTCGGGAGAGGGTTACGATACACATAGCGTTCATGATTGATAGAATATATTAACAATTTGTATGAGCATAACGATAAGGGATTCCATCAATAGGGAAATCAATACCTTAGTCTTTCTCTATATTATTTTATTCAACATTCAATTCTTTCTTTTAAAGCATTCTTTAATTCTTGCAAACTAGCTATTCGAAAATCATACACAAAGATATTCTAAATTTTGGGAACTTGATTCGTAAGTACTCTTGGGTTGTGAAAGTTGTGATTGATAGGTTAATTCTCTGTGGGATCGATCTTGGACTTATTAAACCAAGTTATATTGACTACGACCGTTGCTTGGACGTGAATCATCTGCACTCAAATCAGCCCCTTGGTCTGCCTCGACTCGCGCCAACCACCGCCAATCGCTCACAACTTCTCACCGGGGCATCAGGGTTCCTCCTCCGCACATGTCCGAACCACCTAAGCCTCGCTTCCCGCATCTTCTCATCCACCGGGGCCACTCCCACCTTTTCCCGAATAACTTCATTCTTAATCTTATCTAACCTAGTGAGCCCGCACATCCTCCTGAGTATCCTCATCTCCACAACCTTCACTCTTTAAACATGAGAGTTCTTCACTGGCAACACTCTGCCCCATACAACATGGTAGGTCTAACCATAGATCTATAAAAATTCCCCTTAAGTTTTGGTGGCCCTTTCTTGTCACACAAGACTCCTGATGCAAGCCTCCATTTCGTCCATACCGCCCCAATACAGTGACTGACATCCTCATCGATCTCTCCGTCCCCCTGAATCACCGACCCGAGATATTTGAAATTGTCCCTCTTGGGGATGACCTGAGCTCCAAGCTTCACGTCCCTGCCTACTTCGCTCAACTCGGCGCTAAACTTGCACTCCAGGTATTTTGTCTTAGACCCGCTTAGTTTGAAACCCTTAGACTCGAGAGTCTGTCTCCATACTTCCAACCTCTCGTTAGCACCGACCCACGTCTCATCTATCAATACAATATTATCAGCGAATAGCATACACCATGGCACATCCCCTTAAATATGGCGTGTTAGTGCATCCATCACCAAGGCAAATAAGAAAGGGCTTAGTGTAGATCCTTGATGAAGTCCCATAACCACCGAAAATGGTCTGAGTCGCCACCCACCGTACTAACCCTAGTCTTAGCTCCATCGTACATGTCCTTGATCACTCTGATGTAGGCTTCTGCACGCTCTTCGCCTCCAGGTCCATAGCACATCCCTAGGGACCTTGTCATATGCCTACTCCAAGTAAATAAACACCATGTGCAGGTCCTTCTTATCCCTGAATTGTTCCACCAATCTCCTAACAAGGTGGATAGCTTCAGTAGTGGAGCGGCCCGACATGAAACCAAACTGGTTTGCGGATATAAACGTCAACCCCCTCACCCTCGCCTCAGCCACCCGCTCCCAGACTTCCATGGTGTGACTTATTAATTTGATGCCCCTATAGTTGTTACAACACTGGATATCCCCTTTGTTCTTATACAAGGGCACCATTGTACTCCACCTCCACTCCTCCGGTATCTTCTTAGTCCTAAAGATCACATTGAACAACCTGGATAGCCACCTATAGTCAACGGTAAATTTGATCTCGTGTGATCTATAGGTCACGCATTTGAGAGGTTGAAATAGCTACTAATACTTGCATTAGGGTAGATTGTCTACATTGCACCTTTTGGGATATGATCATTTTTGAACCATGCGTAAATACAAAATATTTTATGCGGTGACTAACCTCTTTTTGGTATATTTGAATTATAAAAACTATGGTTCACAAGTGGTGTAGTGTAGGACTTTTGAAGTAATGATGGAGTAATGAGTTGCATACTTTTTCTTTTGCATGGAGTTAACATGAATCTTAGAAATGTAAAACACACGTCCACAATTTTCTATAGAATAAAAGAGTTATTGTGGCAGCTTTTGCTTTTCCTCTCTTTCATTTTTCCACTTTCTACTTTCAACTCCTTTATTCCCATTTTAATTACATCTTGTCGTACTATTTCTACCCTCTATTTTTAATTATTTTTCATACATTAGAAAAGGCAAAGCGGTAAATGCGCAATATGTGACTCACCTGAAGATCTTATTCTGCATAGTATCTCGTTAGACAACCACTATGTTTATATCCTTTCTTTCTCATACAAAGTGCGTATACACTTAACAAAACCACCTCTTCTTTGAACAGTAAAGAGAGAAACAAATAAAAAAGGGGTCCGGCCCTCCTCAGTATCACCTGGTAAGAGGCCGTTGATTGGAATAGAAAATTTCGGAAGAATTAGGTTCGACTCATCCCTTCGTCATGTGAGTTACCACCCCATTTCCCCCTTATTGTGATGCTTCATGTTTTTATATTGATATAACCAGTCTCTTTGACGAAGGAATAGTTTGGAAAAGTCAACTGGGCGTTGACTTGTGAGTTAGAGGGCTCGGAATCGAATTCCGATGGTTCAGTTAACTTCGGGGGATGATTTATGACTTAGGAGAGCAATCGGAATCGAATTTGGAGGTCCGGTGTAGAAATAGGCTTGAATTGGCGAAATTGGAATTTTGGCGAATTATGGTCGATAAGTGAGATTTTGATCTGGGAGTCGGAATGGAATTCCGACAGTTGCAGTAGCTTTGTTAGGTGATTTTGGATATGTCTGCAAATTTTTAGGTCATTCGGACATCGTTTGGTCGAGTTTTTTATTGGATGTTGGTTTCGGAAGTTATAGTTGAAACTTAGGCTTGAATTCGCCTTGATTTGATGATTTTTCTGTTTAAGGATGTGTTTTTATGATTGGAACAAGTTCGTATGATATTTCGGGGTATGTTGGTGTCTTTGGTTGAGGTCCCGGGGGCCTCGGGATGAATTCGGGTGGTCAAACGGACCCATTTTGGTTTGTATTGAGATCAAATTTGCTGCTATAAAAGTGGCAGACTTTTGTTCATCGCGTTCTCTTGGTGATGGACGCGAACGTGTAGAGTAATTTTGTGCATCGCGTTTGCGGCAGGAGCTTCGCGATGGTGAAAGGTAAGCTGGTCAGTCAATGCGATCGCGTAAGAGATGAACGCGTTCGCATAAGAGGAAAAACCAGGGCATCGAGTTCGCGGACCAGGGGTCGCATTTGCGTAGTGTTAATTTTGGTCAGAAGAAATTGTTCATCGCGAACGCGGGGGTGTTGACCGCATTCGCGTAGGGTTAAACCTGGCGGATCAGAAGGGCTTTTTAAAAGAATTTCAGTCGTGAACCCTTCATATTTTCCTACATTTTTGTACTACGTTGAGAGCTAATTGATAGAATTTGAAGGGGGTTACATCGGGAAGTGATTGAAGGTAAGTCTCGTGGTCTTAACACGTCATTTTATCAAAGAATCTTCCATTAATTCTATGAATTTGGGTATAAATTGAAGAAGTTAGGGCTTGGATTTTTGCTATGTAAAAATTGGGATTTGGTGACTCATTTGAACTCCGATTTTGATAATTATATGTACGGACTTGTGCAGTGACGAGAATTCCCAAAATGTGAGTTTCCTAATTTTTAAAGAAGCGGGCCCTGGGCTCGGGTTTTGCTAGTTTCGAGATTTTTCTTATATTTCAATTATTTTCAATTGGGTGTTGTTCCATTAGCCTATTATGATATATTTGTACTGATTTTGGCTACTTTCGATGCGCGTGGAGGCCGGTTTGAGGATAAAAGGCATCGTGGGCTAGAGTTTTCACCGGTTCGAGGTGGGTAATACTTGTAAATGATGTCACTTGAACGCCGAATAATGGGCGTGGGGTAGAACACCATTGGGGATTGTGACTTGGTCCATCCTGCTTAATAAGAACACTATCTAATTTCTTGAAATTGAATTGACAGTCTAATAAAGATATTAATTATTATGAACTCGACTGATAATCATGTTTTGGGATTCGTGCGGAATATTTGATTCCTTTAGGGATTGGTATCACTGTCTTGATAATATTGTGCATATTTTCATCTCAGTCTAAGGTTTTAAAAAGGTATTTTGCTACTCAGCATTTTTATAAGATTTGAAAAGTTAAACGAGGCTTTGATGACATTTTAGTTGTGAACTGTCATGACATTGTTGCCCAAGGGGCTTATATGCATTCATGACTATGCATGGATCGGGCTGCACGCCGTAGCAGGAGTGATATCGATATTGCGCTTGGGCTGTAGGAGCCCTTCCGGAGTCTGAACCCCCACAGTGAGCGCGGGCGCCTTTGCATGGATCGGGCTGTACGCCACATCGTCATATGCATTGCATTGCATACATACATTGGCTTTACTTGTACTACGTGGCATGACATTTAGCACTCATACATTACTGGCATACATGTGTTATCTGCCTTATTGACCAGATTTCCTAGTGGAAATTGTTAAGGAGTGCTGAGCCCGAGGGGCTGATTTGAGTGCAGACTTGCACTGCTTGAGATTGTACCCAAGTATTGGTATGTTATCATGAAAGAAAGAAAGCTAAAAATTGAGGTTTCTAAATAATCTACTCACATATGCTGGAAAGGAATAAAAAGATGGTTCTGTATTGTGTAGCATGAGATAGTGCCTTGCGTGATTTTCTTTCCTTCAGCATTATTTACTTTTATTACCACCGAGTTGGAAGTACTCACACTCGACTCCCTGCACCTTGTGTGCGGATCCAGGTACATCACAGCAGAGCTGATTCTATAGTTGCTCGGGAGTGCATTTGGATCGTCGAGGTAGCTGCTTGGCATCCGTAGGACCCGACACTCCCCTTATTACTCTGTTGTTTTATTTATTCCGCGTACTCTTAGACTTGTAGAGTTACTTACAGTATTGTACTGATATTCTAATAGAGGCTCTTGGCTCGCGACCCTAGATCATTGGTACGTTGATTTTTTTTGGGAGATTTTGGGATATTTTTATAACTATTAGTTATTTTGGTTTCCTTCACTGTTAATGACTTAAAATAATTAATTTTGAGCTCTAAGCTCGGGTTGAGAGTGTATTTGGTCTGGCTTTCCTAGCCGTTGGGTTGGGCACCACCATGACCGGGTTTGGGGTCGTGACAAGTCGGTATCAGAGCCTAGGTTACTAGGCCTCATGAGTCTTCAGCCGGTTAGTAGTGTCTCGCGGATTGGTACAGAGACGTCTGTATTTATCCTCGGGAGGCTGCAGACCTTTTAGGAAATACTTCACATTCTTGAAATTCTTATCATGCATGCTTGATTCAGTTTGAGATATAATTCTTGAAATTCCTTCCACACGTCTGTATGCGCACTCGAGCGCTTAGTAATATATTGCCTTGATGGCTTGTGACTCCCCGATCGAGGGGCGAGATATAATCTCCATGAGTTCATGTTAGGGACAGTCGGGAGGACTTGAGGCTGGATCTTTGCCTATGGCTTGAGCACCGAGGTGCTGATTTTGCGAGCTGGTATTATGAAATTTATATGATCAGTATTGTCCCTAATTGTGGAAATGGTGACTTGATAATGGATGAGTTGTTAGGTGTTCGATTTTTATTGTGATATGTTGTGTAGCCCCGAGATATGGGCATGGTGAATATTTTCATGTCTCTTAGTGGAAAGGTAAAGTGCATTATGTGCGGTGGTATGAGTTCAGACTCGGGAAGACTAATTGATTGTGCTATTTGTATAATGGTGGAAGGTGTGCCGAGATACTAAATTGAGGTGAAGCATGTGGGTTATCTCTTGCGGAGTGCCCTTAGGTGAGCTGATTCTTATGTGTAATTGAAAGGTATTTGACATGTGTTATGATTCGAGCAGGTGCAACGCATGTCAGTGTATCAATTTTGATAATATAATTCGTGTAGTATTGAGATTAATGTTATTGATATACATTGTGATGTCTTGTCGAGTTGTGGACGTGTTTTTAGGCTGGTTTTGGTGATTCTCTGGCAGGTGGATTGGCCAAATTACAAAGAAACTCTGTTGATTTTTTTTTAGAAAATTTGGGACTTAGAAAAGATTTTGTCACCTAAAGAGTGAGCTTAACTGTTGTGTGTGAATGAATGCAAGAATTGCTGAAGAGTTAAGATTTCTGATGATTCGAGTCTCTGCCAAAGCTTGTAACTGACTTGAGTTTAATCCCACTATAACAGTGTGGCATCATTTGAGTAAGAATACCATGGGTGGTTAAAAGTGCCTTGATATATGGCTTCGAGCCAAGTTGGGGAGGTTGTTATTGATTAACCGATTGCACTTTTGTGTGTCATGTTAGTTCTGTCTCAAAGTATGTTGGCGAATCAGTTCTGGTCGTGAAAATTGAGCCGAGAATGGCGAGGGTGAAGGAAAATTTTGATAAAGGTTGTATGGTGCATCGTAGATGTGAAGGAATATTAGGATGTTTTGAGTTGCTGATGATAAAGAATGCTCACTACATAGAGAAGAAAGATGGTTATTTGTATCTGTATGAAATCATGTTCTACAGTGTCAGAGTACTAACGAGGCACAAGTAGTTCTGTTCATTTAGGACAGGTGATTTATAGATGAATAAGAGTTAATAACTCTCGCGAGAATGGTATTACTGTGTTTAAGGTTTTGCATATGACAATCAGGTGTCTTAAGTTATGTATGTGACTAGAGACTATGTTTTCATTAGAAGAGATCAAGACTTGTGCTATGTTATGTCATTATGGGATTCTATGTATCTGTATTGGAAGGTAATGATAACGAATTCAGAATCGCAGGAAATTCTTCAAAATAAAGAATTATAGAATGTGGTACCTCTGGGAAACATCTGAGAGAGTATTCAATGGCCTATGGGTCTTAGACCGTGTGGTCTTATGTACGAGTCTCGTGTGGTAACCTAAGTTGAAGTATTGTGGTGCTACACTAAAGGAGAATATTAAATTAAAGATGAATCGGAAAGGAAATTGGGATAAATGGAATAGCTTGATAATAAACCGAAACGGTATGATAAGGATACGATTAATTCTTGGTATGTGTTCGAGCTAATGAGTCTTACAAGTATTGTGCAAGCAAAACTCTTGAGTGCTGGCAGTTGTGTAGCTCGGTGTGGGAAAAATGATTCAGTCCTGGCAGTTTAGCTTGTGCAATAGAATTGGGAGAAAGAGTTCGTGATGTGTTTTACCGTGGTTTGGAAATGAGTATATTTCCTATTGGTATGCAAAGCATGGAATAATGATTTTTCATGATGGCGCCCAACACATTGCTAGGCAAGCCCGACCATAATTTCCAGATAACAAACCCATTTATTAATTAACACTGATCAATTAAAGTTAATAGCTTGTTTTCATAACAGAAACAACAAGTACGGAAAATAAAATACACGAAATATAGCCCGACGAATCCGTTGTCACAAGTCTGAGCTCTATAGAAGGAAAACATCCTATACAATCCAAGTCTAGACAGAATAGTACTAGACAAAAATGAAAGGAATGAGAGAGATCGGCTCCTGCGGAAGCCGGTAGCTACCTCGAAGTCTCCTCGGATAATAGTAAAATAGTATCTGCGGGTAGCTCAACTGCCCTCATAACACCTATATCTGAATATAAAGTGCAGGGAGTGGGGTGAGTATCTTTCAACTCAGTGAGTAATAATAAATAATAACAACTGAATGTAAGAACACCTGTACTATCACTAAACAGTTCTAAGAATAACCGTACGGGTAAGTCATCTCTACAATGATAAGTCCAATTCCAGTCCACTATTGTCTCACATTGATCTAACACTGATCTAGTCCTACTGCGGCGTGCAGCCTGATCCTCACACATACTGCTGCGGCGTGCAACCCGATCCAATATATATGTATATATATATAATGCTGCGGCGTGCAGCCCGATCCAATATATATAGTGCTGCGGCGTGCATCCCGATCCAATATGATAGATATACTGATGCGGCGCGCAGCCCGATCCAATATAGTATAACTGCGCTCACTGGGGGTGTATGCAGACTCCGGAGGGGCTCCTTCAGCCCAAGCGCTATAATACTACGGCGTGCAGTCCGATCCACATATATATTCTAAGAATAACCGTACAGGTAAATCATCTCTACAAAGGTAAGTTTGGTTCCAGTCCACTACTGTCTCACACTGATCCAACACTGATCTAGTCCTGCTGCGGCGTGCAGCCCGATCCAATATATGTATATGTACATACTGTTGCGGCATGCAGCCCAATCCGGTATATATATCAATACCTCACAATGGGTCCTCGACCCCTCTCAGTCAATATAGACTCGGCCTCTCGCGCCCACTCAGCTAGAATAGGGTATTCAACCCTAGGTATTCTCACTTAGAGTACACATCTAGTACTTGTTCATGTCATGCTATACAGCTATGAATACGACTAAGAGTATGTGTTCAATATGATATAGGGGTCACTTAGCTCTATAGGTTTCCCTAATATTCTACAGATCGGCACAAGGCCCCAAACATGGCTACTAGCCCAAATACACAGATATAAGCCAAGTCTCAGTAATTATACACAGTAAACTATCAATGAGGAAGGACCAAGTCCAAATTCCCAGTCACAATACCACCACGCTCGTCACATGACGCGTGTTTCATCTCAGCATAGCACTGTATAGTGCAAATATGGGGTTTCAAACCCTCAGTACATCATTTATTACCACCATTCACCTCGAATCGGCAAAAGTCCTAGCTCGCCTTGCACTTGCCTCGCAAATCAACCTCCTCGGATGCCAAATCTGATCAAAATCAATAAGAATACATCAAAATAGGTTAAATGAACATAACCCAATCAAAACAACTCGAATTACACCAAAAACCACGAAGTTGCCAAAACCCGACCCTCGGGCCCGCTTCTCAAAAAAATACAAAACTCACATTTGCAGATTTCTTATCTCGGCACGAGTCCATACATATAAAGTTTATCAAAATCGGACTTCGTTTGCCCATTCAAATCAATGATTTTCAATAACCCAGTCTTAGAGCAAAAACCTCCATTAATACACCTCAAATCCTCCATTTTCAAGTGTTAACTCCATAATTTAACAATATAATAACATAAATTGAGTCCATGAATGCTTACCAGATGATTTCTCACTGTTTCTCCTTGAAAACCCTCGCAATTCGCCTCACTCCGAAGTTAAAAGTGTGTGTTTTGAACTCTGAAATTCGATACACTGATCCATTTAATTCACTGACAATTTCCGCTTCTGCGGACCCTTACACGCTTAAGCGACACCGCTTCTGCGATTTTCCAGTCACTTTTGCGACAATCCACTTAATGGCGAGGACCGCTTCTCCGGTCAATTTCTCGCACCCGCGAGACCGCTTCTGCGGAGCCATGTCCGCTTCTGCGATTTCTCCCCAATTGCCCATCTCTGCTTCTGCATACCTGGGCTCGCTTCTGCGAGCCCGCACCAGCGACATTCCTTCCGCTTCTGTGAAATTTTCTTGGACAGCCCCTGTCCGCTTCTGCGACCTCCTGGTCCCTTCTGCGGGGCCGCTTTTGCGGTTCCCCATCCGCAGAAGAGAGAAAACCTGCTGCAGCACACCAGGAGTACAAAAACCTCAAAAATTCTTCCGTTAGACCCTCCAAAAACATCCCGAGGCCCCTGGGACCTCAACCAAAAATACAAATCCATTCTAAATCATCACACGAACTTGTTCCAATCATAAAAACATACCCTCAAACACACAAATCATTAAACTAAGGCCGGTGGAAACCTAAGATTCAACCAAAACTTCCGAAACCTACATTCTATCAAAAACCCGACCAAACGATGCCCGAATGACCTAAAAATTTGCAGACATATCCAAAATCAGCTAACGAAGCTACTGCAACTATTGGAATTCCATTCCGACTCCCATATCAAAATCTCACCTATCGATCGGATTACGCCAAAATTCCAACTTAGCCAATTCAAGCCTATTTCTACACCGGACCTCCAAATTCAATTCCGATCACTCTCCTAAGCCACAAATGACCTCCCGAAGCTAACCAAATCATCAGAATTTGATTCCGAGCCATCTAACTTACAAGTCAACATCTGGTTGACGTTTTCCCAACTATTCCTTTATCAAAGAGACTATTTGTCTCATTTCCAAACAAACTCAATCCGAATTGACTCAAACTCACCAAACGCATATATTGAAACATGAACAAGCATATAATGGAGAAAATGGTGTGGTAACTCACGTGATGACGGGTCGGGTCATCACATTCACCCCAACTTAAGCAAACGCTCTGCATCTCCTAATCGATCTCCCAAGTGGCCTCCTCCATGGGCCGGCCTCTCCACTGCACCTTAACCGAAGCAATGTCCTTGGACCTCAACTTTCAAACCTGTCTACCCAGAATAGCCACCGGCTCCACATCATAAGATAGATCACCATCAAGTTGAATCGTACTAAAGTCCAACACATGAGACGGATCCCCGACATACTTCCGGAGCATAGACACATGGAATACTGGATGAACGCTGGACAAGCTGGGTGGCAAAGCCAGCTCATATGCCACCTCCCCAATCCTCCTGAGTATCTCAAAAGGACCAATGAACCTGGGACTCAGTTTCCCTTTCTTCCCAAACGCATAACACACTTCATGGGTGAAACCTTCAACAATACTCTATCGCCAACCATGAAAGACAAATCTTGAACCCTACGGTCTGCATAACTCTTCTGGCGTGACTGTGCTGTGCGAAGCCTCTCCTGGATCAACTTTACCCTCTCCAAAGCACCCTGAACTAACTCAGTCCCTATCAATCTAGCCTCGCCAGGCTCGCACCATCCCACAGGAGATCTACACCGTCTGCCATACAATGCCTCGTACGGGGCCATCTGAATACTCGACTGGTAGCTGTTGTTGTAGGCAAACTCAGCAAGTGGCAAAAGCTCATCCCATGAACCACCAAAGTCAATCACACATGCCCGCAACATATCCTCCAGGATCTGAATAGTGCGCTCAGACTGTCCGTCTGTCTGGGGGTGAAATGCGGTGCTCAACTCAACCTGCGTACCCAGCTCCCGCTGGAATGTCCTCTAGAACTGAGAAGTGAACTGAGTACCTCTATCTGATATGATAGACACTGGGACCCCATGCAATCTGACAATCTCCCGAATAAAGATCACTGCTAACCACTCCGATGAGTAAGTAGTACATTCTGGAATGAAGTGTCCGGATTTGGTCAGCCGATCAATAATCATCCACACTTAATCAAACTTCCTCGAAGTCCGAAGGAGACCAGTCACAAAATCCATGGTTATCCACTACCATTTCCACTCAGGGATAACCATACGTTGAAGAACACCGCCCGGTCTCTAATGCTCATACTTGACCTGCTGGCAATTGAGACATCTGGCCACATGACTAACAATATCCTTCCTCATCCTCCTCCACCAATAATGCTGCCTCAAGTCCTAGTACATCTTCGCGGCACCCGGATGAATGGAGTACCATGAGCTGTGAGCCTCCTCTAATATCAACTCTCGAAGACTATCTACATTGGGCACATGGATCCGTCCCTACATCCTCAGAACACCATCACTATCAATAGACACATCTCTGGCATTGTCGTGCTGAACTCTGACCTTAAGGACAAGCAAATGTTGATCATCATACTGACGCTTTCTAATGCGATCATATAAAGAAGACCGAGAAACAACACAAGGCAACACCCGGCTCGGCTCTGAAACATCCAACCTCACTAGCCGATTGGCCAAAGCCTGAACATCATATGCAAAGGGCCTCTCCCTAGTTGGAATATAAGCTAAGCTGCCCATACTAACCGCCTTTCGGCTCAAAGCATCGGCAACAATATTGGCCTTCCCCGAATGATATAATATAGTGATGTCATAGTCCTTAAGTAACTCTATCCACCTCCGCTATCTCAAATTAAGGTCCTTCTGTTTGAACAAATGCTAAAGGCTGCGATGATTGGTATACACCTCACAAGAAACACCATATAGGTAATGTCTCCAAATCTTCAAAGCGTGAACTATGGCTGCTAGCTCCAAATCATGTACAGGGTAGTTCTTCTCATGGGGCTTCAACTGGCGAGAATCATAAGCAATAACTCTACCCTCCTGCATCAACACACAACCAATGCCAACTCTCGAGGCATCACAATACAAAGTATAAGAATCTGAAGTCGTCGGCAATATCAAGACTGGTGTCGTGGTCAATGCTGTCTTGAGCTTCTGAAAGCTCTCCTCGCACTCCTCGGACCACACAAAAGGAGCACCCTTCTGAGTCAATCTAGTCAAGGGTGAAGCAATAGAAGAGAATCCTTGAACAAACCAGTGAAAATACCCTGCCAATCCCAGGAAACTACGCTTGACGGGGGCTACCCGGTAAGGCGCCGGTCATGTCCCTCGAATTGGGGCGTGACATGAATACCATCACCGGATACCACGTGTCCTAAGAATGCCATGGACTCGAGCTAGAACTCACACTTGGAGAACTTGGCATACAACTTCTCCTCCCGTAACCTCTGTAATACAACTCTAAGATGCTGGGCATGCTCCTCCTGGCTACGGGAGTACACCGGGATATCATCTATGAACACGATCACGAAGGAGTCCAAATATGGCCGGAATACACTGTTCATCAGATGCATGAACGCGGCTGGGGCATTGGCCAGCCCAAAGGACATCACAAGAAACTCATAGTTCCCATAACTCGTCCTGAAGGCTGTCAACGAGCCTGACCACCTGATCGGCCTCCCCCTCAAGGGCGACCCCTGGCCGCCTGACCCTTACCCCTAGCTAACGGGGGGAGGGGGTGCTGAAGTAGATGGACCAGAAGATAAGGGATATCCCCTCTGCTAATATGGCCTGGATATAAGACGGGGACACTCTCTACGGATATGCCCAAACTCCCCACACTTGAAGCAACTCCCAGGTGTTGGGACTTATGGGAACCCCTCACACTGGAGTGTCCAGCAAAAGAACTAGGTCGGGAAGAACCCTGAACAGATGGAGCCTGAGATGAACTCTGTGCTGGTAGGGCACCGAGAGATGGTTGGCCCTGGTGAGAACCCTGATGACCTCGGCCAGAAGATGGCCCATGATACTCTGAGCGGGCTGGCTGTGAAGATGTAAAAGAGCGACCTCAGCTCTGCTGACTCTGGCCTCTAGTCTGAGTACCACCGAAACTAGCTGATCCTCGAGGCCTCTTAGCCTTCCTCTCCTCTCACTTCGTACGACGGTCTGTCTCTATATCGCGAGCGATATCAACAGCATCCTCAAATAAGTGACTCAGAACCCTCTCTCGAGTCATCAGAATACGGATAGGATAAATAAGCCCATCAACAAAGCGTCTGATCCTTTCCCGATCAGTAGGAACCAACCACAATGCATATCTAGATAACTCTATGAATCTAACCTCATACTCCGACACTGTCCTGTCTCCCTGGCGAAGCCACTCAAACTGCCTGCACATCTCCTCCCTCTGAGATCGAGGTATCCACTTCTCCAAGAAAATAGTGGAGAACTCCTGCCATGATAATGGTGCTGCCCCTGCCGGTCTACAACACTCATAAGCCTCCCACCAAGCGAAGGCTGCTCCCTGAAACTAGAAGGTAGTGAAGCATACACCGCTCGACTCCAGAATCCCTACTGTACGGAGCATCCGACGACACTTGTCCAGAAAACCTTTGGCGTCCTCGCCCGGAGTACCACCGAATATAGGAGGAGATAGTCTACTGAACCTTTCAAGACAATGCTGCTCGTCGTCGGGCATCACTGGGACCCTGTCCCCCTTAATCTGAACAGCTAGCTATACTGGGGCCACTAGCTGGACTGGTGGAGCCTCAAATGTCTGAAGGCGCTGCACTACGTGCTCTGGAGCGCGAGCTGCGGGGGTCTGATGACCACCCCCGATCCCGGATGTAGTTGCTGCAGTGGATGCTGAAACTGCCTGAGCCAGGCCAGTGCAAACCGTCAATATCTAAGCTAGGTTCTCATGTAGACCCAGAATAACAATAGGCACAGCTGGTGCCTGAACAGGTGCTGCTGGGACCTCTACAACTGGAGGCCGATCTGGAATGGGAACAGCGGGTAGGTCAACTGGCACTACCTCAGCTATCCTACCCCTACCAAGACCACGACCGCATCCACGGCCTCTAGCAGGTGGAAATGGTGGTCGTCCGCCTCGTCCTGTAGCACGAGTTCTCGCCATCTGCGAGAGAATAGAATATCAAAGTTCAGTTTCGGATCAACAAAATCGCACGACAAGAATTTCAAGAATGTGAAGTTTGCCTAAAGGTTCTGCAACCTCTCGAGGATAAGTACATACATCTCCGTACCAATCCGCGAGACTCTACTAAATTGGATCATGACTCGCGATATCAAGTAACATAGGCTCTGATACCAACTTGTCATGACCCCAAACCTGGTCGTGATGGCGCCCAACACACTGCAAGGCAAAACCGACCAATCCAACAACCTTAACCCTTTTTATATAGTGATTCAATTAACACAAATAATTACTAAGTACTGAAATAATTACATCAGTTCAATACAAATAATATCAACTCAATAAATCAATGAAACTAATGATGCTACAACAAATAAGTAAATGAATTACATTCAATTAAGAAATGCAAAAAATAGTACGGTACTCTCTAGTACCCGCTGTAGCGTTCAGCCTGCTCCATTTATTTATCTTCGACGGCGCTTGCTAGGGATGTGCAGACTCCGGTATCTGCACATGAAGTGCAGGGAGTGAGGTGAGTATCTTTCAACTCAGTGAGTAGAAATAATAAATAATAATTGAAAGTAAGAACACATGTATTATCACTAAACAGTTCTAAGAATAACCGTATAAGTAAGTCATCTCTACAGTGATAAGTCCAATTCCAGTCCACAACTGTCTCACAATGATCCCACACTGACCTAGTCTTGCTGCGGCGTGCAGCCCGATCCAGTATACTGCTGCGGCGTGCAGCCCGATCTAATATATATATATATATATATATATATATATATATATATATATAATGTTGCGGCGTGCATTCCAAACCAAGGGCTCATTGTATCATTGTTAAAATATCAATAATAGATTTTTCTCCCGTACATTCTCACATGGTATCAGAGCTTTAGTGAGAAAATTATCGTTGTGCATCATTCCAGCGACATCCGGGAAGAAAGATCTCATCGCCGTGCAATTTTCCGGCAACTTCGTCTTGTTCCGAGGGTTCATCACTGTATTTGTATCAATACCTCGCAGTGGGTTCTCCCCGTGCAGCCCGATCCGATATTTGTATCAATACCTCGCAGTGGGTTCTCGACCCCTCTCAGTCAATATAGACTCGGTCTCTCGGGCCCACTCAGCTAGAAAAGGGTATTCAACCCTAGGTATTCTCACTTAGAGTACACATCTAGTACCGATTCATGTCATGTTATACAGCTATGAATACAGCTGAGAGTTGTGTTCAACATGATATAGGGGTCACTTAGCTCTACGGGCTTCCCTAATATTCTACAGATCGGCACAAGGCCGCAAACATGCCTACTAGCCCAAATACACAGATATAAGCCCAGTCTCAGTCATGATGCATAGTAAACTAACAATAGGGAAGGACCAAGTCCAAATCCCCAGTCACAATACCACCACGCTCGTCACATGACGTGTGTTTCATCTCAGCATAGCACTATATAGTGCAAGTACGGGGTTTCAAACTCTCGATACATCATTTATTACCACCACTCACCCCGAACCGGTAGAAGTCCTAGCTCACTTTATGCTTGCCTCGCAAATCAATCTCCACGGATGTCCAAATCTGATCAAAATCAATAAGAATACATCAAAATAGGCTAAATGAACATAACCCAATCGAAATAACTCGAATTACACCAAAAATCATGAAGTTTTCAAAATCCAACCCTCAGACCCGCTTAAAAAAATACAAAAGTCAAATTTTCATATTCCTTAACTCCCCATGAGTCCATACATATAAAGTTTATCAGAATCGGACTCCATTTGCCCATTCAAATTGATGATTTTCAATAACCTAGGCTTAGAGCAAAAACCTCCATTAATATACCTCCAATCCTCCATTTTCAAGTATTAACTCCATAATTTAACAAGATAATAACATAAATTGAGTCCATGAATGCTTACCTAAAGAATCCCCTCGATTTCCTCCTCAAAATCACCTAAATCGCCTCTTGGTTCTAAGCCTCAATGTGTTATAAAATTTTGAAATTTGAACCCTTCATTTCCTTAATCACTGACGCCTTTTCCGCTTCTGCAGTCCTAGACTCGCACCTACGAGTCCGCTTCTGCGTTATTTTGGTCGCTTCTGTGAAAATCCACTTAACAGGCCACATCGCTTCTGCGTCTCAGGTCTCGCACCTGCGAGACCGCATAATCGGAAAACTTCACGCTTCTGCGAAGGTTCCATAATTCCTGGCGTCCGCTTCTGCGAACAAGGGCTCGCTTATGCGAGCCCGCCCCTGCGACATCCTTGCCGCTTCTGCAAAATTGCCCAGCCAACTCAAACTCGCTTCTGTGGGATTATACTCGCCTCTGCGGAGCCGCTTTTGCGGTTCCCTATCCGCAGAAGCGGAACTCCTGCTGCAACTCATACCAGCAATCCAAAATATCCAAATTTCTTCCGTTAGACCCTCCGAAAACATCCTGAGGCCCCCGGGACCTCAACTAAAAATACAAATCCACTCTAAATCATCACACAAACTTGTTCCAAGCATAGAAACACACCCTCAAACACACGAATCATCAAATTAAGGTCGGTTCAAGCCTAAGATTCAACCAAAACTTGCGAAACCTACATTCTATCAAAAACCCGACCAAACGATGTCTGAATGACCTAAAAATTTGTAGACATATCCAAAATCACTAACGAAGCTACTGCAACTGTCAGAATTCCATATCTGACTCCCGGATCAAAATCTTACCTATCCATCGGATTTTGCCAAAATTCCAACTTAGCCAATTCAAGCCTATTTCTACAACGGACCTCCAAATGCAATTTCGATCACTCTCTTAAGCCAAAAATGATCCCCCGAATCTACCCGAACCATCAAATTAGATTCTAAGCCCTCTAACTCACAAGTCAACATCCGGTTGACTTTTTCCAACTATTCCTTCATCAAAGAGACTATTTGTCTCATTTCTAACCAAACTCGATCCAAATTGACTCAAACTCACCAAATGCCTATATTGAAACATGAAAAACTTCGTGATGTGTTTTACTGTGGTTTGAAAATGAGTATATTTCTTGTTGGTATGCGAAGCTTGGAATGTGTAATGATTTTTCTTCTATATGGGATAATGAAAGTTCTTGACTAGTTGAGTGCGTCGATGTTTGCGGCGCAGGAGGGGGATAGAAGTTCCCATGTTATCCTAAGTGTGGTATGGTCTGTGTGTACTGATATAGAGAATGGAGAATTTCATATTCAAGGTTTTGGTTCGGTTCATAATATAATGGTAAGTCATTAGAATTCTAGAGCAGCGCGGGCAGCTGCAGATACTTAAAGAATCAATCTTTCTGGTGATTAAGCAAAATGGTACTGCTATTCTAGTGATTTGGTGGGGTATATTTTCAAAAAGGGCAAGGTAATGTAAATTGACAATATCTGATGGTATTGCGACTCTTGTTGGATCGTCTGTTATGATTGAGTTATTGATGGCATAGGCAAATTTCCGAATGTCTTTCGTGGTATGAATGGATGCCTGATGTGTGTTATGTATTCGTACGGCGGAGTGTGGGATAAGGCATAATGATTCATGTGCTATATATTTGTTGGAGACTAGAAGTTCTCGTGATCCGACTATGCAGTGGTTGTAGATCGGGTGTATCGGTACCATTTAGTGGTTATTGAAATTGGAATTACTAGTGGATCTTCCTTTGCTTGATATGTTAAATTTGGGTTATGATATAGATTGCAGATCGATTGCCCCAATGTCAGGTTGTCTAGACTAATGTGTTATGGGCTATGTCATAAAATTCCACAGGTTGCATGGCAAGGTGCATCGGATTATGTTCTAACAAGGTAGTTTTGTATCCCAAGGACCGGCGGACGGCTGGCAGGTATTGCTTTGTTAATTGGGCCTTCGTGGTGGATGTCAGTGCAGAGGTTTCTACCATTGATTCAGTTCCGGTATTGAGGGACTTTTCGGATGTGTTTCGTGTGGCCGAGCATAGGACTATATATGTTTATTGTAATGAGCAAATTTGACTCGATGTGCATTTCCTTTTTGTGAGGTATATATGTGTGGATCGGGTGGCACGCTGCCACGGGTATGGTATTTGGAACGGGTGGCACGCCGCCATGGGTATGATATCTGGATCGGGTTGCTCGCCGCAATAGTGTGATGTGAAAAAAATAGTCTTATTTATATGTTACCTTGTATGAATTACTTCTTGGTTTCTAAGGAATTGCTCGGCTAATAGCACATCGGTTGTGTCCTTTCAGGATTGAATAGAGTATATTAATTATTTCACTGTGGTTGTAATTGGTCGCTTAAGTTCAGACCTAAATCTGTGCATGGCTGACTGTTTTGAGCATGGTGACTTGTGGTGCTTCATGGGTAGTAGCATTTGGATAGAATCATGAGTTATGGCAAGTCCACGTGACGTTATGACCTTTTGAGGAGGATTCATGTACTCTATTTCTATGATGTGAGACGGGATCTCAGTTCTATGTTATGATGGTACGGAGGAATTGAATTATAGCTCTTTCATTTAAGTCAGAGTTCATGATTTGGGTATGTTCAGACGTTTCTTATTGGAACCTGTGTTATGCTCGTCGTGGCTTAGGCCGATGTTGAGGTGTCATATCACCAGTGCGGTGTGTTATAATCAAAATGACCGTTGGAGTCATTAATGAGTGCGAGCATATGTGATTTCAGCTGGTCAGGAAGGTAATATCGAGGTTTGGCTCCGAAATCTGTTGTGGTATCGGTCAAAAGGGAAATGGATTCATGAATGGTTGGCCTAAGAGATAGGTTCGGTATATCGCGTGTTTCAGTTGCCGTGGGCAGTATATTAAGGTGTTGGAATAAGACTTTAGGTAATGAAAAAGGTTTATATGCTAGTATTTGGTTATTGTGGCCAATTGTTGTTAATGGATGCAATCGTCTCGAGTGTTTGGGTTGTGTAGTATATCATATGATCCCACCTGGAGTGGCAAATATGGGTTATTGCAGTTGGTTCTGGTTTAGTCTGAGTATAGATGTGTGGTTATGATCTAGTGTGTGTGATTTAGGGAAGTGCACTGTGGTTTATGGCGGGTTGACAGGTTCGAAAGTTGAGGTCCAAGGTATTGCTTCAGTAAAGGTGCAGTGGAGAGGTCGATCTTGGAGAAGGCTTGGTAGATCGAGCAGGAGATGCAGAGTAGATATCCCCAACCTATTTGTTTTAGTTGGGAGGATGTGATGACCCGGCCCGTTATCACATGAGTTACCACCCCATTTTTCCCTTATTGTGTTGCTTCACGTTTCAATATCAGTATTAGAGTCGATCGGGTATAATTGAATTGGTTTTGGTTAAAAATAAGGCACATAGCCTCTTAGAAGAAATATTATTTTAGAAAAGTCAACCGGAAGTTGACTGCCTGGTTAGAGGGCTCGAATGTGAATTCCGTTGGTTCGGTTAGCTTCGGGGATGATTTATGGCTCGGGAGAGAGATCAGAATTTGATTAGGAGGTCTGGTGTAGAAATAGGATGGAATTGGCGAAGTTGGAATTTTGGCGAAATCCGGTTGATAGGTGAGGTTTTGATCTGGGAGTCGGAATGAAATTCCGATAGCTGCAGTGGCTTCATAAGGTGATTTTTGATATGTTTAAAAATTTTCAGGTCATTCAGACATTGTTTGGTCGGGTTTTTTATGTAATATTGGTTTCAGAAGTTATAGTAAAAAAAGGCTTGAATCCGCCTCGATTTTATTATAATTACCACCCCGTTATGTTGTAAATACATGTTTTATGATTTTATATCAATATTAAAGTCTATCGGGTGAGTTAGGAGTGAATTGGATTGAAAATGAGGCATATAGCCTTTGGGAAAGAAACTTGAATAAGGAAAGTCAACCCGGAGTTGACTATTTGGTTAGAGGGCTCGAAATCGGATTCTGATGATTCGGTTAGTTCCGGGAGGTGAATTGTGACTTAGGGGAGCGATCGGAATTGAATTTGGAGGCCCGGTGTAGAAATAGGCTTGAATTGGGTAAGGTTGAATTTTGGCGAAATCCGAACGGTAGGTGAGATTTTGATCCGGGGGTTGGAATGGAATTCTGACAGTTGCAGTAGCTCCGTTAGGTGATTTTGGATGTGCCTGCAAAATTTTAGGTCATTCGGACGTCGTTTGGTCGGGTTTTTGATTGAATGGGTAATTTGGAATGTTTTAAGGAATTTAGGCTTGAATTCGATGCGAATTATGGGTTTTGATGTTGTTAGACGTGTTTTGAGGATTGGAACAAGTTCGAATGAGGTATTAAGATGTGTTGGTATGTTTGGATGAGGTCCCGGGGGCCTCGGGGTGTTTTCGGATGGTTAAACGGGATAAAATTGTGGAAAAAATTGCAGGTTGGTATCCTGCTTCTGTTGTTTCCGCTCCTGCGGAATTTTGGACGCAGGAGCGAGTCCGCAGAAGCGGACGAGGTGCGCAGGAGCGGGTGATTTCGCAGAAGCGGAAGAACTTCCGCTGAAGCGGGGTCGCTGGTGCGAGCCAGTGATCGCAGAAGCGGACGGGGGGAAAATTGGCTGGTTCCGCAGAAGCGGACGTTTGACCGTTTGGGCGAGACCGCAGAAGCGGTCGAGGATGCGCAGAGGCGGATTTGTCCGCAGAAGCGGAAGCTTCTTCGCAGAAGCGGGTCCGCTTAAGCGGCCCTTTGTTCGCAGAAGCGGAAATGGCCGGCTAGGCCTGGAACCGCTGAAGCGACCCTTGGTCGCGGATACGGACGCGTAGAAGCGGAAAATATTCCGCGGAAGCGAAAATCGCTGTAAGTAAGTGTATCAGAAGTTAGAAAAATTTCAGAACATTTCACACATTTTGGGTCTCGGCTTTAGAGGCGATTTGGGCGATTTTGAAGAGAAATTCAAGGGAAATCATCAGGTAATCATCTATGGACTTAAACTATGATTAGTATTGGTAATATTATGCAATTATATCATGAAAATGGAGGAATTTGGGGTAATTTATGGAGGATTTAGCCCTAGGCTTGGACTTTAGAAAATCAAGGTTTTGAATGGGCAAATGGAGTCCGAATTTGGTAAAATTGATATGCTTAGACTCGTATTGAGATGAGAGTTCCGAATATGTGACTTTCGTGATTTTTCGATAAGCGTACCGAAAGTCGGATTTTGACAACTTTGGGAATTTTGATGTAAATTGAGTTGTATTGATTGGGTGTAGTCCCATTGGCCTAATTTGTTGTATTTCTACTGTATTGGATCAGATTCTACGCGTGCGGAGCTTGATTCTCGTGGCAAGGGCATTGCGGAATAGTCGTCGCGCTATATTGAGGTGAGTAATAGATGTGGGTGATGACCAGCGGGTTCGAAACCCCGGTATACCACTTTGTGACGTTGTATAGCGGCGAGACACGCACACTCTTGAGAGTGCGGGGTCGATCATGAACTGGAGACTATATATTAGTCCAACCTGTTGATACTGTATTATTGGCTATTCTAGAGCCGTCGAACCTCCTTCTCGGATGGTTGCATATATATATATATATATTGTGATAATGGCCACTCTTGAGCCGAGGAACCCCCTTCTTGGGCGGTTGAGTATACATGTGGGCTGTGAGCCGGTTATTGGATCCCGCGAGGATCGTTATCATTGTCTTATCATATAGACATGCTAGTTTACTACTAGTCCGCAGCTATTTTTGTTATCATGCCAATTCCAATCTCTGGAACTTGACATTACTGTTTTCCAACTGAAAAATGATAAAAGAGTTTTCAAAAACTATTTTTGAGCCTGCGAGGCTGTATCTGCATATTAGCTGACTAGTAGTGGATCGGGCTGCGCGCCGCAGCGAGATATATGTTGGATCGGACTGCACGCCGGAGGAATATCTCTATGAGATGTGCTTGGGCTGTAGGAGCCCCTCCGGAGTCTGAACCCCCACAGTGAGCACGGGTACCCAAAATTGGAGTCGGGCTACGCGCCGTAGCGGTCATATCATGCATTGCATTGCATTTAGCTACATCCGCTAGCTGTTATGCTATTTATTGGTATTTGTTGGTACAGGTACAGTGAAGATTGATTCTATGACAGGGTAGCTGATTATAGCTTTACATAGTGCTTTATTGCGGATTTCTTATCCGCGCTGTCTTACCCTTGTTTATTACCACTGAGTCTGGCAGTACTCATTTTACTCCCTGCACCTTGTGTGCAGATCTAGGTACCTCTCAGCAGTGATCCAGTAGTTGTGCGAGGCGACATCCGTGGGATATACGAGGTAGCTGCAGAGTCCGCAGGACCCGATATTCCTTCCTACTGTCTTTTGATTTTGTATTGACATTTCTTCCGCACTTGGTATTTTTGTAAACCTTTATACACTTACGTTCAGTAGAGGCTCATGACTCTTGACCCTTGGTCTATGGGAGTTGATGTATTATGGGACTTGGTTTCCCGTTTTCGTTACATGTATTGCTTTTATTTCGTCAATTACTTTGCTTAAATGGGTTAAAGAGAGCTTTTTGCTCCGTGGTTGATATGGATTGGTCAGGCTGGCCTAGCAGTGTGCCGGGTGCCATCACGACCGGATTTGGGGTCGTGACAAGGACATTGCTAGGGTAAATGGTTAGAGCAAAGAGCCGGTTAGTAGAGTCTCGCGGATCGGTACGAGGACGCCCGTACTTATCCTCGGGAGGCTGCGAACCTTAGGAAAACTTCACTTTTCTTGAACTCCGTCGTGCGATCTTGTTGTTCTGAGAACGACGACCTCCATTGCCACCCGTTAGAGGTCGTGGGCGCGGTCGTGCTAGAGTTAGAGGTAGGGCGGCCGAGGCAGTGCCAGCTGACCCGCCCGTTGTACCGATTCAGGAGCAGCCCCCAGTGGTTGATGCTCCGCGAGTCCCGGTTCAGGGCCGGACTATATCTATTGCTATTCCCGGTGCTCGGGAGACTCTTGCTCGGATATTATCGGTGTGTTCCGGCTTGGCTCGGGTAGTTTCGGCTACCGCTATCGTAGCGACATCTCGGTCGGGGGGTGGTCAGCAGACCCTGCCAGCTCGCACACCTGATCCGGTTGTTCGGGGACTTCGGACGCCAGAGGCGTCCCCGCTCAGGTGATTGCACCGGTTATTCCTCCGACTGCACCGGCTCCGGACTCGAGCATATGGTTCGAGGTTATGCCGAGGACGAGCCGGCGTCGTCTCGAGAGGTTTGGTAGACTTCGGCCACCCCATTTCGGTGGTGTTGAGGGCGAGGATGCCCGGGGTTTCTTGGATAAGTGTCGAGAGGATGTTGCGGACGGATGGTATTCTTGAGTCCAGCGGAGTTTCATTTACTACCTTTCAGTTCACCGGTCCCGCATTTGATTGGTGGGAAGAGTTTGAGAGGCGTAGGCCTGCAGAGAGCAGCACCTCTCACATGGCGGCAGTTCTCTACTCTCTTTCTAGAGAAATATGTACCTCGGTCTCGTCGCGAGGAGCTACGTCGCCAGTTCGAGTGGTTGATTCAGGGCGACATGTCTGTGACCCAGTATGAGCTTAGATTCACTCGGTTGGCTAGGCATGCCACATGGATGATCCCCACTGATAGGGAGAGGATCAGGAGGTTCATTGATGGCCTCAACTACTCTATCCGTATTCTTATGACCGGCGAGCGAGTTCTGTCATCATCGTTTGAGCAGGTAGGTGATATGGCACGCTCCGTCGAGGCGGATCGTCGCCGAGAGAGAGAGGAGCGGGAGGCCAAGAGGCCTCGTGGTTCGGCCAGTTTCAGTGGTGCTCCATCTGGAGGGCATTCCCGGCAGAGCAGCAGGTCGCTCATCTAGACCTTCTCATTCGGGCCGCCCGGAGCGGAGCGGAGGTTTTTATGGTCATGGTCGACGGGGGTTTCGGCGAGGGTCGGTCATCACTGGTGCCCTCCCAGCCCGAGTGCGGCACCTACTTCTCCAGCAGCACCGGTGCATGTTATGAGTATGGTGAGTTTGGCCACGCGAGGAGACATTGCCCTCGACTACGTAGGGGCGGGACTCAGCAGAGGGATCAGCCCTCCTCTTCAGCACCATCTCAGTCTAGTAGAGGTGGAGGTCGGTCTTCTCGTGGTCGCCCCAGGGGCGAGGAGAGATCCGGTGGAGGCCAGGCACGGTTCTATGCACTTCCTGACAGGCGTGATGTAGTTGCCTCCGATGCGGTGATTACAGGTATCATTTATGTCTGTCACAGAGATGCCTCTGTTCTATTTGATCCGGGGTCCACATATTCTTACGTGTCCTCTTATTTTGCACATCACTTGGGTGCGACTCGTGGTAGTCTTGATTTACTTGTTCATGTATCCACCCCCGTGGGTGATACGATTGTTGTGGATCATGTCTATAGATCCCTGTGTTATATCTATTGGGGGTCTGGAGACCCAGGCAGAGTTGTTATTGTTGGGTATGGTGGACTTTGATGTTATATTGGGTATGGACTGGTTGTCTCCGTATCATGCTATATTGGACTGTCATGCTAAGACAGTTACGTTGGCCATTCCTGGTATTTCTCAGATTGAGTGGCGGGGTTCGACCGATTTCGTCCCTAGCCGTGTTATTTCGTTCCTAAAAGCTCGGAAGATGGTTGAAAAAGGGTGTTTATCGTACTTAGCTTTTGTGAGAGATGTGGGAGCTGAGTCTCCTAGCATTGATTCTGTACCTGTTGTGAGGGACTTCCCAGATGTATTCCCCTTAGACCTGCCGGGCATGCCGCCGGACAGGGATATTGATTTTGGCATTGACTTGGTGCCGGGCACTCAGCCCATATCCATTCCTCCTTATCGAATGGCACCGACCGAGTTGAAAGAACTAAAAGAGCAGCTCCAAGAACTTCTGGATAAGGGTTCCATCCGTCCTAGTGTGTCCCCGTGGGGTGCGCCGGTATTATTTGTTAAAAAGAAAGATGGTTCCATGCGAATGTGTATTGATTATAGGCAATTGAACAAAGTGACAATGAAGAAAAAGTACCCTCTACCGCGCATAGATGATTTGTTTGATCAGTTACAGGGTGCGAGGGTGTTTTCTAAGATCGATCTTCGTTCGAGCTATCATCAGTTGAAGATCAGAGACTCAGATATTATGAAGACTGCATTCAGGACCCGATATGGTCATTATGAGTTTCTTGTGATGTCGTTTGGGTTGACCAACGCCCCAGCAGCATTTATGCATCTGATGAACAATGTGTTCAGGCCTTATTTGGATTCATTTGTGATTGTGTTCATTGATGACATTCTAGTCTACTCCCGTAGTCAGGAGGAGCATGCTCAGCATTTGAGTATTGTGTTGCAGAGATTGAGGGAGGAGAAGCTATATGCTAAATTCTCCAAGTGTGAGTTTTGGCTCGAGTCCGTAGCATTTATGGGACATGTGGTGTCTCGTGATGGTATTCAGGTTGATCAGAAAAAGATAGAGGCGGTGCAGAGTTGGCCTAGACCGACCTCAGCTACAGAGATCAGGAGTTTTCTTGGTTTGGCGGGATATTATCGCCGATTTGTTCAGGAATTTTCATCCATTGCTTCTTCATTGACTAAATTGACCCAGAAGGGTGCACCATTCGTGTGGTCGGATGAGTGCGAGGAGAGCTTTCAGAAGCTCGAGACAGCTTTGACCACAGCTCCAGTGTTAGTATTGCCATCAGCTTCAGGTTCATATACCGTTTATTGTGATGCCTCGAGAGTGGGGATAGGTTGTGTGTTGATGCAGGGAAGGAAAGGTAATTGCTTATGCTTCTCGGCAGTTGAAGCCACATGAGAAGAACTATCCTGTTCATGACTTGGAGCTAGCCGCCATTGTTCATGCATTGAAGATTTGGAGGCACTATTTGTACGGCGTGTCTTGTGAGGTGTATACCGACCATCGTAGTCTCCGGCACTTGTTCAAACAGAAAGACCTTAATTTGAGACAGCGGAGATGGCTTGAGTTGCTGAAGGATTATGACATTACTATATTATATCATCCGGGAAGGCCAATGTGGTGGCCGATGCTTTGAGCCGGAAGGCGGTCAGTATGGGGAGCTTGGCATATATTCCAGCTGAGGAGAGGCCATTTGCTTATGATGTTCAGGTGCTAGCCAATCGGCTAGTGAGGTTAGATATTTCGGAGCCCGGTCGGGTATTGGCTTGTGTTGTATCTCGGTCATCTCTATATGATCGTATTCGTGAGCGCCGGTATGATGATCCACATTTGGCTGTCCTGAGGGACAGAGTTCAGCATGATGATGCTAGAGATGTCACCATTGATAGTGACGGTGTATTGAGGATGCAGGGTCGGATATGTGTGCCCAATGTTGATGGCCTTCGTGAGTTGATTCCGGAGGAGGCCCAATAGCTCGCGGTATTCTATCCATCCAGAGCCGCTAAGATGTATCAAGATTTGAAACAAGCACTATTGGTGGAGAAAGATGAAAATGGACATTGTCGGACATGTAGCACGGTGCCTCAGCTGTCAGCAGGTTAAGTACGAGCACGAGAGGCCCGGTGGTGTATTTCGGCGCATTGCTATTCCCGAGTGGAAATGGGAGAGGTCACTATGGATTTTGTTACCTGGACTCCCTCGGACGGCGAGAAGTTTGATTCTGTATGGGTGATTGTGGATAGATCGACCAAGTCGACTCACTTCATTCCGGTTAGTACTACCTACTCATCGGAGCGGTTGGCGACGATCTTTATTCGAGAGATTGTTCGGTTGCATGGAGTTCCGGTGTCTATCATATCCGACAGGGGTACTCAGTTCACTTCTCAGTTTTGGAGAGCATTTCGGCGAGAGATGGGTACACGGGTTGAGTTGAGTACAGCATTTCACCCCCAGACAGACGGACAGTGTGAGCGCACTATTCAGATCTTGGAGGATATGTTGCGAGCTTGTGTGATTGATTTTGGTGGTTCGTGGGATGAGTTCCTACCACTTGCCGAGTTTGCCTACAACAACAGTTATCAGTCGAGTATTCAGATGGCCCCGTATGAGGCATTGTATGGCAGGCGGTGTAGATTCCCCGTGGGATGGTTTGAGCCTGGTGAGGTTAGATTGATAGGGACTGAGTTAGTCCAAGATGCTCTGGATAGAGCAAAGTTGATCCAGGAGAGACTTCGTACAGCACAGTCTCGTCAGAAGAGTTATGCGGACCGTAGAGTTCGAGAGTTGTCTTTCATGGTTGGTGACGGAGTATTGTTGAAGATTTCACCTATGAAGGGTGTCATGAGGTTTGGGAAGAAAGGAAAGTTGAGTCCCAGGTACATTGGTCCTTTTGAGATACTTAGGAGAGTTGGAGAAGTGGCATATGAGTTAGCCTTGCCGCCCAGCTTATCTAGCGTTCATCCGGTATTCCATGTGTCTATGCTCCGGAAGTACATTGGAGATCCGTCTCATGTATTAGATTTCAGCACCATTCAGCTTGATGGTGATCTATCCTATGATGTGGAGCCTATTGCCATTTTGGGACGTCGAGTAAGAAAATTGAGGTCTAAGGAGATTGCATCAGTTAAGGTTCAGTGGAGAGGTCGACCCGTGGAGGAGGCCACTTGGGAGATCGAGCGGGAGATGCGGAGCGGATATCCTCACTTGTTTGAGACTTCAGGTATGTTTCTTGACCCGCTCGAGGACGAGCGTTTGCTTAAGAGGGGAGAATGTGACGACCCGGCCCGTCGTCACGAGAATTACCACCCCGTTATGTTGTAAATGCATGTTTTATGATTTTATATCAGTGTTAGAGTCTATCGGGTGAGTTAGGAGTGAATTGGATTGAAAATGAGGCATATAGCCTTTGTGAAAGAAACTTGAATAAGGAAAGTCAACCCGGAGTTGACTATTTGGTTAGAGGGCTCGGAATCGGATTCGGATGATTCGGTTAGTTCCGGGAGGTGATTTGTGACTTAGGGGAGCGATCGAAATTGAATTTGGAGGCCCGGTGTAGAAATAGGCTTGAATTGGCTAAGGTTGAATTTTGACGAAATCCGAACGGTAGGTGAGATTTTGATCCGGGAGTCGGAATGGAATTCCGACGGTTGCAGTAGCTTCGTTAGGTGATTTTGGATGTGCCTGCAAAATTTCAGGTCATTCGGACGTCGTTTGGTCGGGTTTTTGATTGAATGGTGTAATTTGGAATGTTTTAAGGAATTTAGGCTTGAATTCGATGCGAATTATGGGTTTTGATGTTGTTAGACGTGTTTTGAGGATTGGAGCAAGTTCGAATGAGGTATTAAGATGTGTTGGTATGTTTGGATGAGGTCCGGAGGGCCTCGGGGTATTTTCGGATGGTTAAACGGGAGAAAATTGTGGAAAAATTGCAGGTTGGGATCCTGCTTCTGTTGTTTCCGCTCCTGCGGAATTTTGGACGCAGGAGCGAGTCCGCAGAAGCAGACGAGGTGTGCAGGAGCGGCTGGTTACGCAGAAGCGGAAGCCATTCCGCTGAAGCGGGGTCGCTGGTGCGAGCCAGTGATCGCAGAAGCGGACGAGGAGAAATGGGCATGGTCCGCAGAAGCGGACATTTTACCGTTTGGGCGAGACCGCAGAAGCGGTCAATGATGCGCAGAGGCGGATGTGTCCGCAGAAGCGGAAGCTTCTTCGCAGAAGCGGGTCCGCTTAAGCGGCCCTTTGCTCGCAGAAGCGGAAATGGCCGGCTAGGCTTGGAACCGCTGAAGCGACCCTTTGGTCGCGGATACGGACGCGTAGAAGCGGAAAATATTCCGCAGAAGCGAAAATCATTGTAAGTAAGTGTATCAGAAGTTAGAAAAATTTCAGAACATTTCACACATTTTGGGTCTCGGCTTTAGAGGCGATTTGGGCGATTTTGAAGAGAAATTCAAGGGAAATCATCATGTAATCATCTATGGACTTAAACTATGATTAGTATTGGTAATATTATGCAATTATATCATGAAAATGGAGGAATTTGGGGTAATTTATGGAGGATTTAGCCCTAGGCTTGGACTTTAGAAAATCAAGGTTTTGAATGGGCAAATGGAGTCCGAATTTGGTAAAATTGATATGCTTAGACTCGTATTGAGATGAGGGTTCCGAATATGTGACTTTCGTGATTTTTCGATAAGCGTACCGAAAGTCGGATTTTGACAACTTTGGGAATTTTGATGTAAATTGAGTTGTATTGATTGGGTGTAGTCCCATTGGCCTAATTTGTTGTATTTCTACCGTATTTGATCAGATTCTACGCGTGCGGAGCTTGATTCTCGTGGCAAGGGCATTGCGGAATAGTCGTCGCGCTGTATTGAGGTGAGTAATAGATGTGGGTGATGACCAGTGGGTTCGAAACCCCGGTATACCACTTTGTGACGCTGTATAGCGGCGAGACACGCACACTCTTGAGAGTGCGGGGTGATATACATGTAATATACATGTGGGACGGACTGCACGCCGCAGTATTATTGCGCTTGGGCTGTAGGAGCCCCTTCGGAGTCTGAGTCTGCACACATTCTGTAAACACGTGGTTTTTGACCCTCCCCGAGATTTTCTATATTTCTAGCGTAAAATATTTAGTTTAGTTTTAATATAGCTATTTTAGTTAAATTTGACTCTTTTACTTTATTTTTACCTCAAAATGGAAAAATAACAAAAATATAGTTTTATTAATGTTTCGTAGTCATTTTAAACTTGAAAAATGCAAAAATAGTACTTTATATTTTTATCTTTTTATTAAAAACGAAAATTACAAAAATAATTTTTATTAATATTTTGTAGTCATTTTAAACTTGAAAAAAATAGTTTTATTTTAATTATGAGTATTATAGTTATTTTGATTACCTAGGATTAATTAAATAACACCATTCTCGGTTCCGGGCGAAGAATAATATTTGGGTTCAAACTACCCGGTTTTATAATTTTCGGACATAGCCCGTAATAACCCGACACTACACTAAGGGGGGGGGGCTCACGTGAAGGGGGGGAATGCACATGCACCCACACTACAAAACACATGCACACACACTACAAAACACATGCACACACACTACAAAACACATGCATACATGACATGGAGGAAAATGCATAATGCACACACATGCACACATGCACACTACTTGAAGGATTAAAAAAAAAAGAAAACAAAGGAGAAAGAAGAGGAAGCAAAAAACGGGAGCAAAAGAGAAGCTCTCTGGACGGCAAGGTTAAGAAGAAGAAAGAAGAGAGAATCTCTTCTTGATAAATAGGGGCATAACGGCAGCAAAGAGGGGGATAAAAAAGGAAGCAAAGGGAATTGAAAAAAAAGAAGAGAAAGCTCTCTGGACGGCAAGTGATTGGAAAACAAAGGAAAAAAGAGATTGAGAAACATAAAAAAAAGAAGAAAAAAGAGATTGGAAAAACGATAAGAAGAAAAAGAAGAGACATTCTCTTCTTGATAAGAAGAGAAAACGGCAGTGAGGATTGGAAAAGAAAAAAAGAAAACGAAAGGCACGGCAGAGAGAAAAACGAAGCAGTAAGAGGTAACGAAAAGAAACCACCAGCTCCCTCCGTCGTTGTTCGTCGTCCGACGAGGTATAACTTCAGTCGAGGTCGCCGTTTGGTTCGAGTTCTGTCCGGAGAGGTCGAAGTTTGAGGTCGTCATAAAAGGTTCGTTTTCTTATTGTGTACGTTGAAAATATGCAGAAATAAAGGTGCATGTTTTTTTTGATATTGTTCTTCTCGCTAATATTTTGAATCGTTTCGCATTTGATTTAGTTTCGTACGATTCGGACGATTTTGTAAATATATGATTCTGTTGAACATGCAATTTCACAATTAATGGTGGTCTTGTAGTGTCGGAGTTAGCTAATGAAAATAACTAATCCTTCATATGCTCGCCAACTAGTTATGCTTTCATTGTTTATGTAATTGTTCACCATAGTCTTGAATTTGCTCACTTAGTTAGCTACTCGTATGTTTACTCGAATTGGTTATAGTTGAGCACGATGTTGTCACATTATGGAAATTGGTTCATTATTCTTTAACCGAACGACGTAATTAGATTAAAGGAATCGGGGGTGCATTTCATGTGACCCGACTCCAATTTTGAACAAGGTTAAATAAAGCGTGTCGTGAACCACAAGTGCATTTCATGTAGCGTGGCTCGCAACATGTTTTAAATAATCTTGAATTAACTCTCAAATAAATATAGCGGAATGTAGTTTGCTTTTAAATTAGAATTAGAATTACGCCTCGCCTAACAAAATTGTACAAATTGCGGGGCCCTCATAAATGTATATGTAAAATATTTAGATTTCGAGATGTGCCGTTTCTTAGCGAATTTCCTGGCCTTCTCAAAAATGTAAATAAGTAATCGCTCTAGGCGCGTATTTTAATAATTTTACCTTCTTAAATACGGGCGTGCATTTCATGCGGCCCAAATCCAAATCCCAAAATGTTGAATAAGAATGTGTCGAGGATCCGGTGCATTTCATGTGACGTGATTCGAAACATATTTTTAGGCAACATTCTCTTTCGTAAATAATAATAATAATAAAAGCGGTAAAGGGATATTAATTTGCATTAAGTATATAACTCTAAAAATCAGATAAATAAGCCGAATATGACAGTTAAGCGACCGTGCTAGAACCACGGAATTCGGGAATGCCTAACACCTTCTCCCGGGTTAATAGAATTCCTTATCCGGATTTCTGGTTCGCGGACTGTTAAACAGAGTCATTCTCTTCCTCGATTCGGGATTTAACCGGTGACTTGGGACACCATAAATCTCCCAAGTGGCGACTCTGAAATAATTAAATAAATCCCGTCTCGATTGTCCTTTAATTGGAAAAACTCTTTGCATCCTTGCGGGTGCGGTAAAAAAGAGGTGTGACAGCTCTGGCGACTCTGCTGGGGATACAAACCCAGAACCACTGGTTCAGGGTTTAAGAATTCGAGCTTGGAATAATTGTCGTATTTGGCTTATTTATTATCTGATTTTATTATATGTTTGTATTAAGGTGCTAAATATTGTTTTTACTGCTTTGATATTTTTTGAACTGTACATATAAATTGTGCCGAAACCAATCTCCTCTCCGAGTCTTCTAAATCATGAAGAAGGGTGCACTTCGTGTGACTTCTTTTCTGTATAGTGTCTAATTCCCACTTTAGAACGAGGTTTGGATAAGTTGCAAAACCGGTGAAGCTTCTGTATTCCCGGGTTGCTCCCTCCTCCTCGGCTCGAGTTGTCCGCTCGGGTAAGCCAGGTCTAGAACAATAAACCCAGGTTTTAAACCTAGAATAACAAAGCTTCATGCCGGATCCCTAGTAGGAACGTTTATTTGCATCATGTTGCATCTGACTTAGGGGACTCAACACAGGGGTTGGGTCCGTCTAGGACAGGTGACCTGAAATGAAAAGACCATCCTGCTGCATCCTGTTTGTTTTACGCATTTATTTGCTTCGGACTTGCAGGCTAACCGTTTTTTTTTTATATTGAGGAAAATGAAAAAAAAATAGTCTCAGAATAGTTTGTTTTTTTTTACTTACTTAAAAAGAAAAAAAAACGTTTGTTGTAAAATAAAAAATATGTGATTTCAAAATAGTTTGTTTTTTTTTACTAAAAAAAAAGAAAAAAATTTTTTTTTAAACTTAAACAAAAAATGTGTGAGAAAAAATAATAAATAGTTTGTTTCCTTTAAAGATGTAGTTTGTTTGACCGAACTACGCTGGTTTGATTCTCCCCATTAGGTGGGATACGTAGGCAACCCTCATCGGGTCCAACCACACCTTTCAAAAAATCAAAAAAATTGTGTGTTTAATTTTTTCAATAAAATCAAAGTGATGCCGTTTTTGCAAATAGCCGAATGTTCCGAAAGGACGCCGAAAGGCTATTTTTTGCAAAAACAGCCACTTTGAATCATTTTTCATAATTTGCAGCCGCAGCTTTGAAATATTCCTTGGGGAAATGTTGCAAGGCCATAGCCGCAAAATCAAGTCCGGGTTCACACCCCTTTTGCAAAAAATAACCAAAAAAAAATGTTAAATTTTTGATTTTGTTATAAATGAGTCGGGTGATGCTATTCTTGCTCAAAATAGTTGAAAGGTTGTATCCGCAAAATTAAGTTTGAGTCATCACTCGACTTTTCAAAAAATAATCACTTTATCAAATAAGCCATTACATGGCCGGTCCTCGCATAAATAGCCACTTTTGGCATTTGAACTTCTTCAGTCTTGTATTGGCCTGTGTCGGTGCTGAATGATGCCCCATAGGCCCCAGGATTAAATTTTGAATTTATATCTTCTTGATAAAATTTTGCAAAAAGAGCCACTTTGTTTAAATAAGCCATTATATGGCCAATTTATGAAAAATAGTCTTGTGTTGGTTTATGGTGATGCCGAACGATGCCCCATGAGCCACAAGATAAAAAAAAATTTCAAGTTTATCTTTCTTAAATAAATTTTGCAAAAATAGTCATTTTGTCAAATAAGCCATTATGTGGCCAATTTTGTAGAAATAGTCATAATTGACACCAAAAAAAAATATTCTTCTTCTTGTAGAAATCTCCTACACAAGTTTGTAGTTGGAGTTGGCTTCTATAATTTTCCTTCAAAGAAAAAAAAAATCAAAAAAAAAAAAAAAAAAAAAAATCAAATAAACATCTCTTTATTTCTTGCATTAATTTGCAAGAACTACGCTCGGTCCGATTCATGCGGGGTCATGATACGTAGGCAATCTCCATAAGATTCGACCACAACTGTATATGTATATATATGAAAAAAAATGAAAAAGAAAAAAAAAAGAAAAAGAAAAAGAAGTAAGCAAAAAATATGGATAAGGACTGACTGAGTCCATTTCTACCATATTTTATTTTGAATTGTTGAGAATTGAGGTGGTTGGTTTGTGGTGAACCGGAAACAGAAGGTCCAGGAAAACCTGATTATGATCCAAGATAGTGACACCGAGAATATCGCATAGAGTCCTTTACCTGCACGCCATGATGGGGATGTATTGACTAAAGCTGTCGAAGCAAATAAGTGGCCTTGGTAATATTGATGCGAAGCTTAGTGGCCAAAATACCGTGCTTGGTAATCGGGAAGACTCTCCATTTCTTGGTCAACCAGAATGGAGTTTTGGTGGCTTATTTTGTTGTCATTTCTGTCGTCCAGATTATTTCAGGGTTGTAATCAGGATATTGTCATGTAACTCAAACCCTTTCATCGTTCTATTTTGTCCAGTTTTCTATTGGTCGTAATACCTCATTTAGTATCGTGTAGGTTTGTTCCAAGGGTGTACCCCAGTTTATTGTGTTTGTTTTGTCGTATTAATTCATTTCTAGTTCGTCTAATGCAACTCTCTTGTTTGCCATTTATTTCGAGTCATTTTTCTTTGATTTAAGTCTTTCTTCTTTATAGTCATTTTTGTTGTCAACACTAGTGACATGACATGCACGCATAATTGTGGCCTAATCTTAAAAGTTAATCATGAAGGAATTGGAAGATAATCATGGCATTTTAAAAGAAATAATGATTTGAGATTATTTGGAACCCGAGTCACGTGAAATTTGGGGCGGGTAAAATACAAAGAAAGCCTTAAGGGCAAAATGGCCATGCTGACATGGGGTTCGCTCGTGATACTGAAATGGAAGTGTCGTCCAACAATACTTTAAAATGATAGATGAAAAAGGCGAATGGACGATATGGTTATCACTCCTAGCACAACCAAAAGATGTCCCGAATGTGTTGTTTGTACTTGGCATGTTTTGAAGATTGGAATGACGAAGGCATTTTGTTCTGCTACCCAAACACTTTATCATTCGTTAACCCTTCGAGCCTTATTTTGATTTCTTTCATACCCCTCCTTCGGAGTTAGTTGCAAAGACTAGAAAACACAGGTTTGAAAGACAAGAGAAAAAAGGGAAGAAAAGAAAACAACAAAAAGAGAAAAAAGGGAAGAAAAGAAAACAACAAAAGGAGATAAAGAAAAGAAAAGAAAAAGAAAATGTGTGAAAAAAGAAATTTGAAAAAAGAGGAATTGGGAACTACGTTTGACCTGATTCCTTAAAGAGGATACGTAGGCGCTTCACAGCTCGGTCATAGTGTAAATAAAGAAATAAAAATCCCCAAGTAAAAACTGGGGCAGAGAAAAATTGTGTTCATTGTAAATAAATTTAGGTCCGAAGGTTGTAAATTTTGAACCCAAAATTGATTTTGTTTTGAGCCTTCAATACCCTTTCTTTCTAGCCCTATCCAAATCCCACATTATGGTCCAAAGAAAGACCTTCCGATCAGTCTTCAAAATAGGCCAAGTCAAACAAACACGAGAGTCTCATCAGAATATGACACTCTGATTCCCAGCAGAAAAGACTCTAATTCCCAGCAGAAAGGAAATACGAGAGAGTCTTAGCAGTGACACCCCAATCCCCAGCTAAAAGTAATACAAATGAGAGAGTCTTACCGGTGAAAATAAGGCGACGAGAGCTGAGAGAAAATCAAAATGAGAGAGGCTTGAAAGTGAAAACCCTTCGGGCAGTACAAGTCGAATAAAGGTGATAATCAGATGGAAATCACGAGACAGAAATCGTGAAAGGAAATTAACGACGGAGGATAGGGCATATGTGCATGTCATGACCAGTAGAGTTGGTATCCGCGTTTGATAAGTTTTATAGTTGTTTCGGGTTAGAGAGTCAGTCCTCCCTTGTCTTCTATTTGTTGTTTCTTTTTATCTTTCTCCTTTTGTCAAAATTCTCCATTAGAGTCAGTCTAGTCAAAATATAGTGAGAAATGACTTCAAAACTTGCCACCAACTTTCCAATTATTATGCAAGGCAAGGAAATGCCGTTGACGGCAGAGAAGTATGGTGCAAAGAAGATTATTAAACTGGGGCAGAAAATTTTCTTTTCAGTTTGAAAATTTTCTGGAAGTCAATACCCACTTGGGGAAGAGGGAAAGTCTTAAGGGAAATGGTCTTCGAACCAGTGTCATCCTCAACAACCTTCAAGAAGAGTGAAACACCAATTTTGAGGAAATGAAAATCCACCGGCAGTGTTATCTTCAGCAAGTTCCGAGGTGGTCGGACAACACAGAGTGGTAAAGGAAGAAAGGAAATCCCATCTTCAACAAAATAACCCCCAGCAAGTTGAGAACGGGGAAGGGATAAATGGAAAAACACATCCCCAACAGGAATATCATCTCCAACAAATGAAATCATTCCCCAACAAGTTTTGGGAACCCCGAGCGAGGGAAAGGAGAAAAGGAAAAAAACCACCACACAGGAGCGGCACAACCGCTCACAATGTTTTAAACTAACAAATTTTCTTTGATTTGAAACAGGGAAAGAAAATGCTATTGATAGCAGAAAGTCATGCCACAAGGAAGAACACCAATACTGGGGCAGAAAATTTTCTGCCGTTGTTGAAAATTTTCTCGGAGAAACGAGGAAGGCAATTCAAGATGACATGTCAGGTTTGTCCACCTTCAAATAGGATGTTTCAGGTTTGTCCACCTTCGAACAGGACGTCTCAGGTTTGTTCACTATCATACATTGATACAATGGGAGTATTCGCCCTCGAATAGGATACAATGGGAGTATTCGCCCTCGAATAGGATACAATGGGAGTATTCGCCCTCGAATAGGATACAATGGGAGTATTCGCCCTCGAATAGGATACAATGGGAGTATTCGCCCTCGAATAGAATACAATGGGAGTATTCGCCCTCGAACAGGATACAATGGGAGTATTCGCCCTCGAATAGAATACAATGGGAGTATTCGCCCTCGAATAGGATACAATGGGAGTATTCGCCCTCGAATAGAATACAATGGGAGTATTCGCCCTCGAATAGGATACAATGGGAGTATTCGCCCTCGAATAGGATACAATGGGAGTATTCGCCCTCGAATAGGATACAATGGGAGTATTCGCCCTCGAATAGGATACAATGGGAGTATTCGCCCTCGAATAGGATACAATGGGAGTATTCGCCCTCGAATAGAATACAATGGGAGTATTCGCCCTCGAATAGAATACAATGGGAGTATTCGCCCTCGAATAGGATACAATGGGAGTATTCGCCCTCGAATAGAATACAATGGGAGTATTCGCCCTCGAATAGAATACAATGGGAGTATTCGCCCTCGAACAGGATACAATGGGAGTATTCGCCCTCGAATAGAATACAATGGGAGTATTCGCCCTCGAATAGGATACAATGGGAGTATTCGCCCTCGAATAGAATACGATGGGACTATCCGCCCTCGAATAGGATATTTTATGTATGTTTTATCTTACATCGTCCTATGCATATTTTGTAAATTATTGCCAGCATGCATTTTAAATTCAAAAATTGCTACTAAAAGCAGGCGCCTACCTGTATAACAAAAGGCAAGTCTTCAGTCTTTACATTGCAGGTCTTGAAAGCAGAGGGTTACAACAAGAGATCCCAGCGCAAATTCAAGCGCATGAGTCAAAGGAAATGAGGGGTGAAGGAAACAAAAGATGCTTCCTCAGCAGCATCATCCCCAGCAGGTGAGTAAACAGTTCCAAAGATATCCCCAGCAGCCGAAAGAAAAGTAATACGACTCAGGGGGAAAGCAATTCTAAGACAAGATGATTCAGAAGAAAAGGTGGCCCAAGAGGCAATGCAGGAAGAAGAAAACGGTACAAAAGGCAAAAGAAGGTGATCATGGATAGGATGAAATTAGTGAGTTGTAGTCGAAGTCAGGGAGCCCGCCTGGAGAATGGAGTGGCGATTTAGTTTTGAAGTTGTAGTTGAAGTCAGGGAGCCCGCCTGGAGAATGGAGTGGCGATTTAGTTTTGAAGTTGTAGTTGAAGTCAGGGAGCCCGCCTGGAGAATGGAGTGGCGATTTATTTTGAAGTTGTAGTTGAAGTCGGGGAGCCCGCCCGAAGAATGGAGTGGCGATTTTATTTTGAAGTAGTAGTTGAAGTCAGGGAGCCCGCCTGGAGAATGGAGTGGCGATTTAGTTTTGAAGTTGTAGTTGAAGTCAGGGAGCCCGCCTGGAGAATGGAGTGGCGATTTAGTTTTGAAGTTGTAGTTGAAGTCAGGGAGCCCGCCTGGAGAATGGAGTGGCGATTTATTTTGAAGTTGTAATTGAAGTCAGGGAGCCCGCCTGAAGAATGAAGCGGCGATTTATTTCTGAAGTTGGTTAAGGAAAGCGGCAGAGTGTAACGGAAATCCCCAGCATGAATCAGAAGGAAGGCAACCAGAATGCGAGTCAACAGTCCGAGGGGATCAACAGAAGTTTAGTCACAATAAACAAAAAGAAAAAAAAGAGGCATGAAGCCAATCCAAAATGCAAAAGTTGATGAAAGATGTGGTGTGCTCAAGACATGGCCGAGGTAACAAGCACAACATACCTGGTCTTGATTCGAAAAGCAGCACCTGCAACTAGCAAGTATCAAGGTTCAAATTTAGAGTACGCATGAAGCACCAACCAATACTCAAGATCAAGCTTCAGAAGACTTATAGATAGGAATCTTGTAACTAGTAGCTGATAGGCTTAGTTAGTCTTTCTCATGTTTTGATTTTTGATGTAATAGCAGGACCACGGACCGGAACTTCGACGGACCGGAACTTCGATGGGACGGAACCTCGACGGAACGACACCTCGACTGGCTCTCCACCTCGGTTACCCCTTCCTCACTCACTTTCGAACTACACGTGGCCTGATTCCTTTATAGCCAAGGATATGTAGGCAGCTCAGATACAGTGGCTCGGTCACATTCCTCTTCTTTTAGTTTAATCCCTCCCAATAAGGGTCAGGTCAAAAACACTTGTTTAGTCGTTCTTTGTCTGAAAACTCTTTGTGTTTTCAGTCAAAGAGGGGCAGCTGTAAACACGTGGTTTTTGACCCTCCCCGAGATTTTCTATATTTCTAGCGTAAAATATTTAGTTTAGTTTTAATATAGCTATTTTAGTTAAATTTGACTCTTTTACTTTATTTTTACCTCAAAATGGAAAAATAACAAAAATATAGTTTTATTAATGTTTCGTAGTCATTTTAAACTTGAAAAATGCAAAAATAGTACTTTATATTTTTATCTTTTTATTAAAAACGAAAATTACAAAAATAATTTTTATTAATATTTTGTAGTCATTTTAAACTTGAAAAAAATAGTTTTATTTTAATTATGAGTATTATAGTTATTTTGATTACCTAGGATTAATTAAATAACACCATTCTCGGTTCCGGGCGAAGAATAATATTTGGGTTCAAACTACCCGGTTTTATAATTTTCGGACATAGCCCGTAATAACCCGACACTACACTAAGGGGGGGGGGGCTCACGTGAAGGGGGAATGCACATGCACCCACACTACAAAACACATGCACACACACTACAAAACACATGCACACACACTACAAAACACATGCATACATGACATGGAGGAAAATGCATAATGCACACACATGCACACATGCACACTACTTGAAAAATTAAAAAAAAAAGCAAGGAGGGCAGCATATGGTCTCTGGACGGTTAAGAAGAAGAAAGAAGAGAGAATCTCTTCTTGATAAATAGGGGCATAACGGCAGCAAAGAGGTTAAGAAGAAGAAAGAAGAGAGAATCTCTTCTTGATAAATAGGGGCATAACGGCAGCAAAGAGGGGGATAAAAAAGGAAGCAAAGGGAATTGAAAAAAAAGAAGAGAAAGCTCTCTGGACGGCAAGTGATTGGAAAACAAAGGAAAAAAGAGATTGAGAAACATAAAAAAAAGAAGAAAAAAGAGATTGGAAAAACGATAAGAAGAAAAAGAAGAGACATTCTCTTCTTGATAAGAAGAGAAAACGGCAGTGAGGATTGGAAAAGAAAAAAAGAAAACGAAAGGCACGGCAGAGAGAAAAACGAAGCAATAAGAGGTAACGAAAAGAAACCACCAGCTCCCTCCGTCGTTGTTCGTCGTCCGACGAGGTATAACTTCAGTCGAGGTCGCCGTTTGGTTCGAGTTCTGTCCGGAGAGGTCGAAGTTTGAGGTCGTCATAAAAGGTTCGTTTTCTTATTGTGTACGTTGAAAATATGCAGAAATAAAGGTGCATGTTTTTTTTGATATTGTTCTTCTCGCTAATATTTTGAATCGTTTCGCATTTGATTTAGTTTCGTACGATTCGGACGATTTTGTAAATATATGATTCTGTTGAACATGCAATTTCACAATTAATGGTGGTCTTGTAGTGTCGGAGTTAGCTAATGAAAATAACTAATCCTTCATATGCTCGCCAACTAGTTATGCTTTCATTGTTTATGTAATTGTTCACCATAGTCTTGAATTTGCTCACTTAGTTAGCTACTCGTATGTTTACTCGAATTGGTTATAGTTGAGCACGATGTTGTCACATTATGGAAATTGGTTCATTATTCTTTAACCGAACGACGTAATTAGATTAAAGGAATCGGGGTGCATTTCATGTGACCCGACTCCAATTTTGAACAAGGTTAAATAAAGCGTGTCGTGAACCACAAGTGCATTTCATGTAGTGTGGCTCGCAACATGTTTTAAATAATCTTGAATTAACTCTCAAATAAATATAGCGGAATGTAGTTTGCTTTTAAATTAGAATTAGAATTACGCCTCGCCTAACAAAATTGTACAAATTGCGGGGCCCTCATAAATGTATATGTAAAATATTTAGATTTCGAGATGTGCCGTTTCTTAGCGAATTTCCGGCCTTCTCAAAAATGTAAATAAGTAATCGCTCTAGGCGCGTATTTTAATAATTTTACCTTCTTAAATACGGGCGTGCATTTCATGCGGCCCAAATCCAAATCCCAAAATGTTGAATAAGAATGTGTCGAGGATCCGGGTGCATTTCATGTGACGTGATTCGAAACATATTTTTAGGCAACATTCTCTTTCGTAAATAATAATAATAATAAAAGCGGTAAAGGGATATTAATTTGCATTAAGTATATAACTGTAAAAATCAGATAAATAAGCCGAATATGACAGTTAAGCGACCGTGCTAGAACCACGGAATTCGGGAATGCCTAATACCTTCTCCCGGGTTAACAGAATTCCTTATCCGGATTTCTGGTTCGCGGACTGTTAAACAGAGTCATTCTCTTCCTCGATTCGGGATTTAACCGGTGACTTGGGACACCATAAATCTCCCAAGTGGCGACTCTGAAATAATTAAATAAATCCCGTCTCGATTGTCCTTTAATTGGAAAAACTCTTTGCATCCTTGCGGGTGCGTATATATATATTGTAATGATGGCCACTCTTGAGCCGAGGAACCCCCTTCTTGGGCGGTTGATTATACATGTGGGCCGTGAGCCAGTTATTGGATCCCGCGAGGATCGTTATCATTGTCTTATCATATAGACATGCTAGTTTACTACTAGTCCGCAGCTATTTTTGTTATCATGCCAATTCCAATCTCTGGAACTTGATATTACTGTTTTCCAACCGAAAAATGATAAAAGAGTTTTCAAAAACTACTTTTGAGCCTGCGAGGCTGTATCTGCATATTAGCTGACTAGTAGTGGATCGGGCTGCGCGCCGCAGCAGGATATATGTTGGATCGGACTGCACGCCGCAGGAATATCTCTATGAGATGTGCTTGGGCTGTAGGAGCCCCTCCGGAGTCTGAACCCCCACAGTGAGCACGGGTACCCAAAATTGGAGTCGGACTATGCGCCGTAGCGGTCATATCATGCATTGCATTGCATTTAGCTACATCTGCTAGCTGTTATGCTATTTATTGGTAATTGTTGGTACAGGTACAGTGAATATTGACTCTATGACAGGGTAGCTGATTATAGTTTTACATAGTGCTTTATTGCGGATTTCTTATCTGCGCTGTCTTACCCTTGTTTATTACCACTGAGTCTGGCAGTACTCATTTTACTCCCCGCACCTTGTGTGCAGATCCAGGTACCTCTCAGCAGTGATCCAGTAGCTGTGCGAGGCGACATCTGTGGGATATACGAGGTAGCTGCAGAGTCCGCAGGACCCGATATTCCTTCCTACTGTCTTTGATTTTTGTATTGACATTTCTTTCCGCACTTGGTATTTTTGTAAACCTTTATACACTTACGTTCAGTAGAGGCTCATGACTCTTGACCCTCGGTCTATGGGAGTTGATGTATTATGGGACTTGGTTTCCCGTTTTCGTTACATGTATTGCTTTTATTTCGTCAATTACTTTGCTTAAATGGGTTAAAGAGAGCTTTTTGCTCCGTGGTTGATATGGATTGGTCAGGCTGGCTTAGCAATGTGTTGGGCGCCATCACGACCGGATTTGTTATAGTTGAAACTTAGGCTTGAATTCGCCTTGATTTGATGATTTTTCTGTTTAAGGATGTGTTTTTATGATTGGAACAAGTTCGTATGATATTTCGGGGTATGTTGGTGTCTTTGGTTGAGGTCCCGGGGGCCTCGGGATGAATTCGGGTGGTCAAATGGACCCATTTTGGTTTGTATTGAGATCGGATTTGCTGCTATAAAAGTTGCAGACTTTTGTTCATCGCTTTCGCGTGGTGATGGATGCGAACACGTAGAGAAATTTGAGGGTCCCATAATTTTGTGCATCGCCTTCGCAGCAGGAGCTTCGTGATCGCGAAGGGTAAGCTAATCGGGCATCACGATCGCGTGAGAGAGGAACGCGTTCACATAAGAGGAATGTCATGACCCACGTTCGCAGGCCAGGGGTCGCGTTCTCGTAGAGGTAAATTTAGTTAGATAAAATGTTTTCACTGCGAACGCGGGGTGTTGACCGCGTTCGCGTAGTGTTAAACTTGGGCGGAACAGATCGAAAGCTTTTAATTAAGATTTCAGACGCGAACCCTTCATTATTTCCTCCATTTTTGCACTACATTGAGAGCTAATTGATAGAATTTGAAGAGGATTTCATCGGAAAGTGATTGGAGGTAAGTCTCGTGGTCTTAATACGTCATTTTATCAAAGAATCTTCCATTAATTCTCTGAATTTGGGTATAAATTGAGGAAGTTAGAGTTTGAATTTTTGCTATGTAAAATTGTGTTTTGGTGGCTCATTTGAACTTTGATTTTGATAAGTTTTATATGTACGGATTTGTGGCAATACGAGGATTCCGAAAATATGAGTTTCATAATTTTTTAGGGAGCGGGCCCGGGGCTCGGGTTTTGCTAGTTTCGAGGATTTTCATGTATTTCGATTGTTTTTGATTGGGTGTTGTTTCATTAGCCAATTTTGATATATTTGTACTGGTGTTGGCTAGTTTTGACGCGCGTGGAGACCAGTTTGAGGAGCAAAGGCATCGCGGGCTAGAGTTTTCGCCGAATCGAGGTGGGTAATACTTGTAAATGATGTCCTGAGGGTTTGTAAACCCCAGACTTGCACATCATAGTGTTGTATTGAGGTGACTTGCACGCCAGATAACGGGCGTGGGGTAGAGCACCATTGGGGATTGTGACTTGGTCCGTCCCGCTTAATAAGAACACTATCTAATTGCTTGAAATTGAATTGACACCTTAATAAAAATATTAATTATCATGAACTGGACTGATTATCATGTTTTGGGCTTCGTGCTGAATATTTGAATCCTTCATGGATTGGTATCACTGTCTTGGCAATACTGTGCATATTTTCATCTCAGTCTAAGGTTTTAAAATGGTATTTTGCTACTCAACATTTTTATAAGATTTGAAAACTTAAACGAGGCTTTGATGACATTTTAGCTGTGAGATGTTATGATACTGTTGCCCAAGGGGCTTATATGTATTCATGACTATGCATGGATCGGGCTACACGTTGCAGCAGGAGTGATATTGATATTGCGTTTGGGCTGTAGGAGCCCCTCCGAAGTCTGAACCCCCACAGTGAGCATGGGCGCCTTTGCATGGATCGGGTTGTACGCCACAGTATCATATGCATTACATTGCATACATACATTGGCTTTACTTGTACTACGTGGCATGATATTTAGCACTCATACATTACTGGCATACATGTGTTATCTGCCTTATTGACCAGATACCCTGGTGGAAATTGTAAAGGAGTACTGAGCCCAAGGGGCTGACTTGAGTGCAGACTTGCACTGTTTGAGGTTGTACCCAAGTATTGAACTGTTAATAATGAAGGAAAGAGATATTAAAAAGAGATTTCAAAAATCTACTCATTTATGTTAAAAGGGAATACCATGAAAGTGTACTGCAGTTTAAAAGATGATTTTGTATTTTATTGCATGAGATAGTGCCTTATGTGGTTTTCTTTTCCTTAGCATTATTTACTTTTATCACCGCTGAGTTGGAAGTACTCACTCGACTCCCTGCACCATGTGTGCAGATTCAGGTACCCGGAGGCTTAGTTGAGCTTGGTGCTAGTTTAGACCCAGTTGGGATCGTCGAGGTAGCTGCTTGGCGTCCGTAGGACCCAACATTTTCCCCTTACTACTCTGTTATTATTTTATTCCGCATACTCTTAGACTTGTTGAGTTACTTACAGTGTTGTATTGATATTCGGATAGAGGCTCTTGGCTCGTGACCCTAGATCTTTGGAAATTTACATTGTTTTAGAAGGTTTTCGGGATATTATTATGTTTATCACTTTAATTTTGCTTCTTTCACTGTTAATGACTTAAAATAAATGATTTTGAGCTCTAAGCTCGGGATGAGAGTGTATTTGGTTGGGCTTGCCTAGTCGTTGGGTTGGGCGCTCTCACGATCGGTTTTGGGGTTGTGACAAGTTGGTATCGGAGCCTAGGTTACTAGGCCTCATGAGTCTTGATCCGATTAGTAGTGTCTCATGGTCGGTATAGAGATGTCTGTATTTATCCTCGGGGGGCTGCAGACCTTTTAGGAAACACTTCACATTCTGGTTGACCCGGGATCGGTCTAGCCTAGATCGGTAGAAATCTGGACCGGACCGGCCCGGTACTTAGTGGGCCGGATGCGTTGGGTTACTAGGGTTAGGGAGGTTGGTCCATTCATTTTAGTTCAATTGGTTAACCGGATCGGTCAAACCCGGTCAGCAAAAATCATTGTAGAACCGGTTAATCGGCTTGGACCGGTTCAACAGTTAGATTTTAATTTATTTTTTTAAGGTTTTAGAGTCTACGACAATGCAAAACCGTTGAATTTACTCTTTTTTTTTGTTAATTTACTTGTTAAATGTAAACCTTTCAATTTGTAAGTTTGAATTTTTGAAATAAATATAGCATCTCAAACTCATATTCTCAATTATCATTCTCTCATTCTTCACCTAAAGTGAAATCAACTTTTTGGCTTTTTTCTTTTTTGAATTTAATTTATCGTATTATTTATTATTTGAAGTTTGAACAATTGACCTTCAAACTTTGAACAATTGACGTTTCTTCGTGGTAACATTGGAGTTGCAAAATCATCAAGTGTTCAATTTATTGCCGGCCCATACAACATGGCAGGTCTAACCATTTACTATTTATTTGCATATTTAATTTTTGCTAGTAGTTAAATTTTTACAATATGTTTGATGCTGCAAAAAGGTTACTAATCAGGAAAACAGAAAAAGAGGTACTACTTCAGCATCTGATAGTAATTTAAATGACTCTACACATATTTCTGAAATATTACCTGATAATAATATATATTTTGAACAATTACAAGAAGAATTCGGTATAGAAGATAATGAATTAGAAACTAAAGATGAGACACCACTTACACCTAGCAGTGTTAGAGTTGGTAGCAGGGGTGGTGGTCGTGGTTCAAGTAGTAGACCACATGTGACCCCGACTACTAATCAGAGAAAAAGAAGTAAGGTTTGAAAATTTTATGACGAAATAATAGGTACTGGAGTTAAATGTAGAATTTGTAATGATGATTTTAAACATATGACCGAAGAACAATTAGGGGGGGATTGAGACACTTAGTAGACATATGAGAATTGAGCATCCTATAGAATGGGGCTCTGATGGATATGGAAATCAAGCAACTCTAAATCCTATTATTGGAGGACTTATGAAATACTATGATAAAATGAAGGATCGTGAGGATTTAGAAAAAAATGATTGCTTTGGGTTGTTTACCTTTTTCTTTTAATTCTTCAACATATATTATTATGTATATTAAAAGGATCTATAATCCTTTATTTAAAGGTATCCCTAGAAGTACTTGTAGATTTGATATCTTTAGACTTCATGGACAATATCAAACATACATACGCTATTTGTTTAGCCACCTTCTTTGTAGAGTTTTTCTAACTTCTGATATTTGCCATGTTGTTAATGAAAATGATTATTTGACAACTATAGGTCATTAGATAGATGATAACTATTGTATGCAAAAACGCATTATCGCTTTTAAATACGATGAAGATTAGAGTCTTACTATTGTGTCTATAAGTACTACTATTTGCGAAATTGTTGAATTTTATAATCTTAAGAAAAAGTTTTGTGTGTGTCTTTTAATAATACTTCTAACAATAATGTCGTAATTTTAATATTAAAACTATATTTGCAACCACCACTTGACAAAAATTTTCATGTTAGGTGTACATGTCATGTTTATAATTTAATTGTTAAAAATTGTCTTGATTTATTTTCAATGAGATTACTCATGTTAGAAGAGCAACTTGCGTTATTCATGAAAATAATAGACAATCTAGAATTAGAGAATTTAAGGAGGCCATTAATGATGTTGTTAAATTTATACATAAATTTTATACAGCTACTGTTGAGTTTTCTGGAGTATATTACCCTACTGTTACTATGGCTTTAGTACATATAGCTGAAATTTCTTTTTCTTCTCTTTGAATTTAAGAAGAAAGAAAAATATAAGAATGTTGCAAAAAAAATGCAAGCAAAATTTAAAAAATATTTCTTTCCAATTCCTCCGATTTACTTAATTGGTGCCATTTTAAATTCTTTTATTAAGACTAGATAATGTACCCGTTAATCAATGCTTTATATACTTATATGGAGATTGGACCAATGGAAACCCAAAATATATATATGTTTGTATGAGACAAGCTAAATGATTATTTACAACAATTATATTATTATTATACAAATATATTTGATGGTGTTGCTCTTAATGAATCCCACTATACATTGTACCGCTTCTACTACTATGGATGATGATGAAGGCCTTGATAGTTTTAATATTTTTTTCTACATTTTGTAATACTCAAACCAGTAGCAGGAACATTGATGAATTTCAATTCTACTTGCAGAAGCAAAAAAAGCCTCGCATAAAGGAATTCACCGTTGGGATGGTGGCATAAGAATGGAAAGCAATTTCCTGTTCTTTTCGCTATGGCTCGGGACGTGTTGAATGTGCCAATTTCAACTGTTGCATCAGAGAGTGCATTTAGCCAAGCAAGACAACAACTTGAAGATACCCGTCATTCATTGGGAAACAATATTTTGGAAGTTTTAGTATGTTTCAGAGATTGGATTAGATCAGAACGAAAAAATCAAGGACGTGAAGATGTTGATAGCCCAAAAGACGAGGAACTTAGAGATATATTAACACATGATAACCATCTGAATTTATCACTCCAAAAGAAAGTCAGTCAGTTCATATTGATTATGAAGTACTTACTTGGAAAATTTAGTTTTACTCCTTTTTTGTTAATTTACTTGTTAAATACAAACTTTAATTTGTAAATTTGAAATAAATGTAGCACTTGCAATTTATAAGTATAATTTTTCCCATCTTTATTGTATTCTTTATATTTTTACTTTATATTAATATAACTTACAATAGTTATATAAAATACAAAAAAAAAAAAAAATAACATTAATCCGGCCTGCCCCTTGGACCCGTAACCCTTACAGTTCATTTTTTACCTGTATGAATCCGAACCCGTTAAACTCGATAAACCCTAACCCGTAACCTGCCCGGATTAGAACCCAACCGATTTTATCTTTTCCCAACCCGGACCAGCCCGCCCCATCCGTTTAATATCCCTAAGGCCTTATCAAAACAGATATGACTAACTAATTTCATGTAGCGTTTTCTTAAAAAAAAAAAATTACTTGTGCTGATACAGTGCAAAAAGGACTAGGTAATCAATAAAATATACACGTAATTGCGTAAAAGGATCCTCTTGGAGATTTCCCAGCATAAACAAAGAAGCAAAAGGCCACATTAGTTCAATTTAATTTTTTGTGGTTAGGTAATGAATTCCTGTATATAATGGACAACATAATGTAGGCTAACTGGCTAAGCAAAGGTGTGCTAGAAATTATTAATTGTAAAAGGGACATTTGTTTGCATAAAATAAGAGGGTTAAAGAAACCCCTAGTTATACTACAAACTAATGTCCAAAACTATTCTATTTATTTTGATAAAAAAGAAGCTCAAAAGTGGTTCTTCTAGGGATTTGATAGGCTTTTTTTGGTATGGATAATTAATGGATTTTCCATATATGGAAAACCTTTTGGATATTTGGACCTATGTACAAGCTCACATCGTGTATCCTAACTCCTAACGGAGAAAAGTAAAGTAGTATAAACTGTTTGATCTATAAGAGATACGATAAAATATTTAATACCTTTTAACAAGTTTCGAAATTATGTACCACTTACTTTTAACTCCCTTTTGGCTACAATATATCTCACTACAATTTTATATAAATAACTATCATATTCCAGCTTCATAAAAGCAAAGAAGTTTGCCTAAAATATATGCCACATGTCAAATTATTAGAATGCCAATTGGCAACATATTAAAATGACAAGTGTAAATAAATAACTAAATAAATTACTTTAACAATTATTAAAAAAAAACTATAAAGCATTTCCATGGAAAGTTAATTAAAGCTACAGCTCAATCTTCTTATCCATATATATATTAAACAGTAAATGTCTTTTTATTAAAAAAAGATTCTGTCTGTTTTTGAATTAAAAAAAGATTCTGTTTTTGAATTAAAAAAAGGAAAAAAAAATCGGCCCTAATATCTCTAAAAAATAACCGAGTAGTCTAAACAATACTGATGGTACTTTAACCCAAAAAATTTCGGCTATCTTTAAAAAAACAGTAAATGCCTCTTTCTTACAAAAAGATTCTGTTTTAAGAAGTTAAAAAAGAAAAAAACTTTCAGACACAATATCCCTAAAGGAAGTTTTGGGTATTTTGCTGTCAGCTTCCTTATTTTGGGCGTGAATATAGCGTATTTTGATTCAGCCATCACGTATAAAATTCTCAGTTTCCATCTTATCATCTACGGCCAAAATCAACGCCGTAAACTTTTTCTCCCTATACAAATTCGTACATTTATGTGAATTAGTTTAAACCTAATCCCAAATACAATATCCCTAATTTGGGATTTCGGCCATACAGATGCTCAAATACAGGATTTGTATTGTGAATCGATTCAGAAGACGACGACATCTACTCTAGGTATTTCGGGTTAACAAATTTATATAAAAGATTTTTTTCGATACAGAAAGATTCGCATTCTGTATATTTTGAAAATCTTTTTCGACGGTCTTTTTCTTTTTGAAATCTATATATATAGTTGCTGATACTTCTATACATGTATATACACACGCAATTTCCCAGACAATTTCATACAACATTTTCTTTGATTCCATCAATATGGCTGCATTTGACTATATTTGTAATATATCGTCTAACAAGATGAACTGGAATTTGAAGGTTCGAATAATGAGATTGTGGCATGTTCCCGACCGCAACAAACCAGACAACACAATCTCCCTTGAATTAATTATTCAAGACGAAAAGGTGCATTCGATTTGAAATAACATATTCTGTATGAAAAAACAGAATTTTAATTACAAACTATTCTGTATTTTAATTACAAAATTTGAAATAACATATTCTGTATGATTTTTTGGATTGTAGGGCGATCGCATCCATGCGACTGTTGGTCGGTCACTTATACGTATGTTCAAACCAAAGTTGAAAGAATTGGGTTTGTACGTTATGAAGAATTTTGTGGTTGGACCAAATTATACAAAACTCAAATACACGCGCCATAACTTGAAGTTGGCATTTACTCATAAGACAATTGTAGAGGAAGCAAATGATCATCATTTTGGTGTGAATATCTTCGACTTAAAACCTTACGAGTATTTGATAAACAAAATTGATGTTGAAGAAACTGAACTTTTCGGTAAGTATTCACTTCTCACTCTTTTTATTTGTTAAATTAATATAAACTTTTTCTAAAGGAAGTTTTATTTAAAAATGTTATAGATGTCATTGGAGAGGTTGTAAGTTGCGGTGAGGTAGAATCACATACTCAAGGAGATAAAACCAGCAACTATATGCATGTGGAACTTGAAGATCATGAGTAAGATTTCGTCTATCAATTTACTTTATTATATATTTTAACTTTATCATGTACTGATTAAATTGTTATATATTAACATTATTATGGATGTATTCTAATAAATTTCTTAATTCAATTAACACGGGAGGAATAATATTTCAGCAACATTTTGGGGAGAATTCGTTGACCAAATCTTGCCACTTTTACAGAAACCACCCCATGAGCCGGTTATAGTTGTTATGCAGTTGATAAAAGCGCACAAATATCAAGGTATTTCTATATACGTGATGTTATTTCATATGTATATATAGTTGTTAAGTTTTTTGTTCAGAAAGTAAAGTTGTATATAGGAAACTATTCTGTGCGTAATACTTGGCATGCATCAAAGCTCTGGATTAACCCGGATCTTCCTCAAGCGCTTGATTTTAAGTTCAGGTTAGTTATATAATTAGTTAAGTTTATGTGTATACCACATAGATAACTACAGTTTATGGTTAGTACTAATACAATTATGTCTAATAATAGAATGGCAAGTGTGAATGAAGCTAGCTCTGCCAGGATCAGCCAAATACCTTCTCAGCGTAGTTATTCTGTTTCTGATGAGTTGGCTAATGGAACTGTAGAAGTTAAGAGTATTAGCGAATTGGTCGACTGCATGGAGGTGATAAATCTATTAAACTCCTTTATTATTTAACTGGTAGTAAGTCGCTATGTATAACAGATTTATTTCTAAAACAATACTATTTAGAAATAATATATGATTGACTTACAGCAAGTTACATAATTGTGTGAGTGTTTGTTGTAATAAAATGATCGCCTTGATAGTGAATGCCACTCATATTTATTAATATCTCATCAATTTCCCCGGATCACTTCTTCTCAGGATGGACATATTTGGATTGTTGCTACTATAGTTAATCTTCTCCTTGAAAAAGAATGGTCATATTTGGGATGCAAGAGATGCTCGAAGAAGGTTGATAAAATTGGAACTAAATTTCACTGCAAGAAATGTGATCGCCTTGATAGCTCTGCCACTCATAGGTTTGAAAAACATATCTATTTACTTCCTCCTGATCTAAAGGAACAATTTGTTTGCATATATTTAATAAAATAAAGTTTCAGTAACTTTATAACTAAACTTGCCTGTCAGATACAAGCTTCGAGTGCAAGTAATGGATCACACTGGCTTTATAAATTTGTTGCTTTGGGATCGTGAAGCAACAACTCTCATTGGGAAGTCTGCGAACGATTTAATTAAAATTTCAATTGAGGTATACTTTATTTATTTTATACTTTGGCATTTGTGTCGTCATGTTTCTAGAATATGCTTAAATTGTTCAACTACATCATGTGTAAATGTGAAGGTTACCTCCGTCATTTTCTGTGATAGATTGGCGATTTCAGAACTATAAGATTTTGTTTTTTCATTGATTGCTTCAACTGTAGCTTTCTCCCTTGCAAACCATATGGCATTTTCCTCCTCCTTCAACAGAAGCATCTTCACTAAAGACTTAGGCATGTTGTAGGTTGCAAGCATTCAGAACTGTGCACGAATCGCATGCCCAGCCTTCTACTGCACCCAGAGCTGATAAAATAGGCCTTCTAAGGCTGCAATATATAAGAACTGAAAGCCAAAGGATTAAAAGGATCTTAAATCAAAATATGAATGAGATGTCCACTTGTGTGCATGCTACTGCTCAATTATGCTGATTTAACTATCTTGACCGCTGAAACTAATAAAAATAAAGATGCAGTTGCTTCGACGTCTTAAATATCTCCATTCTGGAAATATTCTTCATCGTGACTTGAAACCTGGCAACGAGCAGTTGCAAGGACCAGAGATCCTTATAAATCACTCCCTTTTAACTTCTTAATAGTACAAAGTGCCAGATCTATTTTCCTTTAAATCCTCCATAACAGAAGAAGTGACAACTTCTGAAAGAAACAGAGTCTTCATAAGGATATGTAGTAAACAATTCAATCTGTAGTTTGATTACTATCCTCTTTTGATAAGTTAGAATAAGTTATAGAAAAATAGGTGACGTAGGCCGCTTGAATGCAAATGGACATTTTCATACAACATTTTCTTTGATTCCATCAATATGGCTGCATTTGACTATATTTGTAATATATCGTCTAACAAGATGAACTGGAATTTGAAGGTTCGAATAATGAGATTGTGGCATGTTCCCGACCGCAACAAACCAGACAACACAATCTCCCTTGAATTAATTATTCAAGACGAAAAGGTGCATTCGATTTGAAATAACATATTCTGTATGAAAAAATAGAATTTTGAAAAAAAACTTATTTTTTATTATAAACTAAAAGATTCATTATGTTATTAATTATGATTGTTTTGGATTCTAGGGCGATCGCATTCATGCGATTGTTGGTCGGTCACTTATACGTATGTTCAAACCAAAGTTGAAAGAATTGGGTTTGTACGTTATGAAGAATTTTGTGGTTGGACCAAATTATACAAAACTCAAATACACGCGCCATAACTTGAAGTTGGCATTTACTCATAAGACAATTGTAGAGGAAGCAAATGATCATCATTTTGGTGTGAATATCTTCGACTTAAAACCTTACGAGTATTTGATAAACAAAATTGATGTTGAAGAAACTGAACTTTTCGGTAAGTATTCACTTCTCACTCTTTTTATTTGTTAAATTAATATAAACTTTTTCTAAAGGAAGTTTTATTTAAAAATGTTATAGATGTCATTGGAGAGGTTGTAAGTTGCGGTGAGGTAGAATCACATACTCAAGGAGATAAAACCAGCAACTATATGCATGTGGAACTTGAAGATCATGAGTAAGATTTCGTCTATCAATTTACTTTATTATATATTTTAACTTTATCATGTACTGATTAAATTGTTATATATTAACATTATTATGGATGTATTCTAATAAATTTCTTAATTCAATTAACACGGGAGGAATAATATTTCAGCAACATTTTGGGGAGAATTCGTTGACCAAATCTTGCCACTTTTACAGAAACCACCCCATGAGCCGGTTATAGTTGTTATGCAGTTGATAAAAGCGCACAAATATCAAGGTATTTCTATATACGTGATGTTATTTCATATGTATATATAGTTGTTAAGTTTTTTGTTCAGAAAGTAAAGTTGTATATAGGAAACTATTCTGTGCGTAATACTTGGCATGCATCAAAGCTCTGGATTAACCCGGATCTTCCTCAAGCGCTTGATTTTAAGTTCAGGTTAGTTATATAATTAGTTAAGTTTATGTGTATACCACATAGATAACTACAGTTTATGGTTAGTACTAATACAATTATGTCTAATAATAGAATGGCAAGTGTGAATGAAGCTAGCTCTGCCAGGATCAGCCAAATACCTTCTCAGCGTAGTTATTCTGTTTCTGATGAGTTGGCTAATGGAACTGTAGAAGTTAAGAGTATTAGCGAATTGGTCGACTGCATGGAGGTGATAAATCTATTAAACTCCTTTATTATTTAACTGGTAGTAAGTCGCTATGTATAACAGATTTATTTCTAAAACAATACTATTTAGAAATAATATATGATTGACTTACAGCAAGTTACATAATTGTGTGAGTGTTTGTTGTAATAAAATGATCGCCTTGATAGTGAATGCCACTCATATTTATTAATATCTCATCAATTTCCCCGGATCACTTCTTCTCAGGATGGACATATTTGGATTGTTGCTACTATAGTTAATCTTCTCCTTGAAAAAGAATGGTCATATTTGGGATGCAAGAGATGCTCGAAGAAGGTTGATAAAATTGGAACTAAATTTCACTGCAAGAAATGTGATCGCCTTGATAGCTCTGCCACTCATAGGTTTGAAAAACATATCTATTTACTTCCTCCTGATCTAAAGGAACAATTTGTTTGCATATATTTAATAAAATAAAGTTTCAGTAACTTTATAACTAAACTTGCCTGTCAGATACAAGCTTCGAGTGCAAGTAATGGATCACACTGGCTTTATAAATTTGTTGCTTTGGGATCGTGAAGCAACAACTCTCATTGGGAAGTCTGCGAACGATTTAATTAAAATTTCAATTGAGGTATACTTTATTTATTTTATACTTTGGCATTTGTGTCGTCATGTTTCTAGAATATGCTTAAATTGTTCAACTACATCATGTGTAAATGTGAAGGTTACCTCCGTCATTTTCTGTGATAGATTGGCGATTTCAGCACTATAAGATTTTGTTTTTTCATTGATTGCTTCAACTGTAGCTTTCTCCCTTGCAAACCATATGGCATTTTCCTCCTCCTTCAACAGAAGCATCTTCACTAAAGACTTAGGCATGTTGTAGGTTGCAAGCATTCAGAACTGTGCACGAATCGCATGCCCAGCCTTCTACTGCACCCAGAGCTGATAAAATAGGCCTTCTAAGGCTGCAATATATAAGAACTGAAAGCCAAAGGATTAAAAGGATCTTAAATCAAAATATGAATGAGATGTCCACTTGTGTGCATGCTACTGCTCAATTATGCTGATTTAACTATCTTGACTGCTGAAACTATTGAAAATAAAGATGCAGTTGCTTCGACGTCTTAAATATCTCAATTCTGGAAATATTCTTCATCGTGACTTGAAACCTGGCAACGAGCAGTTGCAAGGACCAGAGATCCTTATAAATCACTCCCTTTTAACTTCTTAATAGTACAAAGTGCCAGATCTATTTTCCTTTAAATCCTCCATAACAGAAGAAGTGACAACTTCTGAAAGAAACAGAGTCTTCATAAGGATATGTAGTAAACAATTCAATCTGTAGTTTGATTACTATCCTCTTTTGATAAGTTAGAATAAGTTATAGAAAAATAGGTGACGTAGGCCGCTTGAATGCAAATGGACATTTTCATACAACATTTTCTTTGATTCCATCAATATGGCTGCATTTGACTATATTTGTAATATATCGTCTAACAAGATGAACTGGAATTTGAAGGTTCGAATAATGAGATTGTGGCATGTTCCCGACCGCAACAAACCAGACAACACAATCTCCCTTGAATTAATTATTCAAGACGAAAAGGTGCATTCGATTTGAAATAAGATATTCTGTATGAAAAAACGGAATTTTAATTACAAACTATTCTGTATTTTAATTACAAAATTTGAAATAACATATTCTGTATGATTTTTTGGATTGTAGGGCGATCGCATCCATGCGACTGTTGGTCGGTCACTTATACGTATGTTCAAACCAAAGTTGAAAGAATTGGGTTTGTACGTTATGAAGAATTTTGTGGTTGGACCAAATTATACAAAACTCAAATACACGCGCCATAACTTGAAGTTGGCATTTACTCATAAGACAATTGTAGAGGAAGCAAATGATCATCATTTTGGTGTGAATATCTTCGACTTAAAACCTTACGAGTATTTGATAAACAAAATTGATGTTGAAGAAACTGAACTTTTCGGTAAGTATTCACTTCTCACTCTTTTTATTTGTTAAATTAATATAAACTTTTTCTAAAGGAAGTTTTATTTAAAAATGTTATAGATGTCATTGGAGAGGTTGTAAGTTGCGGTGAGGTAGAATCACATACTCAAGGAGATAAAACCAGCAACTATATGCATGTGGAACTTGAAGATCATGAGTAAGATTTCGTCTATCAATTTACTTTATTATATATTTTAACTTTATCATGTAACATTAAATTGTTATATATTAACATTATTATGGATGTATTCTAATAAATTTCTTAATTCAATTAACACAGGAGGAATAATATTTCAGCAACATTTTGGGGAGAATTCGTTGACCAAATCTTGCCACTTTTACAGAAACCACCCCATGAGCCGGTTATAGTTGTTATGCAGTTGATAAAAGCGCACAAATATCAAGGTATTTCTATATACGTGATGTTATTTCATATGTATATATAGTTGTTAAGTTTTTTGTTCAGAAAGTAAAGTTGTATATAGGAAACTATTCTGTGCGTAATACTTGGCATGCATCAAAGCTCTGGATTAACCCGGATCTTCCTCAAGCGCTTGATTTTAAGTTCAGGTTAGTTATATAATTAGTTAAGTTTATGTGTATACCACATAGATAACTACAGTTTATGGTTAGTACTAATACAATTATGTCTAATAATAGAATGGCAAGTGTGAATGAAGCTAGCTTTGCCAGGATCAGCCAAATACCTTCTCAGCGTAGTTATTCTGTTTCTGATGAGTTGGCTAATGGAACTGTAGAAGTTAAGAGTATTAGCGAATTGGTCGACTGCATGGAGGTGATAAATCTATTAAACTCCTTTATTATTTAACTGGTAGTAAGTCGCTATGTATAACAGATTTATTTCTAAAACAATACTATTTAGAAATAATATATGATTGACTTACAGCAAGTTACATAATTGTGTGAGTGTTTGTTGTAATAAAATGATCGCCTTGATAGTGAATGCCACTCATATTTATTAATATCTCATCAATTTCCCCGGATCACTTCTTCTCAGGATGGACATATTTGGATTGTTGCTACTATAGTTAATCTTCTCCTTGAAAAAGAATGGTCATATTTGGGATGCAAGAGATGCTCGAAGAAGGTTGATAAAATTGGAACTAAATTTCACTGCAAGAAATGTGATCGCCTTGATAGCTCTGCCACTCATAGGTTTGAAAAACATATCTATTTACTTCCTCCTGATCTAAAGGAACAATTTGTTTGCATATATTTAATAAAATAAAGTTTCAGTAACTTTATAACTAAACTTGCCTGTCAGATACAAGCTTCGAGTGCAAGTAATGGATCACACTGGCTTTATAAATTTGTTGCTTTGGGATCGTGAAGCAACAACTCTCATTGGGAAGTCTGCGAACGATTTAATTAAAATTTCAATTGAGGTATACTTTATTTATTTTATACTTTGGCATTTGTGTCGTCATGTTTCTAGAATATGCTTAAATTGTTCAACTACATCATGTGTAAATGTGAAGGTTACCTCCGTCATTTTCTGTGATAGATTGGCGATTTCAGCACTATAAGATTTTGTTTTTTCATTGATTGCTTCAACTGTAGCTTTCTCCCTTGCAAACCATATGGCATTTTCCTCCTCCTTCAACAGAAGCATCTTCACTAAAGACTTAGGCATGTTGTAGGTTGCAAGCATTCAGAACTGTGCACGAATCGCATGCCCAGCCTTCTACTGCACCCAGAGCTGATAAAATAGGCCTTCTAAGGCTGCAATATATAAGAACTGAAAGCCAAAGGATTAAAAGGATCTTAAATCAAAATATGAATGAGATGTCCACTTGTGTGCATGCTACTGCTCAATTATGCTGATTTAACTATCTTGACCGCTGAAACTAATAAAAATAAAGATGCAGTTGCTTCGACGTCTTAAATATCTCCATTCTGGAAATATTCTTCATCGTGACTTGAAACCTGGCAACGAGCAGTTGCAAGGACCAGAGATCCTTATAAATCACTCCCTTTTAACTTCTTAATAGTACAAAGTGCCAGATCTATTTTCCTTTAAATCCTCCATAACAGAAGAAGTGACAACTTCTGAAAGAAACAGAGTCTTCATAAGGATATGTAGTAAACAATTCAATCTGTAGTTTGATTACTATCCTCTTTTGATAAGTTAGAATAAGTTATAGAAAAATAGGTGACGTAGGCCGCTTGAATGCAAATGGACGTTGCAAAGAATACATATACACCATCTACCTTTAGTTTAGTAGGCATGAAAAATGAACTTTTAACTCTATTGTATATTTTCTTATTTTTTATTTCATTGTATTCTATCATTTATGAGTAATATTTTGGTCTTAGGATTCTGCTGATGTTGATGAGTGTTCTTATCCGATGGAGTTGTATGAGTCGAGGAATTTGTTTAAGTAGTACTTCGAGCTACACTATTTCATGACAAAAACTTATCTTTTGCATTGCATTCAGTGGACTAGCTTTTGATTTTTAGGACAACCTCTCTAGCAACTTGGAAATTTTTTTGAGTACATTACTTAAGATCCAAATAAAAATGCAATCCAAAAAAAAAAGAAAATGATGTGATTTCCTTTGTTTATGCCTTTCATTGTCCATCATGTTTATGTCGAAAAAAGCATTGTAAGTTTCGGTTTATTTTGTCCTTAATCAAGTTTGTTGCTTTCTACAAGTTGAAGAGTATTCCTTGCTAAAATAAGTTTAGTTAAAATAAACCGCGCATCGCGCGGGTCCTAACTACAATTTTATATAAATAACTATCATATTCCAGCTTCATACAAGTACGTTATTTCTTAGATTTGAAACGGAAGGAATGTGATAAATTTAAACACATTAGATAGCGTATAAATTATAAAACGAGAACTTATTTGTTTTTTGTGAAGCGGAAGCAAAATCTGAAACGAATCGCGGCTGAAATGTCTAATTTGGAAAAAGAGAGCATGGAAAAATACTATACTGCTAAGAGTATATTTAGAAGTACACCGTATGTGTACTTGTATAGGGATAGCTAGGGTTACAATTGTTATTTAATGTGTATTGCTGTAAAATCAATAAAACAATAAACATTCTGAAGAAAAAAAATATATAGAAAGTTATAAAGTTTCTGAAAAAACATAAACAGAAAGTTAGTAGAACCGAAACGTCAAAATAAATTCTGGAAACAGTATAGGAATAAATCGGGCCCACTGAATACAGTGTGTCCTTGAGGTAATTATTCCCCCTCAAGTACTCGAGATTATGGAATATATCCTCCCAGGATAGAACAATTTAACTCACCGGTGTATTGGTATCAAAAACTCCGGTGAACGGCGAACCACTCAATGGTCGTAAAACCCATTTGAATATATTGTGCAGAAGAAGAAGAAGAAGATTATCAGAAAATTTAGTAAGTAAAAATTTTGGGTTTGAAGGAATATTTATAGCCCATTTGGCAATGTTTCTCAAAAGATTTGCAAACCTTTAAGAACAGCCATAACTGTTGGAACAGGTGGGGAAAAAACAAACGGATTTACAATAATTCAGAAAAGAAAATGGACCGGACCGGATCGCGGGTCATGGGTTATTTCGGATTGAATTTTCGTTAATTAATTTAATTAATTAACTGAATCAATCAATCTTTGACCAAATTCGAATTCGAATTCGAAGCCGAAGTCGAGTCGAGCCGAGCGAGCGATGATGATGACGGCGCGAGGCCTGCCTTCTTTTTAACTCTTTAATAGCTAAAAGATGAGCTTTTCTATATATACACAAAGATTTCTTTCCTTCTACTAATGAGGAACAAAATGCATTAGCAAAGTAAAATAATTCAAATTTCACTTCCCTCCATTTCTTTTTCCACCATTTTCCATTCACACCTCTTTTGTTATTAATAAATAATAACAAAACCCAACATTAATTACCCCGCTATACTTGGTTATTCGATAGCTGATATACCCTGGACGATCTCATCCCAGAAAAGTGGCATGCACTCAATAGGTTTTCCTTTGAACTTTCCGAATCGAACTTATATCAGATATTCTCGGTCAATCGGCAGATTTGATATCTTTGAACCGTTGAACTTTGTTGTATACCTAGACAAAATAAGTCACACAATCAATCCTTAAATATCTATGGTTCTCACGGTTGTGTTCGTTTCAGCCATGAACCCCGCCTGATTTCATGAGTGCTTAGAGAATGAGACTTTACTTTCACTCCCCTTGAAGCGGCTTACACTTCACACTCATAGGTGAATCCTAAACGTGTAACCCTAAAGATCCACTATCTACTCATATCCTGCCAGACTTAGCAAATCATTAAAAAGCTTTAAGCTTTATTGACTCATAAAAAAACCTTAATGCTTTACCTTATTTTTGTAACATTGTCTTCATGACGAGAATAGATTGAGTTATTTGATAATGTTGAACCTTCATTTATAAATTTGTTTGATCTCTTTGAACCTATCTCTTAGGATCTCCAGTCTGCTAGGTAGAGTTACCGCCATGATGACTTGCCTAGGCCTTAATCCCATTTTGTTTGATGATCTTTGAACTGCCTCTTTAGATAGGCCTTTTGTAAGTGGACCCGATACGTTATCTCTTAACTTTTACGTAGTCAATTGTGACAACACCACTAGAGAGTAGTTGTCTAGCGGTATTATATCTCCGTCGTATATGATGAAATTTTTTTATACGTAATGCTCCCGTCCCTATCTATTGCCGCTTGACTATCACAATGTATACAAATAGGTGCCAAAGGTTTTGGCCAAAATGAAATATCTTCCAAAAAATCACGGAGTCATTCAGCTTCTTCACCAGCCTTATCTAAAGCTATGAATTCATATTTCATTGTAGGACGGGCGATGTACGTTTGTTTGGATGATTTTCATGACACTGCTCCACCCCCAATTGTGAAAATATATTCATTCGTGTATTTAACTTCAGATGATTCGATGATCCAATTTGTATCACTATATCGCATGATCATGAAGGGATATTTGTTATAATGGAAAGCATAATTTTATGTTTCAGATACCCCAAAACTATTTCATTGCCATTTAATGTATTTTATTAGGATTACTTGTAAACCGACTCAGTTTGCTAATGGCACATGCTATATCTGGTCGCGTACAAGTCATGATATACATCAAAATTTCCAATACTCTTTCATAGTCGAGTTGTGAGTCACTTTCACCTTCATTCTTTTGAAGTGCATAACTCACGTCAATTGGAGTCTTGGCAATTTTGAAATTCAAATACAACTTGTCAAGTACCTTTGCAATATAGTGAGACTGTGAGAATGCTAGACCTTGTGGAGTCTTGTGAATTCTGATTCCTAAGTTCAAATCAGCAATTCCTAAGTTTTTCATGTTGAATTTGCTAACCAACTTGCACTTTTATATCTGCCATACTTTTACTCATTATCAACATGCCATCAACATATAAAAAAATAACGACTTCGTGACCTGAAATATTTTTAATGTAAATACATTCGTCCCACTCGTTGATTTTAAATCCATTTGCCAATATATTTGGTCAAATTTTGCATGCCATTAATTGTGTTGTTGTTTAAGTCCATCAAGTGACTTAACAAGTTTGCACACTTTTTTTCTTTACCGGGAACCACAAAACCCTCAGGTTGTTCAATGTAAATTTCTTCCTCCAATTATCCATTTAAGATAGCTGTTTTAACATCCAGATGAATTTCAAGACCATACACGACCGCTACTACCACTAACATCCTAATATATATTATCCTTGTTACTGGCAAATAAGTGTCAATGTAATCAAGGCCTTCTTTTTGTATATAACCTTTGACAACAAGTTTTTTCTTATATTTGTCAATAGTGCCATCAACTTAGTTTTTTCATTTAAAGATCCATTTCGTACCTAAAAGCTTATTTTCCCGAGGAAGATCAACCAATTTCCATGTATGGTTATCCAAAATTGATGGAATCTCACTACTGACTGCCTATTTCCAAAACACTGAAACAAAAAAACGACATAGCTGCTTTAAAAGTTTGAGGCTCATTTTAAGCATAAATATCACAAAATCTATTCCAAAGGAAGTAGATGTTCTTTGACGTTTACTACGACTTGGATCTTCTATACTTGGAGTATTTTCTTTTAGTTCTTTCCAAGGTCATTTAGGTCTTTCACTTAACGACTCGCATTTAGTTTTATACGCATAGATGATTTCAAAGAATTCAACATTATCTGATTACATTATCGTATTAACATGAATCTTGGGATTATCCGATTTATGAACCAAAAATCGACATGCTTTAATATTTGTGAAAAATGCAATCTACTGTTTTTGGTCCGATTTTAACCCTTTTAGGCAAAGGAACTTCTACCTTTGCTAGACACCCCCACACTTTGAAATATTTCAAGTTGGGTTTTCTTTCTTTTTATTTTTCATATGGAATAGATTGTGTTTTGCTGTGGAATACTCTGTTGAGTATTCAGTTAGCCGTAAGGATAGCTTCCCCCCTACAAACTCTGCAGTAATCCGAAAATTATTAATAAAGAATTCATCATTTCTTTTAATGTCCGATTTTTCCTTTCTACAATTATGTTGGATTGAGTTGTGTAAGGTGCAGTAGTTTGATGGATAATTCCATATTCCGAACATATTTCTACAAATGGAGATTCATATTCTCCACCTCGATCACTTCTAATCATTTTGATCTTTTTATTCAATTGAGTTTCTACTTCATTCTTGTATTGCTTAAATGCTTCAATTGCTTCATCATTACTATTAAGAAAATAAACATAGCAATATCGAGTGCATTCGTCAATAAAAGTAATAAATACTTTTTCCCACCTCGAGATGGTGTCGACTTCATATCGCAAATATCAGTATGAATTAAGTCTAAAGGATTTAAATTTCTTTCAACAGACTTTCAATAAAACAATAATCTTTCTGAAAAATAGAAATAGAAATTTAGTAAAACTAGAACGTCAAAATAAATTCTGAAAATAATATAAGAATAACCGAGCTCACGGAATACACAATGTGGCCTTAAGAAAATTATTCCCCTTAAGTACTAAGGTGTTAGAATATTATCCTCCCAGGATAGAACTATTTAAATCATCAACGTATGATACCAAAAACATTTGTGTACGGCGAACCACTCAATGGTCGTAAAACACACTGGAAAATATTGTGCAGAAGAAGAAGAAGATAATCAAAAAATATAGTAAGTAAGAATTCTGGGATTCAAGGCATATTTATAGCCCATTCGGCATTGTTTCTAAAAAGGTTTGCAACCCTTCAGAACAAGTTATTGGAACAGGTGGGAAGAAATATTGCGTGAAAACAGTAAATGGATTTAAAATAACCCGAGAAAGAAAACGGACCGCACCGGTCGCGGGTCATGGATTATTTCGGATTGAATTTTCGTTAATTAATAAAATTAATTAATTAAATAATTGAAAGAAATTTTATCCAAAATGATTAATCAATCTTTGTTTAAATTTTAAGAGCTGAAAGATGAGCTTCTCTCTATATATATACACAAAGATTTTCTTTCCTTCTACCAACGAGGGACAAAATGCATTAGTAAAGTAAATTAATTCAAAATTTCACTTTCTTCCATTGCTTTTCCTCCCATTTTCCATTCATGTCTCTTTTGTTATTAATAACAAAACCCAACAACAATAATTACTAAAATTACTGGTTTTTGCCCCAGTGGGCGTAAGAGCACCCTTATGGGTGAACTCTATTTCCTTCCTAAATTAAATTTTTTTCTTCCCTTTTCTTTTCATAAAGAGCGATATTATTGTCACTATTTCTTCAAAGAAGCACCTACTTGACAAGAGGAAAAGAAAAAAAGGAAGAAAGAAAACTCAAACATAATGACGTTATTATTCATTAATTGGCCAAAATGTACACAAAGTTGGTAAAATTTTCATATTTTAATGAAATTCAATTTAGAGTAACGAAAATTCAACTACAATCATTTCGTCGAAACTTAATCGTCAAATGAAAATTGTGCATATTTTTGGAAACTTCCACCCATGTTGAGATGAAGTAAAAGAAACGAAAAAAAAGATTATCATTAAAATCGTCAAACTTTACAATGATAGTAGAGGATAGCGTAAAGCAAATCTCCTTGTCTTCAAGACACTATATCTCCTAGGAAAATCACCTATTGATTCTTTCTAATTCTTCACCAGCCTAACCCTACCACAGGCAGCAACAAAAATTTACTGCACTCATTATTTACACCAAACTATATATATATATTATATAATTATTTTATAAATTTTAACTGTGAAAATTAAATAATTTAATTTATGGTAAATACCAAATGCAATTTTTTAATTTAATGTAAATACCAAATGCAGTTTTTCCCCTATGTATAAAGCAGAAAAGAGAAAAAATAAAAGAAGAGTAATGAAAAGGACTAGAGATGGTCCCAAAGTACCAAATCTCTAATTCCAAAGAAGGATTTGGTCATAAAAACAAATGATTCTTTTGATTTTGGTTGGGGAGTTTTTCAAATCGAAAGATTCTTGCCGGATATTGTGGGTCAGCTGTCTTTTTCTTAGAAAAGAAAAAAAAAAAGCACTATGCCCGGGCAATTCTCCTAGATAAAAAAATTTAGTCGCAGTCAAAATTTACATTATTATATCATAATAAATCAAATAATAAAATCCAATATATAAATGTATACGGTAAAAGCGGGCATACCCGATTTTACTTATTTGATCGAGATCACAGAATTGCATCAAAGGTCAGCTTCATAGTGGATTAGATCAGAGTACGAAGACAAGATATCGAGTTCGAGAATCGAGGTGCTTGCCGAGATCGAGGCCAGTAATGATCGAGACCAAATACAACAGACTTCGAGCAAAGCACAATAACGGAAAAGCGAGATATCCATAACCGGTCGAATCACGACGGAAATCCCGAAACAGATCAAAATCAAGGGCGATTGTTTAGGCTAATTATGAGATTTACTTCCGTAATTAGAATTGGACCATAAATAGAATTCATAGAGAGTTCTACATATTTTGTGAAAGCTTTATATTCACGCATATCAAAGCAACACAATATTCTATCTTTAATTCAAACTCCCTTGTTCATCAGGTTGTTGCATTTTGAATGTTCTTGCACAACTAGCTCGAGGGTATTCAAGCTCGAGGGATAAATTCTGTTCAAGAATCCTTTTCAAGTCTTCTCCAGGTAGATTGACTCGACAAATAAAGCACTGAATTGGCGAACTATTTCAGAATATAGAAATGCCGAAAACAAAGAAGATTTTAAATGTTATCTAATTTTTAAGGATAAATAGTTTGGCATCTACCGTGGGACTAAAGATAATAGTGATTGATTGCCTGGTATAAATTCTCATAACACACACACTACTTTACGTTTATTCTTGTGAGTGTTTTTGATTTCGGGGTCAACATGTCTAACTCGCAAGCAGTGCCCACTCGCGCCGATGACGACTTCGGTTTCCATGGAGAAAACGGTAATGTAGCCGCCCTAGGGATCGAAGTGCCTCAAGCTGGCCACGAGGGAATATCAATCGCAGACCCCGTTGATGTTTGTTCGCACGTCGCCCTAAATGAAAATCTAGGAGTCGGCCTTGGAAATAGTGTCCGCAGAGATGCCCGAGCAGCCGATCAGAACGCACAGACCGATGGCGAAGGCTGAATTAGCCTTCGCATGATTTTCGAAATGTTACGCACTCAACAAGCTGCAATAACGCAACTCCAAAATCATAATCGAGAACCAAGCAGAATTGAGCTCGATACATCACAAAAAGTTCTTCACGGAATCTAACCTGTACCAGAGAAATCGTATGCTAATGAATCGGGGACTGATCCTGCCATTATTGTCACGCTAATGTAACATATTTTTCTTATCATACTTTCACTGGTAAATGACCAAAAGGCCCGTTATGAGATAATAAGAATAAAACATAAGGAAATACTAGACATTAGATGACCCAACATGATATAGGAACTTATACATGCCATAAGACTAACATAATTATTCGTAAACTTAAAACATAGGTCGACAAGGCTATACAAGTATCTATATACCTGGGATCTATCTACAAGCCTCTAAGAGTATATAAACATCATAAAGGTTGGGATAGGGCCTGCCACACTAGTCAATACATGTCCAAATCACACTGATAAAATAGGCAACTTTGGAGGAAGTGGAGTGCACCAACACCTTTCGCTGAGCTGAGCCTACTAGGAGAATTGTCAACCTGTCTTTCAGGACCTGCGGGCATCAAACGCAGCTACCCTGCCAAAAGGAACATCAATATAAATAATGTACCGAGTATGTAAGGAAAAATTAGTATGTAAAAGACATGAAAAAAATATGGAATTAGTACTCAATCGGTAAGTCTGAGTAGCTCTATGATCATAAAATATTTATAATGTCATGCATGTGCATGTAAATGTCATATCATGTATAAGTATATGCGTACATATTATCATCAAGCCTCTGAGGTCATCCCATCATATCATCTCGGCATCTGTGGGAAAAATCATCAACGTATTCCAACGGATTAGGTAGTGGTGCGTATATAATGCCATAACCTTTTTCCATGCCCCATATACATATATTATACGCGTATATAACGCCATCTGGTCATGGGTCAATATAATACATATGAATGCAATTCATAATGAAGTAAGTCAGTAAGATCTCTCAAAATATCATGAGACCTATGAACAGACAATATGATATTAAGACATGTGGAAAATCAAGAACATAGACAACCCTAGTACTTCTAAGAATAGAATCATTTGAGAAGCTTACGTGCTTGCTCGTTTTGTTGTATCATATGGATCATGCCAAAAGGAAAGAAGGGATAGCCTTAACATACCTGTATGATATCTTACTTATTACTTAACCAAGCTCGACATAACATCTTGCATCTACAACAAGTGAAATGATATTGTCGTTAATATATAATATCGTACCATCGTATTTGGCTAGTCGTATGGCTTACCGAAAATCGGGAAGAACCTCCCCTATTTTTAATACATCCCAAAGACCACTAAAGTTCATCAATATCCCAACAACAACAACTATAACCAATAATAGCAATAACAATAATGTTATCTAATATGAGTTTCTTCGATTATCTTAACAATCATATTGAGCGGCAAGCTCGTTTTCACTAATAAAAAGATATGAATTGAATCCAAATCTTATTTCATAAATTAGTTTCGAACCTTCAGAACATTATATTTCTATATACCATATTATTTCTAGTTTAAAACATCCATAAAATGCCTTCCAAAACAGCCCAATACATCTAGCACCTTAATGTTTATCGTCAATAACATGTTTTTCATCTTTTCGTCTTCAATCAACTTAATTAAAACCTAGAAAAGCTTAACAACAGAAGACAACAACATTATAAAGTTATTTCACAATTTCCAGCCACCACAAACCATATATTTAGCCACAAAATAGCACAACCAAAGAGACAACCATGTCTCATGTTCTTTCAAGTGCCATCTTATGGGTTTTCACTCAAATAACACAACCATCACAAGACTAGCCTTAGGCACAATTAAGAAGATGTTATATATACCTTGTAAACCATCAACAACTCGAAACCTATCTCAACTTAGATCACAATATCCCTCAATCACATGAGAACATCATAGAAGCATTCTCTTGTAGTCTTTAACACCTTTGATGATGATTTGAGTTGATTTCTTTTAGTTTGGTTGTTGGGATCTTGGACCAGATCTTAGAGAGCATTGCGAGTGTTTTGGTGTAAGTTTTATGTGTATAATGATGAGATATACAAGGGATAAGATAACATATAATCCCACCACCTCCATTCTCCAAGTAGGTGGCTAAGCTGCATGCTTGGCAGTTTGAGTGGTGCAACTTCGGACGCTTGTATCTCTCCAATCTGATATCATATTGACAAAAGGTTTACAGAGTTGGAAACTAGACACTTACGACTTTAATTCCATATAAATATCTGCACGACCCCAAACCTGGTCGTGATGGCGCCCAGCACATTGCTAGGCAAGCCCGACCAATCATACTCACATTCCGAGCAACGAGCTTACATTCTTTATTCAAAATTATTAACGATGAAGAGAAATCTGAAATTTTAGCAATTATATAGAAAACAACCCAAAACAACCAGTACAGAACAACCTCCCACAGATCTGGGGCTCACGAGTCAAGAGCCTCTACTAGAATAGCATAATAATAGTGAAATATATCATAATCCGAGTACACAAAAATATCAAAATACAGAAATAATGGAGGAGTCGGGTCCTGCGGACACCAGGCAGCTACCTCGACAAACTCCGAATAATACTCTGAAAAGCCGCTAAAAGCTCAACTCTGCCCTGAGGTACCTGGATCTGCACACATGGTGCAGGGAGTAAAGTGAGTACTGCCCAACTCAGCGGTAATAGACATGTATAATGATATTGAAGGCAAGAAATTCCAATATATTACACGGTAAAGCTACAACAGTGTTTCTACTCATTTAGCAGTGTAAATCTCAAGAAAGCAATAACAGATAGAGCATATAAGTATAAATGCATGAATGCAATACAAATGCACATGAACGATGCAGCGCGCAGCCCGATCCATTGGGTACCCGTGCTCACTGTGGGGGTTCAGACTCCAGAGGGGCTCCTACAGTCCAAGCGCAATATCATAGTAACATATGCTGCGGCGTGCAGCCCGATCCACTATCAGTCCAGCTATATGCATGTAAGCCACACAGGCACAAATAACTTAACATTTTTAGTTTCGTTTATCAATTATTATAACAGTAGGTGTTCAAGATCTTAAAATTTGTCAATCATATCTAAACAGTGTTTAGCTCAGGACTGATATCATGAAACACATGCTGTAAATTATAGAAACAGTGATAACAATCCTCACTTGATCCAACTAACCCACACACACCCCAAATATATCCATAACTGTCCAAATAGGATGTTCACCAATCAATTGCTAGTCCAAACGCAGTATGAACATCACTCGGGATGGACTAAGCCATAGTCCCTAATAACAAATGACCCCGCACTTGTCATAGAGTACATGTCCCGCCTCAATATAGCATCACAGTGTGATATATCAGGGTTTCAAACCCTCGGGACATCATCCACATCTATTACTCAGCTCAAATCGTCCACAAGACTAGTCCACTATGCCTTTTCCTCTCGAATCAACCTCCCTGCCAGATCTGATCAAAACCAATATGAATACATCAAAATAGTCTAATGGAACATAACCCAATTGAAATAACTCGAAAAACACCCAAAAACACGAAGTTGGCAAAACCCGAGCTCCGGTCCCACTTCTAAAAAAATTACGAAATTGACATTTTCGAAATCCTCGTCTCACCACAATTCCATACATATAAAGTTTATCAAAATTTGAGTCCAACAGCCCCGTCAAATTCCAAATTTCTCTTAGGCTTCAAGCAAAAACCTTCATTTTTACCCTTTGATTCCTTTAATTTTCAGTGATTAATTCATGTTTTTACTCTATAATATCATAATCCAAGTCCAAATATCCATACCTGATGATTCTCCTTTGAAGTATCTCAAAATCGCCCAAAAATCACCTTAGTTCGCACCCCAAAATGATTTTACACTTTTGAAATTCGAATACACTGATTTCATTAAACCCTCTGACATTTTTGCTTCTGCGGTCCTGCTACCGCTTCTGCGGATTCCATACCGCTTTTGCGGTTTCACTTAACCAAGCCACTTTTTACCAGACCGCTTTTGCCGTCAAGATCCGCTTCTGCGGAGACCGCTCCTGCGGAACTAAGTCCACTTCTACGGAAATTTACCCCATGCCATAATGGCTGCTTCTGCAATCACATAGCTGCATCTGCGGGACCTCTTAAGCGGCTCATCCACCGCAGATGCGAAAACAACAGAACACTTCCTACTGCAATTCCAAGCATCCAAACTCCCGAGTCATCATCAGAAACCATCCCGAGGCCCCCGGACCCCAACCAAAAACACCAACCCACTCCAAAATATCATACGAACTTGTTTCAATCATAAAAACACGTCCTTTAATACAAAAATCATAAAATTATCATGGATTCAAGCCTAATTTTTCTAAAAACTTCCGAAACTCATATTCGATCAAAAACCCGACCAAATGACGTCCGAATGACCTAAAAATTTGAAGACATATCCAAAATTACCTAACAAAGCTACATCTACTCTCAAAATTCCATTCTGAATTCCGGATCAAAATCTCACCTATCAACCGGATTTTGCCAAAATTCCAACTTAGCCAATTCAAGTCTATTTCTACATCGAACCTCCAAATTCAATTTCGATTGCTCCCCTAAGTCACAAATCACCTCCCGAAGCTAACCGAACCACCAGAATCCACATCCGAGCCATATAACCACATAGTCAACTTTAGGTTGACATTTCTGAAACAAGCTTCATTCTAAAAGGCTATATGCCTTATTTTCAACCAGATTCAACCCAAAATCACCCGATCTGAAATAAACTCCCTTCTAAGAGGTTATATGCCTTATTTTCAACCAGAACCAATTCAATTACACCTAATAAACTCTAATACTGATATAGAAATATGAAGAAACACAATAAGGGGGAAATGGGCCGTTAACTCATGTGACGATGGGCCGGGTCATCACATATCTCCATTTAACTCTCAATATATTGGGAGAGAACTGTGTTGAAACCTGGCCTATTAAACTGCCAGTTTCTCCGAAGTGTTGCAACGTGACTTGGCGAGCCTAATTTATAAATTCATATTTCTCTACCCGATATTGTATGAATAAATGGTTTGGAGTATTGTAAACTAGGTTCTACAACCTCATTTTGGTATATAATATGTCCCAAAAAGACTTCATATAACACGTAGAATGTATTGCTCAAAACGCTTCATTGCAAGGCAAATCCTTAGTCGGTTTTTTCGCAACTTAAATCCGATTTTTTTTCAAATTTTATATTTCATATCCAAACATTATATATAGTAATATTATGACTTTAAACTCATTTAAATAATGATTAACAAGTCTCATATTCATCTTAACTTACTTAAGACTTTACTAAACCTTTCCTATCCTTGTAGAAGGATTTCGTTTTTTTTTGTTGAGTTTACATTAGATAATCCTGTAATGACAGTTACGTCCAAATACGAAGTATAACAACATTAAATCAATTTATGTACTTTCAAATAAGATATTATTTCCGAGCTTACATCAATTAACTTACGGCATACTTTCACGTACAAAAATATGGGGTGTAATATCATTGCCCCTTTGGAACATTCGTCCTCGAATGTTGACTGATGTGCTTATCAGTCACATAACCTATAGCTCTCTTGAATACTTTAATATTTTCCTTACCATCTGTGAAATCATTCTATGAATAAATTCAAAAACCAGGGCATTTTCCCCTTTAAGCCGCTTCTCACATCACGACTTGTGATCGAAATTCTTCCAATCTCGTAACTTTGACTACCTATTGTGATGCAGCATGTATGACTTTGTCCTTTTATGTGCGGATCTTCTCTCTCTTTTGTTTTCTTCATCTTTTTTACAATCTCTTTGCCTCACTTTATGAACATATACTGAACTATCACAAGATATCCCTTGGAGCATATATAGGTGTACTGAAGTTCTTTCCTTGGTACTTTGCCGAACTTACAACTATTGTTATATTTTGTTTTCTAGACTTGGTTATCCGTCCTTATGGATTTAGTGAATCTAAGGAGGTCATACCGTACTATAGTACTTACTTAACTTTATTATTACTAGGGTGTGCCATATAACTCTTGATTACTCTCTCACTGCTTATCCCATAACCTGCTGGCGCAACCCTGCTTCATTAGGAACACATAATCGACCCTAATATCTGAGGACTCCATCTCCTGTAATCTCAAATGGTGTCTTCTCCTTTTGAGGGGTTGTCTGAGTTCTCCTCCTTTCTTCTGCATACATTTAACTTCAAAAAAGCAACAAGAAGTGTGATTTGCTACCGAACTTTGTTATGAAATATTAGGGTTTGAAGTATTACTACACCAGTGTGTTGTTCTTCATATTTTTAGTAATGCATCCATGTACTAGAAAAACTAAGGCCTAATTTGTTTGCACTTAATAGATGTATGAATCTTAATCATTCAGATCTTAGATATTAAGTGTACTTGTTTTTAAAGTCTGAATCTTAAATTATTTAAATTTTAATCATTAAGTGTGTTTATTTTTTTACCTTACAACCGCTTAATGGATCTGAATATGCGTGTATGATTAATATGCTATCACAAATTCATTATTAATTGCCGCCACCGCCTACCATTATCAACTACCACTATGCCGCCACCACCACCATACTCAGCCACCGCCGGCACCGCCACCGCCACCACCACCACGCCACCATCATCCTCAATCATAGCTTCCACCATTATCGACCATTACCATCCACCATCCCACCACTCCGACCACCATCATTGTCACTCACATTCAACATTTATCCACCTCAACTACCACAACCAACCACCTCATCACCATTAACAACCGCAGTCGGCACCGCCTATCATTATAACCTACCACCACCTTCCTCAATCACAAACCACCACTCGCCATTCTTAACTATCACTACCTACCACCACAATCATCAATCATATACCAATCACTACTAGCTACTAGCATGAACCACCATCATCAACCAAAACTACCACAAACCACCGCTTTTAGTCGGCATTCACTCATTAACCATCACTACCAACAACTTTCATATTTTAAAACTATATATTTTATTGATAGAATATTAGATTTTTTTCAAATAAAGATAAATTTTATGCATTCAGATGTTAAAAATCAAACAGTCTTAATTTTTGGTATTCAGATCTTAATACACATCTTAATATATCCGGATGTGTATTCAGATTCAGATGACTTAATCTTAATACACATCTTGATATTCAGATATGTATTCAGATTCAGACGTCTTAATCTTAAAAAAAACAAATGAGGCCTTAAGGAAACACTATAAATTCAGTGGACGTGGATTAACTTCTATTTCGTTTATATTTTTGCTTATATGTTATTTTATTTTCTCCAGAATTATTTTACAAACACAGTATAATAACAAGTTTAAGGAATTTAATTTTTTTTTTTGTATTTGTGTTACATTCACTGTTGTGGAGATAAAAACCTTTATGGGTTTTTACTCCGTTGGAGATTAAAATCTACATAACGTTTATTTGTGCCATTCTTTTACAGAAATGACTAATGGTAATGGGAACCATGTTGTTCCAATGGTGACTGCTAATACATCAACAAGTTGAACACCGGTGTCGGCACCGGTGGAGAAACCCCAAAAAGTTTTCAAGTTAGATTTCAAGTGGTAGCAGTAGAAGATGTTGTTCTAGTTGACTACTTTAAGTCTGGAGAAGTTCATCAAGGAAGATGAAACTCCAGAGAATGAACGATTTGTTGTCATTGAGGCGTGGAAGCATTCTTCCTTTCTGTGCAAGAATTATGCTATTAGCAGACTGGAGGACAATCTGTATAACGTCTACAATGGTGTGGAGACGTCAAAAGAATTGTGGACTGCGCTTGGAAAGAAATACAAAACTAAAGATGTCGGGTTGAAGATATTCGTTGCACCTAAGTATTTGGACTATAAAATGGTAGATAATAAGTATGTTATTACCCAAGTCCAGGAATTGCAAGTGGTTATTCACGATCTCCTTGCTGAAGGTACAAGCCGAATTAATATTGTTGTTGAAAGTAGTAATTTTAGTAGTTTTACTAACAGAATTTTCATTGAAGGTCTTGCCATCAATGAAGCATTCCAAGTAGCAGCGATGATTGAGAAGTTGCCTTATTTGTGGAAGAACTTCAAACACTACTTGAAATACAAATGCAAGGAAATGTCACTTAATGATCTCATTGTTTGGTTGAGAATCGAAGAGGACATCAAAGCTGTGGAAAAGAGAGGTCGTGGAAACTCAACAATAATTGGGGTAAATATTGTTGAGGATACTCCTCAAAATAAGAGAAAGAGGAAGCAGGCTTCTGGACCGAAAAGAAACCCAAGTAAGAAGCGGTTCAATGGAAATTGCTACAACTGGGGGAAAGCTAGACACAAATCTACATATTGTCATGCTCTGAAGAAAGACAAGAAGAAGGGTCAAGCAAACATGGTTGAAAAGCACAAAGATGTTAATGACTTGTGTGCTATGCTTTCTGAATGCAACCTATTGGAAAATCCTAATGAGTGGTGGATTGATTCTGGAGCTACTCGTCATGTTTGCGCAGTTAGGAAAAAGTTTGCTACATATGTTCCTATTGGACCAGAAGAGACGCTTTCTGTGGGAAATAATGCAACGACATTGAAGGATGTGAGAAAATATTTCTGAAAATGACTTTTGACAAGGTGGTGACTTGAACAACGTCCTTCATGTTCTCGAGATTAGGAAGAACTTAGTCTCTATTGGACTTCTTGTTAAGAATGATTTTAAATGTGTTTTTGTTTCCGATAAGGTTGTAATAAGTAAGAATGAAATGTTTGTAGGAAAGCTTACCTCACTGAGGGCCTTTTCAAGCTGAATGTAATGGTTGTTGAGAATAATAATAAAATTTCAGCTTCATCTTACTTACTTGAGCCAAATGAATTATGGCATATACGTTTGGGCCATGTCAATTATAAAACCATGCGAAAAATGATTAACTTGGAAGTATTGCTTATGTTTGCATGCGACAAATCAAAATGTCAAATATGTGTGGAATCTAAGTGTATTAAACATCTTTATAAATCAGTTGAAAGAAATTCATATCCATTAGACTTAATTCACATAGATATTTGCAACATGAAGTCAATACCATCTCGCGGTGAAAAGAAGTATTTCATAATTATTGACGATAGTACTCGATATTGCTATGTTTACTAACTTAATAATAAAGATGAAGCAATAGATGCATTCAAGCAATACAAAAATAAAGTTGAAACACAACTTAATAAGAAAATCAAAATGATAAGAAGTGATATGGGTAGTGAATATGAATCTCCTTTTGAAGAAATATGTTTATATATGGAATTATTCATCAAACAATGCTCCCTTACACTCCCCAATATAATAGAATTGCGGAAAGAAAGAATCGTTCATTAAAGGAGATGATGAACACATTGTTGTTAAGTTCTGGTTTGCCATAGAACTTATGCGGGCATCCATTCTTACGGCTAACCGGATACTTAATCGAGTAATCCTCTAGCAAAACATAATCCATTCCATATGAAAAATAAAAATGAAGGAAATCCAACCTGAATTATTTTACAGTATGGGGGTGTTTGGCAAAAGTGCAAGTTCCTAAACCCGAAAGGGTAAAACTAGGATTGAAAATTGTTGATTGTGTTTCATAGGATATACGACTAATAGTAAAGCATATGGATTTCTGGTTCATAAATCAGAAAATACTGACATTCATAATAATACAGTTATAGAATCAGATAATGGTGAGTTCTTTGAAAATATATATCCATATAAAAAGAAATGTGAGTCGATTGGTGAAAGATCTAAATGATCTCGGGAAGAAAAAAAAGTACATTTAATCAAGGGGGTCCTGTTAAGTTCTGGTTTGCCACAGAACTTTTGGGGGGAAGCCGTTTTTACGGATAATCGGATACTAAATCGAATACCCCGTAGGAAAACATAATTCATTCCACATGAAAACTGGAAAAGAAAGAAACACAAATTAAATTATTTTAAAGTGTGGGGGTGTTTGATAAGAGTGCAAGTTCCTAAACCCAAAATGATAAAAATAAGACCGAAAACCGTTGATTGTGTTTTCATAGGACATGCGACCAATAGTAAAACATATCGATTTCTGGTTCATAAATCAAAAAAATCCCTACATTCATAATGATACGGTTATAGAATCAGAAATGTTGCGTTCTTTGAAAATAAATGTTCGTATAAAAAGGAATGTGAGTCGATTGATGAAGGATCTAAATGACCTAGGGAAAAAACAAAAGAAAACACATTTAGTCATGAGGGTCCAAGACGTAGTAAACGTCAAAGAATGCCTACTTCATTTGGACCAGATTTTGTGACTTTCTTATTGAAAAATGAGCGTCGAACATTTAAAGAAGCCACGTTTTCTTCGGAATCATTGTTTTGAAAAGAGGCAGACAATAGTAAAATAGAATCAATATTGAACAACCATATATGGGAATTGGTTGATCTTCCTCCGTGCCGCTTGGCACATACACCAGTCAAATACGCTGTTTAAAACACTACCAAGACCCGGAATCCCACGGGTAACACAGACTAAAAGAGATCATACAATTGTAGTTCTATGTAAAAGGAGTATCTAACAACGGAATAAAGGAAAAACATCTACTAGCACTAGAATAGAAGGAAGGCCTCCGGATCCACGGACGTAGCGGATCATACCTCGAGGTCTCCCAAAATGCTGCTGAATCACCTGGTGTGAGCCTGCCCTGATGTACCTAGATGCTGCACAACAAAAGTGTGCAGAAGAGTAGCATGAGTACACCACGGCGGTACTCGGTAAGTGCCAAGCCTAACCTCGATGGAGTAGTGACGAGGAAGGTCGGGGCCCTGCGAGAAAAACAATAATATGATGGAAATAACAATAATAAGCGAGTTTAAATGATAAAAATCCCGAAATAGCAACAATAAAATGATTACGCAACCGTCTACAATTAGGCTAACAACAAGTAACCAACTCGATAAAACAAGTCCAGGACTCGTGGGAATTGAACCCACGGTCCCATTGACGGTACCCTGGGTCTCCGGAATTGAACCCGCGGCCCGTGTCTCAATAAATCTCGGGATCTCCGGGAATCGAACCCGCAGTCCACGTCTCAATAAATCTCGGGATCTCCGGGAATCGAACCCGCAGTCCATATCTCGATAACTCGGGATCTCCGGGAATCGAACCGTCTCAATAATATCTCAATAACTCGGGATCTCGGGAATCGAACCCGCGAGTCCACAACAATATCACTCGGGTCTCGCGGGAATCGAACCCGCGGCCACGGGATCTCGGGAATTGAACCCGCAGTCCACCGACACGACAATTAAAGAAAACGCACACGGAAAATATAATATGCTTAACTACAACTTCACGAGGACTAGTGCCAACAATTATCAAGAAGTTCAAGTAGGACAATTAGGCAATTAGACGGATAAATCCTACCTAATCATGCTTCCCTAACGAATACCAGGTAAATGTCACAATTTAATAAATTAAGAACAGGAATATCACGAATTGAACAAATCAAGTAAAGTGAGTTACAACAACCAGCGCATGTACACGCCCGTCACCTCGCGTACAAGGCATTTAAACTATCACATAATATCCTAGGGGTAAAGGTTCCCCCACACGAGGTTAGACAAGCCACTTACCTCGATTCCAGTACAAAACCGCTAAGAGACAACCCTCTTGCCGCGAATATCCGACTCCGAGTGACCCGAATCTAGTCAAACCAATTACACAGTATAAATAACATCGCAAGTAACTAACTACAATGATAAAATTACAGCTACGGCGCGAAAGTGGGTGAAATGACCAAAATACCCTTGAATCCATCGGCTCGGAATTGAAATATTTTTACGTTTTCAGAACCCTCGTACTCTCACGAGTCTAACCATATAAAAATCTCCCAAATCGGACCAAAAATGGCCCTTCAAATCCCAAATTTAATGTTTTTGCTCCAAGCCCTAATTTCTTACAATTTTGCTATGTTTTCATAAATTTCAAGGATGATTCTTCAATAAAATCATGTATTTAGTTCATATGACTTACCTCTAATCACTTCTTGTCAAAACCCCTTCAATTCTCGTCCAAAAGCTCTCAAGAATGACCAAAAATGGTGGAAAAATGGGTTTGGTTCGCGGATGAAATGTTTTAAAACTTTCTGTCCAGGTATTTTGTTCACTGCGATCGCGGGAAATGCTTCATGATCGCGGAGAACAAATTCTGGCCCAAAAATTACCCTTCGCGATCGCGGGAAATGCCTCGCGATCGCGGTGAACAACTTCCAGTTTATCCGGACAGGCTTCGGTAAAATGGTCATAACTCTTTACTCACAACTCCAAATGACGAATGGTTTGATGTTCTGGAAACTAGACACATAGGGCTATAACTTTCATTTGTTGATCATTTCCTGAATCCTTATACATTTCGAGATACAAGCTTCCAAATCCATTTATGTGTTTTAGATATCCTTCTCGGATAGCATAGAGTGTAACATACATAACTTTTGATACAAATTTCCAAATGTTGATTTCTTTATCTTTCTGAAAACTAGACACGATGAGCTACAATTTTCGTTTTTGAATCACCTCAAAATACCTTTTAGATAAAAAGATATGATCTTCCAAAGTAGGGCCTGCGCGACAGAATTTTCTTCTTCGCGATCGCGAAGCAATCAACGCGATCGCGGTTCATTAGCTTTTTTCTCAGATTTTGCTCACCGCGATCGCGACCAATACCCGGCGATCGCGTAGAGCACTGCTGTAGCCAAAAACCAGCAGTGAAAAATGGCCTAGAAATGGTCCGAAACCACCCCGAAACTCACCCGAGGCCCCGGGACCTCAACCAAAAACACCAACACTTCCTATAACCTTATTCAAACTTGTTCCAATCATCCAAACACGTCCATAAACACAAAAATTATCAATTTACAACGGATTCGAGCCTAAATTTCTTAAAACTTTCTGAATTTCACATTCGATCTAAAACCCGACCAAACGACGTCCGAATGACCTCTGAAAATTTGCGGACATATCCAAAATCACATAACGAAGCTACAGAAATTGTCGGAATTCCATTCCGACCCCGGATCAAAATCTCACCTATCGTTCGGATTCGCCAAAATTTCAAACTTCGGCATTTCAAGCCTAATTGAGCTACGAACCTCCAAAATACTTTCCGAACGTGCTCCCAACCCCAAAATCACCTAACGAAGCTAATGGAACCATCGGATTTCCGTTCCGAGGTCGTCTTAACACTGTTCCGGCTACGGGCCATTTTCTAACTTTAAAGCTCTCATTTAGGGACTAAGTGTCCCAAAATACTCCAAATTTCAGAACCGACTCTCCCGGCAAACCACAATAGCAGAAATGAACTTAGGGGAACAGTTAAATTAGGGATTGGGGCGTAATTTTCTAAAACGACCGGTCGGGTCGTTACATCTTCCCACACTTAAAGATTCGTTCGTCCTCGAACGAGCATAGAAAACATACCTGGAGTAGTGAAAAGATGAGGGTACTGGCTGCGCATATCCTGCTCGGTCTCCCAAGTCGCCTCCTCGACCGGCTGGCCCCGCCACTGAACCTTCACCGAAGCGATGTTCTTTGACCTTAGCTTTCTGACCTGCCTGTCTAGAATGGCTACTGGCTCCTCAACATAAGACAAATCCTTGTCTAGCTGAACAGATGTGAAATCCAACACATGCGACGGGTCACCATGGTATCTCCGGAGCATGGAGACATGAAATACGGGGTGAACTCCGGCTAGGCCGGGAGGTAAGGCCAACTCATAAGCAACCTCCCCAACACGCCTCAAAATCTCAAAAGGGCCAATAAACCTAGGACTCAGCTTTCCTTTCTTCCCAAACCTTCTAACGCCCTTCATGGGCGAGACTCGCAGTAGAACCCGCTCACCAACCATAAAGCCACATCGCGAACCTTCTTGTCCGCATAACTCTTCTGTCTAGACTGGGCTGCACGAAGTCTGTCCTGAATCACCTTGACCTTGTCCATAGCCTCCTGAACCATATCAGTACCTAGCAACCTGGCCTCGCCCGGCTCGAACCAACCCACGGGAGACCTGCACCTCCTACCATATAGGGCCTCATACGGTGCCATCCGAATACTAGACTGGTAGCTGTTGTTATAAGCAAACTCCGCCAGTGGCAAGAAGTGATCCCATGAACCTCCAAACTCAATCACGCACGCACGGAGCATATCCTCCAAAATCCGAATAGTGCGCTCGGACTGCCCATCAGTCTGGGGGTGAAATGCTGTGCTCAGCTCCACCCGAGTACCTAACTCCTGCTGTACAGCTCTCCAGAACCGTGAAGTGAACTGAGTGCCTCTATCTGAAATGATGGAAACTGGAATACCATGCAGCCGAACTATCTCCTTGATATAGATCTCCGCCAGTCGCTCCGATGAATAAGTAGTGCTCACCGATATAAAATGGGCGGACTTGGTCAGCCGATCCACAATAATCCAAATCGAATCAAACTTCCTAACAGTCTGGGGAAGCCCAAATAAAAAGTCCATGGTGATGCGCTCCCATTTCCACTCCGGAATCTCAATTTGTTGCATCAACCCACCCGGACGATGATGCTCACACTTCACCTGCTAGCAGTTGAGGCACCTAGAAACATAATCAACTATATCCCTCTTCATCTGCCTCCACCAGTAATGTTGTCTCAAGTCTTGATACATCTTCGCGGCACCTGGATGGATGGAATACCGCGAGCTGTGGGCCTCTGCTAGAATCAGCTCTCGAAGATCATCTACATTGGGCACACAGATACGCCCCTGCATCCTCATAACTCCATCATCCCCAATGGTAACATCTCGAGCATCACCACGCCGAACTCTATCCCGAAGGACAAGCAAATGAGGGTCGTCGAACTGACGCTCCCTGATGTGGTCAAATAGAGAAGACCGAGAAACCACACATGCCAGAATCCGGCTGGGCTCCGAAAGATCCAATCTAACAAACTGCCTGGCTAAAGCCTGAACATCCATCGCCATAGGCCTCTCTGAAGTTGGTAGATACGCCAAACTTCCCAAACTCTCTGCCCGACGACTCAAGGCATCGGCAACCATATTAGCCTTGCCCGGATGATAGAGAATAGTAATATCATAGTCCTTCAGTAGCTCCAACCATCTCCTCTGACGCATATTCAGGTCCTTCTGCTTAAGCAAGTGCTGCAAGCTCCGGTGATCAGTGTAGATCTCACAAAGAACCCCATATAAGTAATGACGCCAAATCTTCAAGGCGTGAACAATGGCAACTAGCTCCAAATCATGAACATGGTAATTCTTCTCATGCACCTTCAACTGTCTCGACGCGTAGGCAATCACCCTATCGTCCTGCATCAATACCGCGCCGAGTCCAACTCGTGAGGCATCGCAATATACAGTATAGGACCCTGTACCTATAGGCAACATCAATATAGGGGCCGAAGTCAAAGCTGTCAAAAGGGCCAATAAACCTAGGACTCAACTTCCCTTTCTTCCCAAACCTCATAACACCCTTCATGGGCGAGACTCAAAGCAGAACTTCTCTACGAAACGACAGTAATAGCCCGCCAAACCAAGGAAACTGCGAATCTCAGTAGCGGAGGAGGGTTTGGGCCAACTCCGCACGGCCTCCACCTTCCTCGGATCTACTCGAATACCATCACTCGACACCACGTGGCCCAAAAATGCCACCGAACTCAACCAGAATTCACATTTAGAGAACTTGGCATAAAGCTGCTTCTCCCTCAGTATCTGAAGCACTATCCTCAAATGCTGCTCGTGCTCTTCCCGGCTCCGGGAATATACTAGAATATCATCGATGAAAACAATCACGAACGAGTCCAGATAAGGCCTGAACACACTGTGCATCAAATGCATAAAGGCTGTTGGGGAATTAGTCAACCCAAAAGACATCACGAGGAACTCATAGTGACCATACCGAGTCCTGAAGGCGGTCTTCGGGATATCTGGCTCCCGAATCTTCAGCTGGTGATACCCAGAGCGCAAATCAATCTTAGAAAACATATGTGCGCCCTGTAGCTGGTTAAATAAATTATCAATGCGAGGCAAAAGATACTGGTTCTTTACTGTAACCTTGTTCAGGTGACGATAGTCAATACACATACGCATAGAACCGTCCTTCTTCTTCACAAACAACACAGGAGCACCCCAAGGCGAAACACTGAGTCGAATGAAACACGGGCCGGGTTGTTACACTGATCCTTCAACTCCTTCACCTCTGGAGGAGCCATACGGTACGGTGGAATAGAAATGGGCTGAGTGGCCGGCAACAAATCAATGGCAAAATCAATATCTCTGTCGGGCGGCATGCCCAGGAGATCAGCTGGAAATACATCAGCAAAGTCACGTACCACAGGAACAGAATCAATAGAGGGAGTGTCAATACTGACATCCCGCACATAGGCTAGATAAGTTGCACACCCCTTCTCAACCATACGTTGAGCTCTGAGAAAGGAAATAACACGGCTAGGGGTGTGATCTAGGGTACCACTCCACTCAATACGTGGAATGCCTGGCATAGCCAGCGTCACGGTCTTGGCGTGACAATCAAGAATAGCATAATGGGGAGACAACCGGTCCATGCCCGGAATAATATCAAAATCGACCATCCCGAGCAACAATAGATCCGCTCTGGTCTCAAAATCACAAATGGTAACCAAACACGACCGATATACACGGTCCACAACCAAAGAATCACCCACCGGAGTGGAAACATAAATGGGGGCACTCGAAGAATCCCGAGGCACACCCGGATGAGAAGCAAAGTAAGAGGACACATATGAAAAAGTGGAACCGGGGTCGAATAGAACCGATGCCTACCTGTGACTAACCAGAATAATACCGTGATAACGAGAATCGGATGCAACAGCCGCCAGCACGATCGGGAATAGCATAGAATCCGGCCTGTCCCCTCTCGAGGGCGGCCTTTGGAACCACGACCCCCGCCCCGGCCGGGCCGGGCGGGTGGAGTGGCGGCTCGAGTCGGAATGATAGCTCCGCCGGCCTCGAGAACTACGCCGAGGCCGCGAAGACCGATGAGGTGCTCCCCTCGTATGCACGGGGCACTCCCTAACCAGATGGCGAGAATCCCCGCACTCAAAGCAAGCTGTGGGAGGACGCGGTGGCTGTGACCGGCCGGCCTCACCCCCACTAGTCGACCCCTGCAAGTACCCCCACGCGGAGGTACACTAGAAGCCCGGGGAGCATAATAAGGCTCCCGAGGTGCCGGAAGAGCCGGAGTACTACCGGCTGCCGGCAACGTCTGAATGAACCGGACGACCGGAATAACCCCCGCCAAAACGACCGGCTGCTGATGTGCGGGCACCGGAGAAATGGCCCGAATCACGAGACCTCTTGGACTCTCTCTCTCTCGCTCTCTGGGAGCATACTCTCGATCCTCACGGCAATGCTAGCTCGCATGTCGATAAGATATATATGTCTCCGGCCTCTGCGGCCATCGCCGGATCGGATAGGCGGAATCAAGCCCTCGATAAATCTCCGCACCCTCTCCGGACCGTGGCTACCAAGGCCGGTGCGTGCCCTGGCAAGACGGGTGAAACCGATAGCATACTCCGATACTGACATGGAGCCCTGTCGCAACCGCTCAAACTCCGAGCGCCAAGAATCCCTAAGGCTATGAGGAACAAACTCTCTCAAAAATAGATCTGAAAACTGCGTCCAGGTCAATGAAGCAGACTTCTCCGGACTATCCAACTCATACGTGCGCCACCAATCATAAGCGGCCCCACGAAGGTGAAAAGTAGTGAAGGAAACCCCGCCGGTCTCCACTATCCCCATGGTACGAAGAATATGGTGACACCCCTCCAGAAAACCCAATGCATCATCCGTAGCCAAACCGCTGAACACCGGAGGATCATACTTCTCGAACCTCTCCAATCTACCGCCGCTCGTCCTCGGAGGCAATTGGCCCACCTCCGGGCCGTGCCGGGGCGGCATGAGGCATAACAATAATCTGCTGGGACCGGTTCCACCGGCACTCGCCGCTCGGTGTGGCGCGGCTGCGGGAGTACGGGCCCCTCGCACACCGAGATGTAGGCTGCGGTGAGAGGAAGCAACCCTGCCGGAGCTAGAGTGGTATACATACTCGTGAGCTGGGCCAGGGTCTCCCGTAGTGCCGGAGTAGTAGCAGCCGTAGTCGGTGTACCAGGTGCCTGCGCTCCAACCTAGTCTACCGGTGGCACCTCAGCGGCAGCGCGCGCGGGTGCTTGTGGCTGCACCTCGGGCGCGTCCTCGTCCTCTACCTCGGCCCGGCCTCTGACGGCGGCAACAGGGGGCGCGGGTACCTGATCGTCGCGAGTAGCTCGTGTCCTCACCATCCGTGAGAGAATAGAAAGCAATAGTTTAGATTTTTGATGCCAAAAATGTCGCACGACAAGGAATCCAAAAGAAATGAAGAGTTTCCTAAACAGTTACATAGCCTCTCGTAGATAAATACAGACGTCTCCGTATCGATCAGCGAGACTCTAAGTAACCGGTCCGTGTCCCGTGACTCCTATGAACCTAGAGCTCTGATACCAACTTGTCACGACCCTAGTTCACCAATCGTGAACATGTCGTGATGGCACCCAGTCTCCACGACTAGGTAAGCCTAACACGTTGCGGAATATACAAGTTTATGCACATTTAATAAGAATTAGCGGGAAATGAGATTAAAGGAATGTAATCCGTGCCACTTGGCACATACACCCGTCAAATACACTGTATAAAACACTACCAAGACCCGGAATCCCACGGGTAACACAGACTAAAAAAGAGTACATACAACTGTAGCTCTATGTATAAAAAGTATCTAACAACGGAATGAAGGAAGAAAAAAAAAACATCTACTAGCACTAGAATAGAAGGAAGGCCTCCGGATCCGCGGACGTAGCGGATCATACCTCGAGGTCTCCCAAAGCGCTGCTGAATCACCTGGTGTGAGCCTCTCCTGATGTACCCGGATCCGCACAACAAAAGTGTGCGAAGAGTAGCATGAGTACACCACGGCGGTACTCGGTAAGTGCCAAGCCTAACCTCGATAGAGTAGTGACGAGAAAGGTCGGGGCCCTACCGAGAAAAACAATAATATGATGGAAATAACAATAATAAGCGAGTTTAAATGATAAAAATCCCGAAATAGCAACAATAAAATGATTATCGCATCCGTCACAATTAAGCTAGCAACAAGTAACCAACTAAATAAAACAAGTCCAGGACACGTGGGAATTGAACCCACGGTCCCATTGACAGCGTACCCATGGGTCTCCGGAATTGAACCCGCGGCCCGTGTCTCCAATAAATCTCGGGATCTCGGGAATCGAACCCGCAGTCCACGTCTCGATAAATCTCGGGATCTCGGGAATCGAACCCGCAGTCCATATCTCGATAACTCGGGATCTCCGGGAATCGAACCCGCAGCCCTAGGATCTCCGGGATCTCCGGGAATCGAACCCGCAGTCCACAACAATATCACTCCGGGTCTCCGGGAATCGAACCCACAGCCCTGGGATCTCCGGGAATTGAACCCGCAGTCCACCAACACAACAATTAAAGAAAACGTACACGGAAAATATAATATGCTTAACTACAACTTCACCGAGGACTAGTGCCAACAATTATCAAGAAGTTCAAGTAGGACAATTAGGAAATTAGACAGATAAATCCTACCTAATCATGCTTCCCTAACGAATACCAGGTAAATGTCACAATTTAATAAATTAAGAAGAGGAATATCACGAATTGAACAATTCAAGTAAAGTGAGTTACAACAACCAGCGCATGTACACGCCCGTCACCTCGCGTACAAGGCATTTAAACTATCACATAATATCCTAGGGGTAAAGGTTCCCCCACACGAGGTTAGACAAGCCACTTACCTCGATTCCGGTACAAAACCGCTAAGAGACAACCCTCTTGCCGCGTATATCCGACTCCGAGTGACCCGAATCTAGTCAAAACAATTACACAGTATAAATAACATCGCAAGTAACTAATTACAATGATAAAATTACAGCTACGGCGCGAAAGTGGGTGAAATGACCAAAATACCCCTGAATCCATCGGCTCGGAATTGAAATATTTTTACGTTTTCAGAACCCTCGTACTCTCACGAGTCTAACCATATAAAAATCTCCCAAATCGGACCACAAATGGCCCTTCAAATCCCAAATTTAAAATTTTTGCTCCAAGCCCTAATTTCTTACAATTTTGCTATGTTTTCATAAATTTCAAGGATGATTCTTCAATAAAATCATGTATTTAGTTCATAGGACTTACCTCTAATCACTTCTTGTCAAAACCCCTTCAATTCTCGTCCAAAAGCTCTCAAGAATGACCAAAAATGGTGGAAAAATGGGTTTGGTTCGCGGATGAAATGTTTTAAAACTTTCTGTCCAGGTATTTTGTTCACTGCGATCACGGGAAATGCTTCGCGATCGCGGAGAACAAATTCTGGCCCAAAAATTACCCTTCGCGATCGCGGGAAATGCCTCGCGATCGCGGTGAACAACTTCCAGTTCCTCCGGATAGGCTTCAGTAAAATGGTCATAACGTTTTACACACAACTCCAAATGACGAATGGTTTAATGTTCTGGAAACTAGACACATAGGGCTATAACTTATATTTGTTGATCATTTCCTGAATCCTTATAAATTTCGAGATACAAGCTTCCAAATCCATTTATGTGTTTTAGATATCCTTCTCGGACAGCATAGAGTGTAATATACATAACTTTCGGTACAAATTTCCAAATGTTAATTTTTTTATCTTTCTGAAAACTAGATACGATGTGCCACAACATTCATTTTTGAATCATCTCAAATTACCTTTTAGATAAAAAGATATGATCTTCCAAAGTAGGGCCTGCGCGACAGAATTTTCTTCGCGACAGAAATTTCTTCTTCGCGATCGCGAAGCCATCTACGCGATCGCGATTCATTAGTTCATTTCTCAGATTTTACTCACCGCGATCGCGACCAATACCCCGCGATCGCGTAGAGCACTGCTCTAGCCAAAAACCAGCAGTGAAAAATGGCCTAGAAATGGTCCGAAACCACCCCGAAACTCACCCGAGGCCCCGGGACCTCAACCAAAAACACCAACACTTCCTATAACCTTATTCAAACTTGTTCCAGTCATCCAAACACGTCCATAAACACAAAAATTATCAATTTACAACGGATTCGAGCCTAAATTTCTTAAAACTTTCCGAATTTCACATTTGATCTAAAACCCGACCAAACGACGTCCGAATGACCTGAAAATTTGCGGACATATCCAAAATCACATAACGAAGCTACAGAAATTGTCGAAATTCCATTCCGACCCCCGGATCAAAATCTCACCTATCGTTCGGATTCGCCAAAATTTCAAACTTCGGCATTTCAAGCCTAATTGAGCTACGAACCTCCAAAATACTTTCCGAACGTGCTCCCAACCCCAAAATCACCTAACGAAGCTAATGGAACCATCGGATTTCCGTTCCGAGGTCGTCTTAATACTGTTCCGGCTACGGGCCATTTTCTAACTTTAAAGCTCTCATTTAGGGACTAAGTGTCCCAAAATACTCCAAATTTCAGAATCGACTCTCCCGGCAAACCAGAATGCCTACTTCATTTGGACCAGATTTTGTGACTTTCTTATTGAAAAATGAGCGTCGAACATTTAAAGAAGCCACGTTTTCTTCGGAATCATTGTTTTGAAAAGAGGCAGACAATAGTAAAATAGAATCAATATTGAACAACCATATATGGGAATTGGTTGATCTTCCTCCTGGAAATAAACCTTTGAGTTCTAAATGGGTTTTTAAGAGAAAAAAATGAAAGATAATGGCACTATTGATAAATTTAAGGCAAGAATTACAGTCAAAGGGTATGGACAACGAGAAGATCTTGACTACTATGATACATACTCTCTAGTTACAAGAATTATGTCCATACAAATGTTAGTAGCATTAGTTGCAGTATATGGTCTTGAAATTTATCAAATGGACGTTAAGACAACTTTCTTGAATGGAGATTTGGAGAAAGAAATTTACATGGAACAACCTGAAGAGTTTGTAGTTCCAGGTAAAGAAAATAAGGTATATAGACTTGTTAATTCCCTTTACGGATTAAAATAAGCACCCAAATAATGGCATGTGAAATTTGACCAAACAATGTTGTCAAATAATTTTAAGATAAATGAATGTGATAAATGTGTGTACAATAAAAATATTCCAAATCAAATAGTCATTGTTTGCTTATATGTTTATGATATGTTGATAATGAGTAATAACATTGCCAACATAAATGCGATTAAGCGTATGCTGACTAGCAAGATTGATATGAAGGACTTGCGAGTTGCTGATTCAATTCTAGGGATTAAGATCCATAAGACTCCTCAAGGTTTGGCATTGTCACTATCTCATTATATTAAGACAATACTTAAAAAATTCAAGCACTTAGGGTTTAAAGTTTGCAAAAACTCCAATTGACGTGAATCTTGCATTAGCAAAGAACAAAGGCCAAAGCATATCACAATTAGATTATGCTCGTGTATTGGGATGCTTAATGTACATCATGAATTGTATACGGCCGGATATAGCTTGTGTTATAAGTAAACTGAGTCCATACACGAGCTATCCAGGTCAATCTCATTGGATGGCCATGAAACGAGTTTTGGGATATTTAGAACATACCCAAGGCTTTGCTTTTCACTACAGTAAATATCTTGCAGTGACTGAGGGATACTGTGATGCAAACTGGATCACCCGTTCAACTAATTCTAAGTCCACAAATGGATATGTATTCATTATTGGTGGAAGAGCAGTATCTTGGAAGTCTTCCAAAAAAACTTGTATTTCCTGCTCTATAATGGAGGCTGAATTCATAGCCTTAGATAAAGCCGGTGAGAAGCCGTACGGCTCCGGAATTTCTTGAAAGACATTTCATTTTTGCCCAAATCATTGGCACTAATATTCATATATTGCGATAATCAAGATGCAATTGGAAGGTCTGGGAGCGTTATGTATTACGAAAAATCTCGTTACATACGACGAAGACATAAAACGGTTAGGCAATTACTCTATAGAGAAATTATTACGATTGAATACGTAAAGTCAAGTGATAATGTGTCGGATCTACTTACAAAAGGCCTAGCTAGAGAGGTAATCGAGAAATCATCGAGGGGAATAGGACTATGGCCGAGAACAAGTCATTGTAGCGGTAACTCTGCCTAAAAGACCAGAGATCCCAAGATCTAGGTTCAAGGAGATCAAACAAAGTCAGTAATGACGGTTCAACTTTGTCAACTTAAATTTTGGTCCATTCTTGTCACGACCCGGATTTCCCACTATCGAGGTCATGATGGCGCCTACTAAATGGAAGCTAGGCAAGCCAAATATTAATTACATCTCCATTAATTACCAATTTCTTATTTAAAACATATACATTACAACGGAATAATCAAAATTAGCGGAAGACTTAGTCAAATATGATAAAGAAAACCCAACCATGATACACTACCCAAGACTGGTGTCACAATACTCACGAACTTCTAAGAATAATACACATAATTGTCCGAAAGAAAATACAAGCTGTTTATCTCGATTATATGAGATAATAGAATGAAAAACATAGATAGAAGAGACAACGGATCCTGCGGACGCCTGCAAGGCTACCTCGTAGTCTCAGTAGTCGAAAAATCCACAAGTCGCTACTGTCGTTGCTCCTGTCCGTAACCTGTATCTGCGCAAAAAGAGCGCAGAGTGTAGTATCAGCACAACCGACCCCATGTGCTGGTAAGTGCTTGGCCTATCCCAGCGAACTAGTGACAAGGCTAAGGCCAGTCACCCACCTAAACCTGTACAGTTGCAATATAGATATATATATATAATACATTATAAGGAAATACTCTGCTCTGAAATAACCGTCAATAACTCACGATATCCGGAATAATCTAATCAACATAATAAATCTTACTTTCATGTCTCAATTCCTCTCTCATTTCATATCTCGTGGTAGGCGTACCACCCGCTCCCAACTATCACAGTAATTATATCTTATGGTAGGCGTACCACCCGCTCCCAACTATCACAATAATTATATCTTGTGGTAGGCGTACCACCCGCTCCCAAATATCATAGTAATTATATCTTGTGGTAGGCGTACCACCCGCTCCCAAATATATCAATAATTATATCTTGTGGTAGGCGTACCACCCGCTCCCAAATATATCAATAATTATATCTTGTGGTAGGCGTACCACCCGCTCCCAAATATATCAATAGGCTACCGGCAACTATGGCCAATGCCAAGATTTAAGTCACTTTGTGGTCGGCGTACCACACGATCCCAATTCATAAATATATATAAGTGGTCGGCGCGCCACACGATCCCAATTCATAAAATATATATATATTAACGGCATTTAGCCAATAATCTCTATATCAACAATATTTATAATTACCGGTTTTAAACCAATAATTTATAATAATTTCAACAATTTACCTTCATTACCGGTATAACACCAATAACTCTTATTCAACAATCTATTCATAACTAAATTCATATTCCTACAAACTAGGATAAAACAAACACTTACCTCGAAAGTTCACGAACGATTCAATCCGTTAGCAATGCCTTTTCCTTTCGAATTTGACTCCAATCCAACCGTATCTATACACAATTGATTTCATATCATCAATTCTACTTAACAAACTAGTTCATATTGCTAAATATGATTTTTACAACATTATGCCCGGAATAGTAAAAATCGACCCCGGGCCCACATAATCGAAACTCAAGTTTCGAACCAAAATAAGTTCACCCAATCCTCCATGAGTTCAAATATACAATTTGTTCTTAAGCTCGACTCCAAAACGAGTTCTAGATCGCAAATTCTTTGAAAACCCTTATTATACTCAATTCTCAATTTTTCTACCCATTTACACCTAATTAGGCTTAGGAATTCAAATAATATTGATGGAAAATGAAGAAAACGAGTTAAGAATCACTTACCCAAGAAGTTTGATGAAGAATCGCTCAAAAATCGTCCAAGGAGGTGTGGAGAAGAGAGTTGAACAGAAATGGGATTTTTATCCCGTTTCTGTTCTGTTTTGGGATTAAATTCACTGGGCAGCGAATTTGTTCTACGCGATCGCGTGAATTGGGTCGCGATCGCGGAAGGCAAATATTCAACACTACGCGATCGCGTGGACAATGCTGCGATCGCGTAGAAGAATTTCGCTGGGTGGCTCATTTGTACTACGCGATCGCGTGAAAAGGGTCGCGATCGCGTTGAAGGAAAACGGAAAGCTACGCGATCGCGTGCGGACGGCTGCGATCGCGTTGAAGAAGGACAGAAAGCTTCGCGATCGCGTGCAGACAGCTGCGATCGCGTTGAGTAATGTGTCAAGGCAGTGCGATCGCGTGTACAAGGCCGCGATCGCGTAGAGTAAAATGTCTGTGTAAAAATTGCAGAAAATCTGCCAGTTTTCTAAGTCCAAAAACACCCCGAACCACCTCCGAAACACTCCCGAGCCCTCGGGGCTCCAAACCAAATATGTACACTAACTCAAAAATATCATACGAACTTGCTCGCGCGATCAAATCGCTAAAATAACATCAAAATCAATGAATTGAGCCTTAAAACTCAAGAATTCTTTAAAATTCCATAATTTCCAAACTTTCCAATTTAAGGCCGAAACACGTCAAACGACGTCCGTTTTCAACCAAACTTTACAGGAAGCGCTTAACCAATATATATGACCCGTACCGGGCGTCGGAACCAAAATACGAGCCCGATACCAGTACTTTTTAATCAAAATTCAGTTTCATTTTCCTTAAACATTTTCAGAAAACAATTTAACAAAAAAATTCTTTTACTGGGGTTCTAGACCTCGGATTTCAATTCCGGGCATACGCCCAAGTTCCATATTTTACTACGGATTTTCTGAGACCGTCAAATCACGGATCCGGGTCCATTTACCAAAAATGTTGACCAAAGTCAACCATATCAATATTAATATCAAAATTCTTCAACTTTTTCACATATTTCACATATTTCAACATAAAAATTTCCAGCTTTGTGCCCGGACTGGCACGCAAATCGAGGCAACTATAAATGAGGTTTTCAAGACCTCAAAAGCTCGGAATGATTAATAAAACAAGTGATGACCCTTTGGGTCGTCACAATCTCCACCTCTAAAACAACCGTTCGTCCTCGAACGGACAAAAGAAAGAAGTACCTAAGTCAGGAAACAAATGTGGGTAGCGGCTCCGCATATCAGACTCGGACTCCCAGGTCGATGCCTCAGGAGGCTGGCCTCTCCACTGAACACGCACAGAAGGATAACTCTTCGACCTCAACTGTCGCCGGTCTAGAATGGCTACCGGCTCCTCCTCGTAAGATAGATCATTGTCCAATTGGACATTACTGAAGTCTAACACATGTGTGGGATCGCCGTGGTATCTCCGAAGCATAGATACATGAAAAACTGGATGCACGGCTGATAAGCTAGGCGGCAAAGCTAATCTGTAAGCCACCCCTCCCACTCTGTCTAGAATCTCAAATGGACCAATATACCTAGGGCCGAGCTTGCCCTTCTTCCCGAACCTCATCACACCCTTCATAGGCGACACTCGGAGCAATACTCGTTCGCCAACCATGAAATCTACATCTCGAACCTTACGATCCGCATAAGTCTTCTGCTTGGACTGAGCTGAACGCAATCTCTCCTGAATAGTCTTGACCTTATCCAAGGCCTCCTGAACTAAGTCTGTACCCAACAACCGAGCCTCTCCCGGTTCAAACCATCCAACTGGTGATCGATATCGCCTACCATACAACGCCTCATACGGAGCCATCTGGATGCTAGATTGGTAACTGTTATTGTAGGCGAACTCTGCTAATGGTAGAAACTGGTCCCACGAGCCTCCGAAATCAATAACACAGGCTCGAAGCATGTCCTCTAGAATCCGAATAGTCCTCTCGGACTGGCCATCCGTCTGAGGATGAAATGCTATACTCAACTGAACCTGGGTACCTAACTCCTGCTGGACCGCTCTCCAGAACCGCGAGGTAAACTGCGTACCCCGATCGGAGATGATAGATACTGGCACTCCATGGAGACGAACAATCTCCCTAATGTAAACTTCCGCTAACCTCTCCGACGAGTAGGAGACAGATACTGGAATAAAGTGTGTTGACTTGGTCAACCTATCAACAATGACCCAAATAGCATCAAATTTCCTCCGAGTCAAAGGAAGTCCAGTAACGAAGTCCATAGTCATCCGCTCCCATTTCCACTTGGGAATTTCAATCCTCTGGAATACACCACCAGGTCTCTAGTGCTCATATTTCACCTGCTGACAATTTAGACACCAGCGACATACACAACGATATCTTTCTTCATTCTGCGCCACCAATAGTGCTGCCGTAAGTCCTGGTACATCTTCGCGACGCCCGGGTGAATAGAATACCGCGAACTGTGGGCCTCCGCTAAGATTAACTCTCGAATCCCTTCGACATTGGGCACACAAACTCGACCCTGCAATTTCAATACCCCATCATCATCTAGATTTACCTGTGTGGCACCTCCTTGCTGTATCGTATCTCTCAACTCACGCAAATGAGGATCATCAAATTGCCTCTCAGGGATACGCTCTAATAAAGAAGAACGAGCGACCGTGCAGGCTAACACCCTGCTAGGCTCAGAAATGTCTAATCTCACGAACCGGTTAGCTAAGGCCCGGACATCTATAGCTAATGGTCTCTGACTGACCGGAATATATGCAAGACTACCCATGCTGGCGGACTTTCTACTCAATGCATCGGCCACCACATTGGCCTTACCTGGGTGATATAAAATAGTAACATCATAGTCTTTTAGCAACTCTAGCCACCTTCTCTGCCTCATATTCAACTCTTTCTGCTTAAACAAATACTGAAGACTCTTATGATCGGTGTATACTTCACATGCTACACCATACAAATAATGCCTCCAAATCTTCAATGCGTGAATAATCGCCGCCAATTCTAGATCATGCACTGGATAGTTCTTCTCATGAATCTTCAACCGCCTCGAAGCATAGGCAATAACCTTGCCATCCTGCATTAACACTGCACCAAGCCCAATACGGGAAGCATCACAATAAACGGTATAAGGTCCCGTACCTGTGGGTAAAACCAATACCGGTGCTGTGGTCAAGGTTGTCTTGAGCTTTTGAAAGCTCGCCTCACATTCATCGGACCATTCAAATTGAACACCCTTCTGGGTCAATCTGGTCAGTGGGGTTGCAATAGACGAAAATCCTTCTACGAATCGGCGATAATAGCCCGCTAACCCCAAGAAACTCCGAATATCCGTGGCTGATGTCGGTCTAGGCCAGCTCTTGACTGCCTCAATTTTCTTCGGATCAACCTGAATACCTGCTGCCGTCACAATATGACCCAGGAATGCAACTGAACTTAGCCAAAATTCACACTTTGAAAATTTTGCATATAGTTGGCTATCTTTCAGAGTCTGTAAGGCCACTCTGAGATGTTGCGCATGCTCCTCCTGTCTGCGGGAATATATTAATATGTCATCAATGAAGACTATTACAAACAAGTCTAAATAAGGCCGGAACACCTGATTCATTAATTCCATAAAAGCTGCTGGAGCATTTGTCAACCCAAAAGACATGACCAGAAATTCAGAATGTCCATACCGAGTGCGGAACGCTGTCTTAGGGACATCGGATGCCCTAATCTTCAGTTGATGATAGCCCGATCTCAAATCTATCTTTGAAAATACCTTGGCACCCTGAAGCCGGTCAAATAAATCATCAATTCGCGGAAGTGGATATTTATTTTTGATAGTCACCTTGTTTAACTGTCGATAGTCAATGCACATTCTCATCGAACCATCTTTCTTCTTTACAAATAATACGGGTGCACCCCACGGCGAAACACTGGGTCTAATGAAACCCTTTTCAAGTAAATCCTGCAATTGTTCCTTCAATTCTTTTAACTCTGGCGGAGCCATACGGTATGGGGGAATGGAAATGGGCTGAGTGCCTGGAGCCAAATCAATGCAAAAATCAATGTCCCTATCGGGCGGCATACCTGGCAAGTCTGAAGGAAATACTTCAGGAAATTCGCGAACCACAGGCACCGAGTCAATAGAAGGAACCTCGGCACTAGAATCACGGACATAGGCCAAATAAGCCAAGCATCCCTTTCCAACCATACGCCGAGCTTTAACATAAGAAATAACATTACGGCTAGTATGACCTGAAATTCCTTTCCACTCTATACGAGGCGAATTTGGCAGGGCTAAAGTCACAGTCTTGGCATGGCAATCTAGAATAGCATGATACGGAGATAGCCAGTTCATGCCTAGTATAATATCGAAGTCCACCATATTTATGAGTAATAAATCAGCACGGGTCTCGAGACCCTCAATTACTATAATACATGACCGATGAACTCGATCAACCACAATAGAATCGCCTACTGGTGCAGACACATGAACAGGAACACTCAGTTGATCACCGGGTTGAATCAAGTATGGTGCAAAATAGGAAGACACATACGAATATGTAGACCCAGGGTCAAATAATGTTGATGCCTTTCTATCACAAACCAAAATAATACCTGTAATGACGGCATCAGAAGACTCAGCCTCTGAGGGAACTGGGGCCTGAATCATGGCACGAGAACCCTGCTGGTGAGATCTGTCAGAAGCTCGAGGGAAATACTTTGCAATATGCCTAAGATCACCGCACGTAAAACAAGCCCTCGGCTGCTGAAAATAGCGAAGTGGTGGTGCACTGATATGCTGCTGATCAGAGTAGCGTGGCATCATGAGAAACCTGAAGGGCTGACTGATACGGCCTAGGAGGATAGCCTCTATCATAAAAATCTCTATCTCCAGACGAGGTACCACTGAATCTACCCGAATTATGAGATCTCTTATCCGATCCATGTCTCGCTCCCCGTGACAGAGCCATCTCGATCCGGCGGGCTGTATTAGCCGCCTCCTGAAAAGTGATTTCAGTTCCTGCCCCCATAGCCATCTGTAGCCGAATTGGCTGATTCAAGCCATCAATAAACCTCCTCACTCTCTCCCGATCTGCGGGAAGTATGATAATAGCATGACGAGCCAGGTCCACGAACCTAGTCTCGTACTGTGTGACAGACATAGAACCCTGATGAAGACGCTCAAATTGTCTGCGCATAAACTCCCGCTGAGTTGCGGAAGGAACTTCTCCAAGAATAATTCTGCAAACTGCTCCCAAGTCAAAGATGACGATCCCGCTGGCCTGGTTAGACAATAATCTCTCCACCAAGTCTTGGCGGAACCGGATAACCGAAAAGTAGCAAAATCCACACCATTAGTCTCCACAATACCCATAGTACGGAGAACTTCGTGGCAGCTGTATAGGAAATCCTGTGGATCCTCCGAAGGAGTGCCACTGAATGTGGTAGTGAACAGCTTGGTAAACCTGTCCAATCTCCACAACGCATCAACAGACATGGCTGCACCATCATTAGACGGAGTCGCAATAATAGGTCGAACTGCCTCAACTGGCTGAATCATAGGATCCTGAGCCTGGGGAATTACTGGCTCCGGAGTGCGCGTAGCAGGAGTCTGATTACCTTCTCCAGCCTGAGAAGTGGCTGGTGCTACCGGTAATAAACCTGCTCTGGTGATATGATCCATAAAACCTGCTATACGGACCAAAGCATCCTGTAGATCCGGTGAAAATAAAGCTCCTCCTGGGACCTGAGCTGGGCCTACTGGAGCTGCTGGGGCTGGAACTTCCTCCTCGATATGAACCTGAGGTTCTGCCACTCGTGCTGCTGCTCGGGGCTGAGCTCTGCCCCTACCTTGTCCTCTAGGACGACCTCGACCTCGGCCTCTACCCCTAGCAGGAGTTGCCGCTGCTGGGACCTCGGGCTGCTGGTCAGTAGATGAGGATGCACGTGTCCTTACCATCTGTGGAAGAACAGAGTAGAAGTTCAATTAACATTCAAAAGATCAAGTCGCACGACCGGAAAGAATAAAGGGAATATTTTCCTAACTCCGTAGCCTCTGGAGGATAAATACAGACGTCTCCGTACCGATCCTTCAGACTCTACTAAGGTTGTTCGTGAGTTGTGAGACCTGTGCAACCTAGTGCTCTGATACCAACTTGTCACGACCCGGATTTCCCACCATCGAGGTCATGATGGCGCCTACTAAATGGAAGCTAGGCAAGCCAAATATTAATTACATCTCCATTAATTACCAATTTCTTATTTAAAACATATACATTATAGCGGAATAATCAAAATTAGCGGAAGACTTAGTCAAATATGATAAAGAAAACCCAACCATGATACACTACCCAAGACACTGGTGTCACAATACTCACGAACTTCTAAGAATAATACACATAATTGTCTGAAAGAAAATACAAGTTGTTTATCTCGATTATATGAGATAATAGAATGAAAAACATAGATAGAAGAGACAACGGGTCCTGCAGACGCCTGCAAGGCTACCTCGTAGTCTCGGTAGTCGAAAAATCCACAAGTCGCTACTGTCGTTGCTGCTGTCCGTAACCTGTATCTGCGCAAATAGAGCACAGAGTGTAGTATCAGCACAACCGACCCCATGTGCTGGTAAGTGTCTGGCCTATCCCAGCAAACTAGTGACAAGGCTAAGGCCAGTCACCCACCTAAACCTGTACGGTTGCAATATAGACATATATATACAATACATTTATAAGGAAATACTCTGCTCTGAAATAACAGTCAATAACTCACGATATCCAGAATAATCTAATCAACATAATAAATCTTACTTTCATGTCTCAATTCCTCTCTCATTTCATATCTCGTGGTAGGCGTACCACCCGCTCCCAACTATCACAGTAATTATATCTCGTGGTAGGCGTACCACCCGCTCCCAAATATCATAGTAATTATATCTTGTGGTAGGCGTACCACCCGCTCCCAAATATATCAATAATTATATCTTGTGGTAGGCGTACCACCCGCTCCCAAATATATCAATAATTATATCTTGTGGTAGGCGTACCACCCGCTCCCAAATATATCAATAGGCTACCGGCAACTATGGCCAATGCCAAGATTTAAGTCACTTTGTGGTCGGCGTACCACACGATCCCAATTCATAAATATATATAAGTGGTCGGCGCGCCACACGATCCCAATTCATAAAATATATATATTACCGGCATTTAGCCAATAATCTCTATATCAACAATATTTATAATTACCGGTTTTAAACCAATAATTTATAATAATTTCAACAATTTACCTTCATTACCGGTATAACACCAATAACTCTTATTCAACAATCTATTCATAACTAAATTCATATTCCTACAAACTAGGATAGAACAAACAACTTACCTCGAAAGTTCACGAACGATTCAATCCGTAGCAATGCCTTTTCCTTTCGAATTTGACTCCAATCCAACCGTATCTATACACGATTGATTTCATATCATCAATTCTACTTAACAAACTAGTTCATATTGCTAAATATGATTTTTACAACATTCTGCCCGGAATAGTAAAAATCGACCCCGAGCCCACATAATCGAAACTCAAGTTTCGAACCAAAATAAGTTCACCCAATCCTCCATGAGTTCAAATATACAATTTGTTCTTAAGCTCGACTCCAAAACGAGTTCTAGATCGCAAATTCTTTGAAAACCCTTATTATACTCAATTCTCAATTTTTCTACCCATTTACACCTAATTAGGCTTAGGAATTCAAATAATATTGATGGAAAATGAAGAAAACGAGTTAAGAATCACATACCCAAGAAGTTTGATGAAGAATCGCTCAAAAATCGTCCAAGGAGCTGTGGAGAAGAGAGTTGAACGGAAATGGGATTTTTATCCCGTTTCTATTCTGTTTTGGAATTAAATTCACTGGGCAGCGAATTTGTTCTACGCGATCGCGTGAATTGGGTCGCGATCGCGGAAGGCAAATATTCAACACTACGCGATCGCGTGGACAATGCTGTGATCGCGTAGAAGAATTTCGCCGGGTGGCTCATTTGTACTACGCGATCGCGTGAAAAGGGTCGCGATCGCGTTGAAGGAAAACGGAAAGCTACGCGATCGCGTGCGGACGGCTGCGATCGCGTTGAAGAAGGACAGAAAGCTTCGCGATCGCGTGCAGACAGCTGCGATCGCGTTGAGTAATTTGACAAGGCAGTGCGATCGCGTGTACAAGGCCGCGATCGCGTAGAGTAAAATGTCTGTGTAAAAATTGCAGAAAATCTGCCGGTTTTCTAAGTCCAAAAACACCCCGAACCACCTCCGAAACACTCCCGAGCCCTCGGGGCTCCAAACCAAATATCTACACTAACTCAAAAACATCATACGAACTTGCTCGCGCGATCAAATCGCTAAAATAACATCAAAATCAATGAATTGAGCCTTAAAACTCAAGAATTCTTTAAAATTCCATAATTTCCAAACTTTCCAATTTAAGGCCGAAACACGTCAAACGACGTCCGTTTTCAACCAAACTTTACAGGAAGCGCTTAACCAATATATATGACCTGTAACGGGCGTCGGAACCAAAATACGAGCCCGATACCAGTACTTTTTAATCAAAATTCAGTTTCATTTTCCTTAAACATTTTCAGAAAACAATTTAACGGAAAAATTCTTTTACCGGGGTTCTAGACCTCGGATTTCAATTCCGGGCATACGCCTAAGTTCCATATTTTTCTACGGATTTTCCGAGACCGTCAAATCACGGATCCGGGTCCGTTTACCAAAAATGTTGACCAAAGTCAACCATATCAATATTAATATCAAAATTCTTCAACTTTTTCACATATTTCACATATTTCAACATAAAAATTTCCAGCTTTGTGCCCGGATTGTGCATGCAAATCGAGGCAACTATAATTGAGGTTTTCAAGACCTCAAAAGCTCGGAATGATTAATAAAACAAGTGTTGGTCCATTCTCTGATAAGACAATGTTCAACATCAAGGATAAAGCATTAAGGCTTTTTAATGATTTCTAAATTTGATACGGGGTATATCAAATAGTGTATCTACGGGATGACACGTTTAAGAATCACCTATGTAAGTGTGAAGTGTTAGCCGCTTCAAGGAGAATTTTGTAAGGCCAGTTCTCTACGCACTTATGAAACCAGGCGGTATTCATGGCTGAAACGAACACAACAATGAGAACCAAAGATGGTTAAGAGGGTTGATTGTGTGACTTATGGTTGTTTAGGTATAAACCAAAGTGCGACGGTTCAAAGATATCAAATCTACCAATTGACCGAGTAAATCCGACATAAGTTACTACGGAAAGTTCAAAGGGAAACCTACTTATCTAGATGCAATTAATCCTTGCTTGCGAATCACACAATTTTTCATGTATATTTTCGTGATATAGCAATTCCCCATTCATGTGTGGGATTGTTGAGGTTTTAAGCTAAATAGACTTAAAAGAGGGTGAATGGAAAATGGAGGAAAAATGAAAATTTTAAGTAAAATCTTAAGTTCCAGCTATCCCCTTGATAATGGAACATTGTCCCATATTGAAAGAGAAAAATATTTTTAATGGGTATATATATAATTGCACTTCTTCTAGCTCTTAAAGAGTTAAGAAAAAAGCAAACCTCGTGCCATCGTCGTCATTGCTCGCTCGACTTCGGCTTCGATTTCGGATTCAAATTCGAATTTGGTCAATCGATTGACTGATTAATTTTTTGGACCAAATTTATTTGTTAATAGAAAATATTAACAAAATCCAACGGAATATTAGTATTAAATCCAATAAAAATATTAAACGTTTTATTTCCGTTATCCGTTTTCTGTTTTTCGGTGTTGTAATTGAAAATTAACCTCCCTCTTCAATTCTTGGTTTATTGTTGCATAAATTAGACATTTATGTTATGGTCGTTTTACATAAACAGTCATTCTGAAGAGTTGCACCTCTTTAGTTTTGAGCTCAAGATTGGCTATAGATACTAGCTCATTCTCTCAGATTTTCCATATGATTGATTTTCTGAGTTCTCGTCCTTTCTTCTGCATTGTTTTAACTTCAAAGAAAGTAATAATAAGTGTGATTTGCTATCGAACTTTGTGTTCGCTGAAACACTGGGGTTTGAAGTACAACTACACTACTGTGTAATTCGTTCTATCCTGGAAAGAAATAATTCACAACCTTGGGTACTAGGAGGGGGTTAAATTCCTTTAGGAAACACTCTGAATTCAGTGGGCTCGGAGTAACTTCTGTTTCATTTATATGTTATTTTATTTTCTCCAGAATTATTTTACAAATACAGTGTATATAATAACAAGTGCTACCCCACTCCATAACAAATTAACAATAGACATTGTTTTTGTGCCCTTAATAAGGACTATTGGGGCATATGTGGCTGTACCTAAATAGTCATGGGCACTTTCAACCAAAACGCAATCTTTTGATGTACATGTGTAATTTAGGTAATTAAATTTTTATTAATCACCAATGTTCTTTACAAAACATAGCCTGCTTTATAAACTCAGCAGCTATTCCTATTAAAGAAACCAATAGACAAGAAACATACTCCAACTACTATCTATTATGTCTAATAAAAGTAGAAAAATTGAACTAGACTACTAATCTCTTTTGTAGCTCTTACATTACAAATATAAGCTATTTCTCTTGCTAAACTATCAGCACTTCTACTCTTTTGTTGAAATATTCTCATATTTCTTTCAATCCAGACTCCATGTACTATCTCAGCATATACCATTCTGTATAACTGTGCAATATCTGATCTTCCTGCAACTCTTTTTGTTATCCAATCTTGATGTTGTTCCCAGTTATCTCCAGTTGATTCCTGTCTTTGCATCCATTTCAGCACTCCAGACCATACTGCTTTAGTAAAAAGACAATGTACATACAGATGATCTCTGGTTTCATCATTTATCTGGCATAGCACACATTTTGGATCCACATTTACCCCCATCTGATCAATCTATCAGTAGTCAGTAGCTTACCTTGTACTTGTAGCCACATTGTGAAAACAGCTTTTGGTCTTGCTTTGTTCTTAAACATCATACCCTTCCATGCTACTCTTGGACCATCTCCCAGTAACTGATAATATATCTGACTTTCAACCAAAACGCAATCTTTTGATGTACATGTGTAATTTGTTTAATAATTAAATTGACAACCTACGATACTAAATTCTTTAACATTAGTACGAAGGATGGAAATCAAATAGAAGTCTTTGTCATTCTTTGAGGACGATACAGTATTTGTTTGGTTTGAAATATCTATTTTTAATTATGATGTAGTGGTACTCGGCTTAGTGCTACTAATTAACTTGTAAAGTCGATATCCGACTAAAAGCATGTGTATTTGTATGCATATTATCTAACACTTTACTTGAATCTCGTGTATCTTTATGTGCGTTGCGATTAATTGAGTTTAATTTTGATGTTTAATTATATGTGTAGAAATCAATCGGAAGCGAAACACGACAAAGGCATGTAAATTTAGAATTAAAACAAAAGAATATAGAGGAAGTACCATTTCAGCGTCCAGGTAAATACATTGCACCAACCTGGACGCCGAAGATAGCAAAGAGGAAGCAGTACGAATTTGGGTGCCCAGGATGGCGCCAAGTAAAACGCCAAAGGAAGCGATAAAAGTTCTTCAGCGCCGAGCTGGGCACGTCACACCAGTTGTGGTGCCCAGAGCGGGGAACTCTCTTATTTCACTCAGGACATAGATTTTTTGGTCTTACGCGCCCCTAACTCGCATAAAAGGGATTCCAAACCTAATTTTGTGGGTGACACGCTACATGTTGAGAGCATACTAGAGCGAGGATTAGAGAGTTTTTCTACCATTTATCTTTTCTTAGTACTTTAATCATTAAAAAGCTTGTGAATGTTCTAAAACAATAAAAGATGGATAATAGTATTGCAGAGAAAAGTAGACGAGAGAGAATTCTTATTCATTTTGAGATGAATTACAATGGAATAGAACCATTTATTTATAAGGAGAGAGTGACTTAGTCACCAAGTAATAAACCTTAGAATCTTTCTAAATATAGATATTTACCATAAATAAAAATCTATTTATAACAATGAATTTGTTATGATGAATATGTGTGGATAAATTTTCTTAGTTCTGGGACTATGGTTAGCCATGAATTTGACGTTTGATTGTTATCTTCTCCTTTAATACAAATTGTTGTTCTATGGTTATTTCTTTATTTTTGTGTGTAGTTGCTTGATTGTCTGGCCAATAATTAAGTTCTGTCAACTATCTAGATTATTCTTGAAAAATTTATTTTTAGGAAAGAATTATACCTAATCACTAAGCTTAATTAGATACATTAAACTTAATGCTTTTTTGGTAGATGAATTTCATAGAAATATAATTTTAATCTATACTGAGCAGATGAGTAGTAATTAGAAAGAATACAAGTAAATATAATCTGGCTAATTAGCAACCATAAGCAATTCAAATTGAAGGGGAATTAACAAGAAATCAATCTGATTGATGAATCGATCATAACTCTGAAATATTTATTTCTACCAAAAATAACTCTAAACAACAATTCTTATTGTCTTAGTTTACTTCCTTATTTTACTTGCACATCCTTAGTTTAGCAACAAAAACTCAACTTTTGATCTGCTTGGTTAGATATTAATTTTACTTGATCAAGTAGATAGTTAACGACAAGTCAGTGGGTTCGATATTTTATTCATCACTTGTTGAGCATGCATACTTACGTGTGCAATTGTGAGCAATAAAATTTATGCTCCCTTAATTCTAGAGTCTCTTTAATTTAACATGTTTTTCGTTCTATCTATTTGTTACTCGAAAATGGTATCGTGAGAACTTATACACGACGAATACTAACGTAGAAATTGCAATACGGTGAAGAAAAATTTATAAAATATATAATATAATAATTACCTACTCTAAAATCATTTTCGTCTTTATATACTTTATATCCACATTTGCTAATAGACATTATTTTATTTCACGATTTTGTCCCAGAAAAATAATACATTGGTTACCACCTACCTGTAGCTGCATTTATTAAGGATAGTTTTGTATTTTAGTTTTTCTTATGTATTCAACTGAATACTACTACTATATTGTATTATTATTGCAGCCATTTAGACGATACCCTAAAGGGCCGTTTGGCGGGTGTATAAGAATAGTGTGAAATAAGATATAATAGTAATGCATAGATTAATAATGTATGAATTAGTAATGTAAGTATTAGTTAAGCAGATATTGTTTCTTATTTACTGTTTAGTGTGGTGTGTTAAAAATTATAATGCATTGCATAATTTTTAAGAAAAATGGTTGTTTACAAAAAATACCCTTCATATTCTCTAACTTTAAGGGACTTTAAGGAAAATTTTATCTTTAACCATACTAATGCATTCATTAATAGCCATGGTATTACTAATGTCAATTTTACATAAATACTACTCCCTCCGTTTCAATTTATGTGAACCTATTTTCTTTTTAGTATGTGCCAAAAAAATGATCACTTTCCTTATTTGAAAATAATTTACCTTTATGCAATGATTTATAGTCACACAAAAGTACTTTTGGAGAATAAGACCAAGCACTTTGGTATTTTAATTGGACTGCAAAAATAATCCTGAGTTTCTATTTGTATCAATTTCCTGTTGTTAACTTGTCAAACCTTTCTTACAAAATCACCTTTTCTTAATAAATGTAACACAGTTTCATTTTTCTATGTTCTTTCTATATTCTTCCGAGTTTTTAGTTAAAATTGTCCCTTATCTTTGAGAGTAGGTTTATTTTTATCCTTTAAGTATCACTTTGAGCACCTTTAGTCCCTAACTTTACCAAACTTGAGCAGTTTTAGTCTACTAACAGAAAAATCAAACGGAGAGCACCAAAATTAACGGTTTTCACATGAAATTTATATCACCTTGTTAGAAACAGACACGCCCATCTTGAGTTTTCTTTCCCCAATTCAGTTCTTCCTCATCAGTAACCAAACAACATCATTTTCTTTTTTAAACAATTAAGCCATAACCTTTGAATTGCAGCATAATGGCGACAATGATTATTACCTATTGGTGTGACTATTTATAGTTTCAATTTATCCAATATGTGAAGTGGTTTTGGTGTCAATTTTAATGGTTTATCCTCCGCCTGAATCTGGTGTCAATTTTGTCTGGTTTGTAGAAATTTTGGTGAGAAACACTACTCTTATTTTTAATGAATATTATGCTACTGAAGTTTTTGGTTTAGACTATTGAAACTCTGACATTGTTCTCATGCCGTGAAACTAAATCAAATCATGGAAAAAACTTTTAAAGAATGTAGCTGAATACATTGGAGCTGAAGTTGAAGAGAAGATTACACAGCAATTCTATTAACCTGAACTTTTATTTTTGGGGGCTGGGGTGGGGAGTGATGGGGTGGATTGGGAAGAACAGTTTGTTAACAGCTTGTTTGGATGGTTGTTGTCCGTTGTATCGTATTCCAAACTAATATTTATTTTGATTGTTTCATTAATATTTGTTGTAATGTATTGTTAAATTTATTATTTCGGAAAAAAGAAAAATTTACCTTTTTTGAAACAACCGATTTGGTGTGGTGAGACTGTTTCCGATTTTTCTTTTCAACTATGCCTTAATTTATTACTCCATAATTCTATTTAATTTTTTTTTTATCTCCAAATATCAAACCTATAACTTACTTTTGTTTTTTGCAAACTTATGCCACCAACGTTAAAAGGTGTTTTGTCGCCTTCTATTTTATTGATTCTCCTAATTTACTTTTAACTCAATTTAATTAGTTGTGCTCCTTTTTGCTCTTTCGGGTAAGGGTAAGGCTTGTGTACGCATTACCCTCCCCAGACCCACTTTGTTGTTGTTGTGCTCCTTTATTTTGCCTTCTGTTGTCTCTCTCCTCTGTGTTGCTTTCATAAGTTGTTTTGTCTCCTTTGTTTTTTTTTTAAAATTATTTTATGTATAATTTTTGATAAAATTTAATATTTAAATAATTGAGGATAGTTTAATAAACTTATCAGTTATAGTACAATACGATACAGTTAAACCAAACAGCAAAATATTATTTAACAATAACGAATAATACAATTTACCCAAACAATATATTAATAAAACGATACAATACGATATGATACACTTTTTCTTTTCCCAACTTTTACCCAATTAGCAAAGTCACTGGATTACTGCTAATTCTGGTGTTTTCCGTTTGGTTTTTCAGTTAGTAGAGTAAAACTGCTCAATTTTGGTAAAGTTTGAGGACAATAAGTGCTCAAGGTAATAAATGAAGGATAAGTTACAATTTTGGTTAAAATTACTTAGCAGAAAGTTCTCCCATTTTATGGTTTTTTCGAAATTCACGAAGAAATGTCCGTCAAAAGCACAAAGTGGAAAAGTCAACATTGGGTTTCACCCAAAGTCCCAAACTTTGCTCACTCGTTTTCTTGGATTGAAATATCCGTCTATCTTCTACTATCATTTCTATAACGAAACTGGAAAAAAATAATCATAATTGATACTTGCCATGAACGCTACAAAGCTAATCTTTAGTGCGGCAGTACTCGCAATAATCACTGTAATTTTAACTTTGAGCTCCAAAAATGTATACAGGCCACCTTCAATACCAGGTTCCAAAGACCTTTTATCTAAAGCTAAGGTAATACAGCTGAAAGGAGCAGTTGGGCCAGAGAGTCTTGCGTTTGACCCAAATGGAGAAGGTCCATATACTGGCGTTGCCGATGGCCGGATTCTTAAGTGGCAAGGAGATTCTCAAGGTTGGGTTGATTTTGCTATCACTTCATCTCAAAGGTAAAGAAGAAATCCCAATCCCTTGTTTATTTTCCGGACTTTATGTTTTTATATTCTGTAGATCTTTAGGTTGGTAATTGTTCAATTCTTTAAACATGGTTTAAATTGCTGGCAATTGGCCGATTAAATGATCCCTAAGTTGTATTACTATAATGAATTGTTTGGAATGAGAGTTTTGAAGTTCAAATGGCTAAGCCTCTTAGGACTCTGGTGTAAAAAAGTTTTTATGTAAAGGGAGAAAAAAGTATGATGGAACTTTCAGAAATGTTGCAAAAGTGATTCTTGGAAGAAGAGAGGTACTTTCTTTTGGGCGGTAAATTAGAAATTGCCGAGGGCTAGCTGGTGCATGGTTCGTAACTTGGTGGATGATGGACTAACACTGGCATTATTCGCATTATTCTAAAGCTGGTTTGTTGCTTCGACTCATGATTATTGTTATTAATTCCCAATAAAGACAAAGATTTGCTTGCAATTTGTAATGTACTTGATGCATGGTCATAATAGTATGGTATTTATTCAAATGATAATGATGGTATCTAGGAGAGATTGCGTCTGCCTTGTTTAATCCACTGGTACCTGCTACTTTCCACCAATAAAAAGTATGTTGTTACCCGGTCCACCATGGTTTAGACAGATGAGAAAAAATCATCTAAGTTTTGATTTGAACCCAGATCATGCACGGTCCATTCCAGCTTTGTTGATTGCTCGGCCACACCTTTAAGTTCCAGACATATTCTATTAATCAATTGTCTAAGCTAGTCCTAACTATAGCTGCACCATTCTATTCGGGCTTATTTTATTCTTATACTCAACAATTTGACTTTTATAATAAATTAGGAGTTCTCCTAATGCTAGAGATTCTCTAAATTTCACATATCCGTTGATTGACATAACCTCTTATCAAGCTGAACAAATTCCTGATAAACACAAGACCTCATGCAAGTGTAACAACGATGAATAATTCGTATTGCATATGTGGAACCTTTGCTTCCATGATGTTATGTTCTTAACTAACATGCACAGATCTTTAGTGGTTGCAGCTTTTTTGAGATAACCTTCCTCAAGCTCTGGACTAATTGTTTCTTATGATTAATGGAAGTGTCAAGTGTGACCATAGCTTAGACTTTAGACATGTTTATACGGGTTTATAGGCCTCTGATTTTGGAATATGTATATTCAGGAGATTGAAGAACCTTACTTTACTCAATTTGTCTTTTGTACAGTGACGTGTGTTTTTCGTAGATGGAGTTAAACTATAAATTTACGCATTGAATCTCAAGACCTGAAAAACATGGATTTTGGAGAAACTAATATACCTCAGTAAACTTTATTGTTTGTCCGTCATGAGTACAGCTAATGATATATCTTAAACCCAGTAACCAAAAAAAAGGTATGTTTAAAACTCATAGTCATGAACCTCCGATTAGTTCTTGTTGCATTTGTTAAACTTCCCATTTATATAAACAAACTTTCTATCTTGGGACATCCTAAATTATTGAAATGCTCTATAGGTAAGTGTTTTCAGTAAACATTTAATAAGTTCCATATTAAATTGTACAGTCATGTTTCCTCTATCGCAGCATCCTTACGTTCAACTTACAGATAATTTCTTCAATAACTTCTTTTAAACTAGAATGTGTTAGTCATCTACTCGTCTTTTTATTTGCTAGTTCTTCTTATCTGTCACCTAAGGACTTATACTGTATGTCATCTTTTGTTTGATGGCTAGTTTATATTTGTTCATCTAGGCTTTATTTATCAGATTCTTGAAATAAATGACCCTTCGTCTGGGTCTTTATTGAAAGGAGAAAGTAAAGGAGTCTTGTCTAAGCAAGGAAGCACTTGAAATTATTTATGCATTTTATTTATGTTCGAGAATCAAGATTATATCATTCTTACTCATTACCTGTAAACTGTAAGAGAAGCCTGTGGAGATGAACTTGTTCTTAGCTGTTGCATTTCAAGTGGCCGGTGTCATGCTTTGCCATACATAGTCCTTTCAGCTAGGAAGATTCGAATAAGTGAAAGAAAAACAGAGATCTAAATACAGATTTACTTAGAGCTACTTTCAGCAATAACTTGTTTAGCAATCAGAAGTGCTGGACTGCTGGTAGTGACACAAGGACTAAAGTTAAGTCCTGGAGTAGGTGATAGGTTCTCTTTGCAAGTTACAGGCTTATCTTCACATATAGCAATTGCAATATTCTGGTTAGTAGACAGGCACAGTTATTTTTTTCTTTTTTTAATTGGGTAAAATAACATTTATAAAGAAACTTAGAGTACCAAGAAGGTAATATACATGCGCAGTTTGAACTTTGCATAATGAAGCTAATATCTTTTCTATGTATACAACTTTCTCCAATTGACAATTTCAACATTATCTAATGGAATTTGACATGCTATCTTCAAGGAAGGAATGCGTTCGCCCCTTTGCTCCCCATATGGAGCATGTATGTGGAAGGCCGCTGGGCTTACGATTTGATACAAGAACTGGGGAACTCTACATTGCCGATGCCTACTTGGGACTTCAAGTTGTGGGGCCATCTGGAGGATTAGCTACCCCACTTGTCACAGAAGTTGAAGGCCAGCCTCTGCGCTTCACAAATGACATGGACCTTGATGAGCAAGAAGATATAATTTACTTCACAGATACCAGCACACAATTCCAAAGGAGGTAATTTATTGCCAATGGAATAATTTGAAATGTGAATCTATTTGTGCGAAGCAAATTGAGTGTTATAGTTTAGTATATATCTAGATCGCATGTAATTTGTTGATAACACAGCAAAGCAGAGAAGTCAGTTTCCATTATTAGCTTCTAAGTGATATGCTGCATGTAGTAGCCTTAGTAGGGAGAAGTCAGTTTCCATTATCCAGTTTGATAACACTGTGTCAAACTGGCATTCTTATGGTCAAGTTGTATTCTTTCTGTAATGAGCAGCTTATCTACCATCGCACTTGTTATGATTGAGCTTTTAGATGATAGCCTGCAAACGTGAGCTGTGGAAGCCCTCACCTCCTCTACTTCATAAGATAGTGAGATTCGTTCAGAGACTGATTCCAACTTTTTATGTTTTCTTTAGGCAATTTGTTGCATCTGTCGTATGTGGAGACAAGACGGGCCGGCTGATGAAATACGACAAATCAACCAAAGCAGTGACAGTTTTACTACGAGGCCTTGCATTCGCCAATGGTGTAGCCTTGAGCAAAGACAAGTCCTTTGTACTGGTGGCTGAAACTTCTACCGGTAGAATAGTAAGGTATTGGCTTAAAGGCCCAGATGCAGGAAAACATGATACATTTGCTGATCTACCAGGATATCCAGACAACATCAGAAGAAACTCGAGAGGGGAGTTCTGGGTTGCTTTGCATTCAAAAAGATCACTGCTTGCACAATTGGTCACATCCAATTCATGGCTCGGAAGGACATTGCTAAAACTTCCGTTCACCTTCCAGCAATTGCATTACCTGTTAGTTGGAGGGCAGCCACATGCAACTGCAATTAAACTAAGTGAGGAGGGGCAAGTCTTGGAAGTTTTAGAAGATGTCGAGAGCAAAACCTTGAAGTTTTTAAGTGAGGTTGAGGAGAAAAACGGGAAGTTGTGGATTGGTTCTGTACTGGTGCCTTTTGTTGGAGTTTATGAATTGTCATAAAGTAGCAGCGTTCGAATAGGTTTTAGCATTCAACTCCAGCTTGCTGGTAATAAGACTTTCTTAAGAAAAACTGTTGGTGAATTCTCAGTTTCCTCTGTGGTCTGAGGACTTGTTGGACAAAGGTTCTTTTATAGTGAGTTTTGTGGCATGCCCTTTATGAAAGACTAATGAGAAAATGCATAAACACCCCATTAAACTTGTTCGGAAAAGTCATTTACACACCTTAACTTTACACGTGTCCTATTACCCCACTATTGTTATCTAAACTAAACTTTATACCTCCCTCAAAATACCAAACCAGTCTTGTAATGGGATGTGATAACACGCGCCATATATCAAAATCTGCATTGTTTCCTTTTTTTAATTGGTAATATGTACGCAGGCCTTACCCAATATGGCAGAGAGGCTATTTCCAATCGATCCTCGGCTAAAGATCGAGAAAAGAAAAAACAAAAACAAAAGCAAAAACAAAAAACATTAGCGACTCCAGAATAAACCACAAAAAACCTGACATATAAAAGGACAAAGTAAACAAAGCAACAACATGAACAAAAGGCATTAGTAATTCTAGGAGTAGTCACAGAAATACTTACAAAACCATAGCCAAATGGAGAATGGCATGCAATACACTACACCAAGCCTATCGGGAACCCCCCGACCCATCCCTACCCCGCGAAATAATAGAAGCCCCTATCCTACAACCTTGATACTAGACCTCCAGACTTTCCTATCAAGGGCCGTGTCCTCGGAAATCCGCATAATAGCCATGTCCTGCCTAATCACCTCTTCCCAATAGCTCTTGGGCCTCCCTCTGCCACGAGTCGCGCCAGCTACCGACAGCCGCTCGCAGCTCCTCACCGGGGCATCGGGACTTTACTTCCCCGATCTTGTCATCCACAGGGGCCACACCCAACTTCTTCCGAATATCTTCATTCCTAATCTTATATATCCTAATGTGCCCGCACATCCGCCTCAGCATCCTCATTTCTGCTAACTTCATCCTCTGGATATGGGAATTCTAAATCAGCCAACACTATGTCCCATACAACATGGCCGATATAATCACAGTTCTATAAAACTTACCTTTGATGTTAGTGGCACTTTCTTGTCACACAAAACTCTAGATGCAAGCTTCCATTTCACCCAGCCCACCCATATACGGTGAGTGACGTCCTCGTCGATCTCTCCGTCTCCCCCGAATCATCGACTCAAAGTACTTAAAGCTATCTCTTTTCGAGATAACCTGTGGTCCAAGTCTCACGTCCCTGCTTACTTCCCTTGACTCAGCGCTAAACTTGCACTCCAGGTATTCTATATTAGACCAGCTCATTTTGAAACCCTTAGACTCGAGGGTCCTGTCTCCAAACTTCCAACCTCTCGTTAACACCGACCCTCGACTCGTCTATTAAGACAATATCGTCGGCGAATAGCATACACCACGGCATGTCTCCTTGGATATGCCGAGTTAGAGCATCCATCGCCAAAGCAAATAGGAGGGGGCTGAGCGCCGATCCTTGGTGAAGCCCCATATCCTTGGTTAAGTGGTCTGTGTCGCCACCCACCGTCCTAACCCTCGCCTTAGCTCCATCATACATATCCTTGATCATCCTAATGTAGGCCTCCGACACGCTCTTCGCCTCCAGGCACCTCCATAACACCTCTCTTGGAACCTTGTCGTACGCCTTCTCCAAGTCGATAAACACCATGTGCAAGTCCTTCTTGTCCCTAAACTTTTCCACCAATCTCCTGATAAGGTGGATAGCTTCTGTGGTGGAGCGGCCCGACATGAAACCAAACTGGTTCATAGAGATAGACGTCATCGCCCTCACCCTCGCCTCAACCACCCGCTCCCATACTTTCATGGTGTGGCTTGGTAATTTGATGCCTCTATAGTTATTGCAACACTGGATGTCACCTTTGTTTTTATACACAGGCACAATTGTGCTCCACCTCCACTCCTCTGGCATCTTCTTGGACCTGAAGATCGTATTGAACAACCTGGACAGCCACTCGACTCATGCCCTACCCATGTATTTCCAAAACTCCACCGGAATTTTGTCTGGTCCGGTCGCTCGACCTCTACTCATCCTACGCAAAGCCTCAACGATCTCTTCTACCCTAATGCGCCTGCAGAACCCCATATCCTTTTGGCGCTCTTAGTACCTCAGCTCCCCTAACTCTATGTCTTGGTCCCCTTCCTCGTTGAGCAGGTCTCGGAAGTATGCTTGCCACCTCTGCCTGACCTGGGCCTCCCCCATCAGAACTCTACCATCCTCATCTTTGATTCACCTAACTCGGTTCAGGTCCCGCGCATTCTTCTCCCTCACTTTAGCCAACCTAAACAACTTTCTGTCCCCTCCTTTCTCCTCTAATTCCTCGTACATGCGCCCAAACGCTGCATTTTTTACTTTTGTGACTGCCAGCTTCGCCTCCCACCTCGCCTCCTTATAGCGTTCCATATTCACTCTCCTTTCCTCCTCGCTCGAGCTCTCTGCAATCTGAGCAAACGTCGCCTTCTTCGCCTCCACTTTTCCTTGGACAGCCTCGTTTCACCACCAGTTACCTTGATGCCTGCCTGAATATCCCTTGGCTACTCCGAGCACATCTCGTGCTGCCTCCCTGACCTGATCCACCGTCACAGTCCACATATCATTCGCTTCCCCAGAACTTCTCCAGGCACCTCCATCAACTAACTTCCTTTCCAACTCCAGGGCATTCTCCTTAGTCAAGGCTCCCCATCTAATCCTCGGCCGGCCCCGGGCGCCCCTCCTCTTCCTCTTCACCCAGATAACTCTATTCATTTAAGCTTCAAAAATGAGAATTCTTCTTTCAGTTTAATCCTGAATCTTCCGAAAATCAAACTCCCACTACACACGCAAGTCACAATGTGTATTACGAAGTTTCTCGGGACCTAATGTCGCTGAATGGGGCATTAATTCGACAAGTCAGATCGTTACAGATTCAGAAACCCTAAATTTGTAACTTCATATATGAATTTTAAAGTAATCAAATGCAACTTTCTAAAGTGTATTCCGAAGTAGGTAAATTATAAAAAGAAAAACTGTTGGTGAATTCTCAGTTTCCTCTGTGGTCTGAGGACTTGTTGGACAAAGGTTCTTTTATAGTGAGTTTTGTGGCATGCCCTTTATGAAAGACTAATGAGAAAATGCATAAACACCCCATTAAACTTGTTCGGAAAAGTCATTTACACAGGTTCTCGGTATGGTAATTGAAAAGTGGCAAAAATTTGCAATGTCATTAAAAAATAGCCACCATTTTGCCGAAACATGAAAAATTTCAGCATAATATGTTGGATTATGGAGTTCTTGCGTATAAACTTACAATATTTTATGTTGGAACACCATAACATTATGAAATTATAGCACGTTATGTTGGAATCTCACATGTAAAAAATTCAAACACCAACATATTATACTAGAATTTTTCATGATTTTTAAGAGTATTTTTATTTAGATTTTATTTTTACACGAAAAACTAACTAAACTTCTATTACTTTTGAATCTGTAGTTATTGAAAACTTACACAAATGTCCCAAATAAATCTCAACATACCATCTCTAGACATTAGTCATAAATTTATCAAAACTAGCCAACAAAAATCGAAAAACCAAATAATAGGGTTCTTTCTCTCAAAGAATCACATGCAAAATCACCTTCCATATTTTAAGCGTGATTAGCAACATTAGATACAAGACGGAAAGGAAATTTCCTGGACGAGGTAGCAAATAAGGTGATGAAATACAAAATTCTATACAATATTCCAAAAATCTATACAAAAAAAAAGAAGATTTTTTTCAATGGGTATAGTTGAAATTCATTGAAAATATATAGATAAGTCAATATACAAAATTTGAGGAAGATTGGAAGTGATTTTGATTGGTTTTGTATCAAAATTCATAATTAAATCTAGTTCAAAGAAGTCTTCTGCGACACATATATCAAACATGTATCACGCATGTAGGTCGTGACACATGTATACATATATATACATGTGATACATAATTGATACAAATACGATACATATGTGATACACAGTGTGATACACCTATCATTTTTTTCATGTTCAGCTTTTACTTCAAATTTTCAATTCAAACCACCTCAAAACTTCACTAAATCACCCCAAAACTGAGATTCAAGCTCCTTAAGTTGTGCCCAATCTATTTTAATAACACTCACTCAATACAAGCAAAAATTTGATTTTTTTTTGTTGTTGCTACAAATAGCTAATTGGCTAACTTGGCTAATATTAGTAATATTTTATCAATTGATCAATATTTATAATGAGCTACTTATAAATAGACATGACTGGTGATTTGCCTTTTTCAATTACGAGTTGTAAATCATGTTATGTCTGATTTTTTTAGAATTTTGTAGTAGGCTGTTTAGGATAAAGGAACTATGGCCCATATCGATTTGCCTATTGTTGCTCACGGAATTGGGTCGAACTAAATGTTGGCCATTATAACTGAAAAGAGATTTAAACCACTAATTAAGAAAGAGATTTTTTTCCGGGAAGTTTACCTAATTGCAACTTTACAGATAATATATTTCATCATTTGCAACTAGTTATTTCTGGTGTATTTATATACGAACTCCAGCATATTATGCTGGACCGGTATACTTTGCTAACTCCTGTAAAATATGCGGGATACTAGAGCACCAGTACTCCAAACTCCAGTATATTATGCTGGATATTTATACTTGCTGGAACTCCCGTAAAATTTGCGGGAGTTCCAGCATAATTATGCTTGAACTCCAGTAAAACTTGCGGGAGTTCCAGCATAGTTATCCTGGAACTCCCATAAAATTTACGGGAGTTCAAACATATTTATGCTGGAACTCCAGTAAAATTTGCGGACATATTTTTCCAGATTTTGAACAGTATTTTCGCTCAGATTAAAGTGGCTAAATTTCGATAACTTCTAAAACTTGGTTATTTTTCAATAATCGGTAGTAAATATGACTATTTTTAAATTTTTCCCTCTTTTATTACGGAACGTTAACAAAAGTTAGTTCTACTTCATAAGATAGAGAAATCGATAAATGTAACTTTGCTGGCTTACAATCCATTAAAGCAGGCGTGACAAAAATGAACACTTCTTTAACGTATTATTACTCTATTTTTAAATTATCATATCAGACTTATTAATGTAAATTGCATAGATTATTTTTGGTCAACTTACCTAATAAAAAATAATAATATAATGTAAATGCACATGACCGAAACTAATTAACTTCTGCGGCTGAGGGGAAGTTTCATTATGGAAGATCCTATTTGTGTTCCCAAGAATGTGGATATATATGATCATAACCTAGAAGATATATTAAAGTAAATATTATCCTTCTGCAAGTCTGTACTTACTTCCCTCTTTACTTTATAATGTCAGCAACTGACGATGATATATGGAAAAGTTCTTCTATCCCTGCAAGTTATTATAGTGTGGTAGTTGTTGTCATTCCCCCACCCCCCAAACCCAACTAGGGTGGTGCGTAATATACTAAATATCTTATTATCTTATCGAAATTAAAAAATTTGATATATGATATTCGGTATTTTAGTACTATTTAGTATGGTATTTTATTTAATATTTTAAATAATTTGTCAAGCAGTCTAACATAATATTTCAACATTTTAGGGTGTTTCTTATTCCTTTACTCATGGTTTGTTGTTGCATATATTGAATTAATCCTTGTTGTGTTATCTTATTTTAACAATTAACCGTAATAAAGTAGAGTAATATTTCTAATGAGCATATATATTCCTTTATGTACTTTTTCTTTAGTTGATATTTGATGGTTTTGGACAAAGATATTGTTAAACGGGTGAGCTTAGAGCGATTGTTAAGTACTTAATTAAAATATTATAATCTATTATGTACTAGTTAAATATCAATCCGAATAAATTGAAATCTAAAGGAAAATATCTAACCATATCAAATATAATTAAATATAATATTACTTGAAAATAAAAATTTATACAATTGAAATAAGGGAAAAGGTCCAAATATATCCATGTACTTTGCGAAAATGGTTAATTATACCCCTCGTTACAAGTTTGGCTCATATCCAACCTTGCCGTTACATTATTGGCCTGGATACCCCCCCTAAACTTTTAAACGGAGCCAAATACCTCCTGAACTTTACGATAAAGTCTATATATAGCCCTCATTTTTTTAACAAAATATTTTTATAAAAACTGGAAATATTTTGTTAATTTTTTTTTCTCTTTTTACAACAAAACTTTAAAAACACTGAAAAACGAAGAAAAAATATTTTTCAAAAGCGAAAAATAATTTGTTGAAATATTTTATTCAGTTTTTAAAAAACAAAAATATTTTGTTAAAAATTGAAAATATTCTAATTCCTCGGTTTTTATATTTTTTTTTCCAGTTTTTACAAAAAAAATAATTTTTGCAATTTGTTTAAAGTTTCACAAAAAGAAATGTCCTTTTCTTTTGGAAATGTTCTAATTTCTTTTTGTAAAACTTAAAAAAAATTGCAAAAATCATTATTTGTCTAAATATGGCCCTATACTTTGCGAAAATGGTTTAAGAAATTATCTTCATTTTTCAGTTCTTAAAAAATGACAAATATTTTGTTAAAAATGATTTTTCCCCCTTTTTTACAACAAAAAAAAACTGTTTTTACAAAAAAGAATTCCGGTTTTCAAAAAACTTTAAAAAAAAAACTGAAAAATGAAGATAAAAATATATTTTTCAAAAGCGAAAATAAGTTGTTGAAAATATTTTATTCAATTTTTAAAAAACAAAAATATTTTGTTAAAAACTGAAAATGTTCTAATTCCCATGTTTTTACATTTTTTACAAAAAAAATATTTTGTTAAAAAAATAATTTTTGCAAATTTTTTTTAAGTTTTACAAAAAGAAATTAGAACATTTCCAAAAGAAAAGGACATTTCTTTTTGTGAAACTTTAAACAAATTGCAAAAAATATTTTTTTTGTAAAAACTGGAAAAAAATAGAAAAACCGAGGAATTAGAATATTTTCAGTTTTTAACAAAATATTTTTGTTTTTTAAAAACTGAATAAAATATTTCAACAAATTATTTTTCGCTTTTGAAAAATATTTTTTCTTCGTTTTTCAGTGTTTTTAAAGTTTTGTTGTAAAAACAGAAAAAAAAATTAACAAAATATCTAGTTTTTACAAAAATATTTTGTTAAAAAAATGAGGGTTATATATAGACTTTATCGTAAAGTTCAGGGGGTATTTTGCTCCGTTTAAAGTTTAGGGGGGTATCCGGGCCAATAATGTAACGGCAAGGTTGGATATGAGCCAAACTTGTAACGAGGGGTATAATTGACCATTTTCGCAAAGTACAGGTGTTAGACTTCAGTACTGTCCAATTGGACAATGATCTATCTTAGCCGGTGGCTATTCTAGACCGGCAGGTTCGACAGTTGAGGTCGAAGAGTTATCCTTCTGTACGTGTTCAGTGGAGAGGTCAGCCTCCTGAGGCATCGACCTGGGAGTCCGAGTCTGATATGCGGAGCCGCTACCCACACTTGTTTCCTGACTCAGGTACTTCTTTCTTTTGTCCGTTCAAAGACGAACGGTTGTTTTAGAGGTGGAGATTTTGACGACCCAAAGGGTCATCACTTATTTTATTAATCATTTCGAGCTTCTGAGGCCTTGAAAACCTCATTCCATATTGCCTCGATTTGCGTGCACAGTCCGGGCACAAATCTGGAAAATATTTATGTTGAAATATGTGAAATATGTGAAAAAGTTGAAGAATTTTGATATCAATATTGATATGGTTGACTTTGGTCAACATTTTTGGTAAACGGACCCGGATCCATGATTTGACTGCTTCAGAAAATCCGTAGAAAAATATGGAACTTGGGCGTATGCCCGGAATTGAAATCCGAGGTCTAGAACCCCGGTAAAAGAATTTTTCTGTTAAATTGTTTTTTGAAAATGTTTAAGGAAAATGAAACTGAATTTTGATTAAAAAGTACTGGTATCGGGCTCGTATTTTGGTTCCGACGCCCGGTACAGGTCTTATATATTGGTTAAGCGCTTCCTGTAAAGTTTGGTTGAAAACGGACGTCGTTTGACGTGTTTCGGCCTTAAATTGGAAAGTTTGGAAATTATGGAATTTTAAAGAATTCTTGAGTTTTAAGGCTCAATTCATTGATTTTGATGTTATTTTAGCGATTTGATCGCGCGAGCAAGTTCGTATGATGTTTTTGAGTTAGTGTACATATTTGGTTTGGAGCCCCGAGGGCTCGGGAGTGTTTCGGAGGTGGTTCGGGGTGTTTTTGGACTTAGAAAAGCAGCAGATTTCCTGCAATTTTTACACAGACATTTTACCCTACGCGATCGCGGACTTGTTCACGCGATCGCACTGCCTTGTCACGTTACTCAACGCGATCGCGGCTATCTTCACGCGATCGCAAAGCTTTACGTCTTTCTTCAACGCGATCGCAGCCGTCTGCACGCGATCGCGTAGCTTTCCGTTTTCCTTCACCGCGATCGCGACCCTTTTCACGCGATCGCGTAGTACAAATGAGCCACCCAGCGAAATTCTTCTACGCGATCGCAGCATTGTCCACGCGATCGCGTAGTGTTGAATATTTGCCTTCCGCGATCGCGACCCAATTCACGCGATCGCGTAGAACAAATTCCGCCCAGTGATTTAATACCCCAAAACAGAACACTTACGGGATTTTATCCCATTTTCACAAAATCCTTTCTTCTCCACAACTCTTAGGCGATTTTTGAGGCATTTCTTCATCAAAGTTCATTGGGTAAGTATTGTTAACTCGTCTTCTTCATTTTTCATCAACATCAATCAAATCCTTAGGCTTAAATATGTGTAAATTGGTTGAAAATTTGAGAAATGGGTATAGTTAGGGCTTTCAAAGAATTTGCGATTTAGACTTCGTTTTGGAGTCGAACTTAAGAACAAATTGTATATTTGAACTCATGGAAGATTGGGTGAACTCATTTTGGTTCGAAACTTGAGTTTCGATTATGTGGGCTTGGGGTCGATTTTTACTATTCCGGGCAGAATATTGTAAAAATCATATTTAGCAATATGAAATAGTTTGTTGAGTAGTATTGATGATATTAAATCAATTGTGTATAGATACGATTGGATTGGAGCCAAATTTGAAAGAAAAAGACATTTCCATGGATTGAATTGTTCATAAGCATTCGAGGTAAGTGTTTGTTCTATCCTAGCTTGAAGGAATAGGATTATGTGTTATGTGTTATGTGATCGAGTGCGGTGTATGGGCTGTGGTGACGAGCATCCATACATTGGCGTCTAGTATGACCGTGAGTCGTTGAAAAATGATTATTTTGAGATATATTATAGATGAATTGTTATTGTTTTCCCTTGTTGGGACTTGTTGTGAAGATAATTATTGATTGCCCTTGATGGGATGGTTTATGAATTACTGTTTCTTTCTTTGCCCTTAACTGTGATTGTTATTTGGGTGAGGAAGAGTGATAATGCACGAAGGGTGATGCCGTGCCATATTTATTTATTTATGCACGAAGGTTAATGCCGTGCCATGTTTATTTATTGATTATGCACGAAGGATCATGCCGTGCCTGTTATTGAACCATGTACGAAGGATCATGTCGTACTATGGATGTGAGGATGAGAGTAAAAGCACGAAGGGTGATGCCGTGTACTTTATTTGTTTATTTGGTGAGGATGAGAGTAAAAGCACGAAGGGTGATGCCGTGCAACTGCTTGCTATTTCTTGAATTGATATTACTTGTGTTTACATTATACTTTGTTTTTCTTGTGAATTTATTAACTGTGGTTAATTGTTGAATTCTTTAAGATATTCCTTATTGTGTTAATACTTGATTATTTCTTGTTATTTTGTGGTACACATATATATATTGAATTGCACAGGTTTATGTGAGTGTCTGGTCCTAGGCTTGTCACTACTTCGCCGGGATAGGCCAGGCACTTACCAGCACATGGGGTCGGATTGTGCTGATACTACACTTTTTTGCACAGGTCCAGGTTTTGAGCAGGAGCAGCAGCAGTAGTACACTAGCAGGATTACAGTACTCCCGAGACCGAGGTAGCTTGTAGGTGTCCGCAGGCCCGGTGTCTCCTCTATTTACTTTTGTTATTGATGTGGTCTCATTGTTCCGAGACAGACGGCTATTATTTATTTTCTTTCAGACCCTTATGTGTAGTTATTCCTTAGTAGTTCGTGAGTTTGTGACTCCACATCTTGGGTAGAGGATTATGTCAGTTACTTTACACTATTGTTCATCTCTTATTCGAAAGATTTCTGCTTTTAAAAATATGAGTATTATTCTTGTTATTTAATATAAGAACAAAGTGGTTGTATAAACAGGAAATTGGTGAGCGAATTGGCTTGCCTAGCTACCACGAGTAGGTGCCATCACGATCCCGATGGTAGGGGAAATCCGGGTCGTGACAAGTTGGTATCAGAGCTATAGGTTACATACGTCTCACAACTCACGAACAAGCTTAGTAGAGTTTGAGGGGCAGGTACGGAGACGTCTGTACTTGTCCTCCAGAATCTATTGAGTTAGGAAAAGTCTCTCATTTGTTCCTTCTTGTCGTGCGACTTGTTCTCAAATACTGATTGAATTTATACTCTATCCTTTTCGTAGATGGTGAGGACACGTGCTTCTTCATCCGCTGATCAGCAGCCTGAGCCC